>CAJQZJ010031962.1:10059138-10117889 GCA_907164525.1 Lophiomys imhausi | reverse complement strand
AAAATGGGAACTGTCCAGGCAGCCACTGGTATGTCATTTTTTAGTTTTGGAAGCTGCAGGCCCTGCACTTCCTATATAATCAGATATATTTATCCCTCTCAGGTCTCTGAGGTGGTTGAAGAATAGATAGCTAGAGTCTCATGGTTAAATTTTGAGTTGTTTAGGAATCAAGAGGGTGTTCTGGATCTAAGAAGATATTTTTAAAATTATGAGGCAAGTTAGTATGAAAGCTGAGTTAGATATAGAACTTTAAACTCATGGAGATGGTTAGATAGTAGAATGTTAAAGTCAGGTGCCAAATACATATGGACTGGACATTGGGAATGTATGCTAAGCCATATAACTCTTATAATCGTGGCCTATTTATTTCTGTTGTTTTGTATTGTATTTATAGTTATAAGAAAAAGAACCATTATTTGGACTGAAAGGGAGAGCTATTGGGGGGAAAAATAAATACCTTAAACTGAAAAAAAAAAAAAAGAAGGGAAGAGGATGGTGGGGCTGAGGGGGAGGAGGGTGGAAGGGTGGGACTGGAGGGGGGAGTAGGGAGGGGATTGTGATTGAGATGTAACTTGAAGAAATAAAAAATAAATTATTAAAAAAAAACAAAAAAAAAAAGAAAAAAAAATATGAAGGTGGTTACGTTTGTCCAAAAATACCTGAAGATTAAGTTAAGGTGCTGATGTTGCTTGTTCTATTTAGACAAATTTACTCAACTCCTTAAGAATGAATCCCTACTCTTTTCCTTTTTCAAGGTCTTCAGTGTTGTTCCTGTTTGGCTGAGACTTTGAGGAGGACAGGATGATTATCCAGGTGAGAATGTGGATTCTTATTATTTTAGAGTTTTGCCATAAAATATAGTTTGGTTCACATTTTTGTAAACACTCAGCTTTGGTGATCTGAACTTTGTGACTTTTTTTGTAAATGAAGTATAGTCTTAGAAAAACATTTGTGTATGCTGTTTTCTATGGACAACAGCATTTGTAGGCAAGCAGTACACCCATTGATTTGGCAACATGAAGAATAAATTCCCACAAATGGGGGTACCTGATTTTTTGTTTATCCTATGGAAATGTTAGAAAGATCAAAGGTGTGGGAGATATCTATATTTATAGTGTGACAGCGTGGTAATATTTGTGAGATGTGTAATTAGATCTTTTCTTTTCATCTTGTGTGGAATGTAATCCTCCTTGTAAATAATAGACCATTCCTCTTTCATGCTGAAAATCAGCTACTATGGTCTTAGTATCTTTGTGTGTGTTTCCCTTTCTCTATCCTTCAGATTGCCTCATTTTTACAGACCTCTCTTCTCCCTTTTGTTTATAAAAGTAGTCTCTGTGTTTTATTTATGTTTTGTTTGAGACAGGGTATTTCTAAATACTTCATACTGTCCCAAAACTATTATTTTATTTCATGAAATTTAGTAGTATTTAATTTGGCAAAACAGCATGCTTTCTCAGTATACAGTTTTTAAATGAGTATGTATTTCCTGAGATGACCCAAACTTTTGAAAGAAAAATAAATAAACAAAACCCAGTGGTAAGAGATAGTTAAAGGGAAGTTACTAATTTGAAATGATATTTAAGTCCCTGTGTGTTAGTAATTCCTAAATTTGCCTCAGTCTATCCTTCATGAAGCCCAATTTGCAGCAATATTATCATGAAATAAGCTCTTTTGAAAGTCTGCATATGTTAAAACCATGGAAACATTCAGAATTGGGTTTAGAAAACATAGAGAAATCATCCTGCTTCATTCTACTGCATTTTCCTGTATTTTTAAAACAAAACTCGATTTATCAAATCGAGAGAGGGCAGAACATAAAAGTAAAAGATGCTGCCATAAAGGTTGCAAATATGTCCTCCATAACAGCTTCTGGCCCAATTTGCATTGCAGGCTCTTGGTTGTTTATTCAACACAGAAGCTAATAAATCTATTTGTGATAACTCCTAAAAGGAGATCATTTTCAGAAAGGATAAAACTCAGGCAAAAGCTAATGTTTCAGCAAATCCAAGTGACAAGTGCTGTAATCTGGCAGCATGTGAAGTTTGAGGGACAGAGCACACTTTGATTCAAAGTTAGTGACACACTCCATATGGCCGAACACATGCTGGCTAAGTACATCATGCTGCACTGTGATGCTCAAGGCTGTGGACAACATGTAAGGGGAGGATGATGGCACATTATAAATGTCCTTGGGTCAGTGCCAGGCCGATCCCTACAGATAGAGCTGAGAGGAGGTAACTGGGCCAGCCAGTTACCCTCTGTGGCTAAGAAGGATGAGTGTCATGGGCCTAATCCTCTCTTGAACTCCGAGGAAGAACACACTGAGCCAGGAGACTGCTCTGAGCAAAATCTCGTTTTAATGTGTCAAGCGATTTCCATTATATGGCTGGTCTAGAAGGCAGGGCTAGAGGAGTGGGGTGAGGTGACATAAGTGAGGTGAAGAAAAGTGGTGTGAGGGGAGAAGGGACAGTAAGGTCTTACTACGTGACAATTGCCAGGCAGGGTGGTCACTGGGACAAACTATGCTGAGTCACCTCTGTACAGAAGTGAAATCGAAAATTTGAGACAGGTCTCTAAACTTGAGCCTGGCTCAGATAGAGGCTACAGGCCTTATTACTAAGCCCAACAGGTCAGCAGAGGCTTTTGGCAGTCTTATGGGGGTGGTCCTAGCTGAGACTTCTACCAATGGAGGAGGATTTGGAGCCTGACAAGGCCACCTTCTGTAGTCAGGCAGGACTTCCAGTGGAGAGAGGTGGACACCAGCCCACTCACAAAACTTTCCACCTGAAATTTGTCCTGCCTACAAGAAGTGCAGGGATAAAGACGGAGCAGAGATTGAGGGAATTGCTGACCAATGACTGGCCCAACTTGAGACCCACCATATGAGAGAGACCCAACCCCTAACACTGTTAATGATACTCTGTTATGCATATAGACAGGAGCCTATTCCCAGAGTGTGTTCTCAGAGACTTGATCCAGCAGTTGATGGAAACAGATGCAAAAACCCATAGACAAACAACAGGCAGACCTGGCGGAGTCTTGTAGAAGAGTGGAGGAAAATCTGAAGGATCAAGCTACCACAAGAAGACCTACAGAGTAAACTACCCTGGGCCCATGGGGACTCACAGACTGACCTACCAAACAGAGATTGCATGGATTGGACCTAGGTCCCCTATACATATGTAACAGGTGTACAGCTTGTTCTTCATGTGTGTCCCCTAACTAGTAGGGGCTGTCTTTGACTCTGTTCCTGCTTTGAATTTCTTTCACATAGCTGGCCTGCCTTGTCTGGCCTCATTGGAAGACTATGGGCCTAGTCTAGCTACAGATTGATGTACCAGGGTAGGTCGGATGGGGGTGACTCCCCTTCTCTGAGGATAAAGGTTTGGGAGAATGGGGGAGGGGTGTGAGAGTAGAATTGGAAGGGTGGGGGCTGTGACGAGGCTGTGTATCAAAAAATAAAAATAAATAAATAAATGACATCTTTAACAAAAATAACTTTACAGGGAAATGTGAAGAAGAAAAATAAATTCTATTCTCTCACTCTAGATAAATAAATAAATGTCCCTAGGTCTAGTCACTGTGCAAGGAAGTCCTTCTTGTACTTCTCAACTCTTCATACATGTGTTTAAGTTATAGCCACTCTACAAATTCACTTAATCTGTTGACAGATAATTTTCTGTCACTATCTCTAGTTTAGTTTTATGGGATGTGTGTTTTAATAATTCACTTCTACTATCTTGGCCTATATAACTGCAAAAAAGTACAGTTATACGTTACTGAATTAAACCATTTTTCATTTTTGCTATTTGTAAAATAATGTTGGGTAGTGCCTAGCAATGTGGAAATTTTTTAAGTATATTTCTTCAGTTTCTATTTTTTGTTTGATACTTAGCTACAGTATACTGAACATTGTAGATTATGACAAGTGATAGGTTTTTCACTGTAGCTCTAATGTGAGAGTAAATATCTAAAACGGGCAGTATCAAAATAGCAAAATAACTGTAACAAGATAATATAAACGTTATTTAAAAATAAGCCAATGTGAAGGGGGACAGTGTATGGTAAACAGAAGTTGAGACAAAGGTTACACCAGCTTGAAGCTAAACAGCCTCCCTAGCTTTGTACAGCTAAACAATCACTAACAATCACATATGTTCACACAATTTTTCTGGTGTAATTGTAGACATAACCCTGTGCAGTCTGCCTCAATCCACATTGCATAATATCCAGATACAAAACCAAGTCTTTGAGGCACTTCTTCACTGAAAACCATCCCTATGATTTCTGTAACATTCTCTAACTCCCTTACACCTATGTAATCAGCAGTCTTTTAAAGTACTTTTGCACATGATGTAATACATCTCACATGATGAGGCCAGTTCTCTATTTCTCTCTTCTTCATTAAGGCACTCACCTTCCCCTCCCTAATCCTTAAAGCTAAACTACAAATGAACACCCACTAGCATCTGAGTATACACTCAACTCTTTCGTCATCTTAAACTTGGTCTTTTGACAATATCAACTATAAATTATATCAGATTTGCCTGGGTCACCATGTCTGTTTCTGTTGCTCCCTCAATACTAGAATGTGTTGAGTGAGGATATCTATGCTATGTTACATAAACTAAATATTGATGTTTCTCAGACTGCCCTGAATGGAATATGCTCTTGCTTGCTATTTAACACCATTCCACAGAAGTTAAGAAAAGAACATAAGGTCCCATTTATTATGGTCTTATAGTGCCTGCACTATTGATGCTCTGTTCAGGAGATTGTTTCTTGTGCCAGTGCATTCAGGGTTGTTCCCTACTTTCTCTTCTCTCAAGTTTAGTGTTTCTGAGTTCTTTGATCCACTTGGACTTGTTTTTTGTGCAGATATAGATATAGATCCATTTATATTCTTTTACAAGTTGACATTCATTTAGACCAGTATCATTTGTTGAAAATGCTTTCTTTTTTTCATTGCATAATTCTAGCTTTTTAAAATAAAAAATCAGCTATTCATAATGACAGCCTATATGAAAAGATTTTCACTGACTCCACATATAACAGTGGTCTAATATTCAAAATATACAGAGAACTCAAGAAACTAGACATAAACAAACCAAATAATACAATTAAAAATGGGGTACAGATCTAATACAGAATTTTTAACGTAAGAATTTCAAATGGCCAAGAACTTTATAAGAAATGTTCAACACCCTTAGCCATCAGGGAAATTACATTGAAATTCCATCTTACACCCGTCAGAACCGGCTAAGATCAAAAACAAAAGTGATCGCTCATCTGGCAAGAATGGGAGCAGGGGAGCACTCCTCCATTGTTAGTGGGAGCACAAACTTGTACAGCCACTTTGGAAATCAATATGGTGGTTCCTCAGAAAAAGGGCAATCAATCTACCTAAAAATTCAGTAGTGAGTCTCAGTATCTTTTTCAATCCTCTGCTGCATGGAGCCTCTCAGATGACATGCTATGCTCCCATTTGCAAGCATGGCAGAGTATCATTAATAGTGACAGGGTTTAAGGTGTCTTTCTTGTGGAAGAACAGGGTAGGGGAGGACAGAAGGACACTGAGGGGGCAAGAACTATATAAGAAAACAAATAGAATCAACTAACTTAGGTCCATGGAGGTTCTCAGAAACTGAAGCACCAACCAAAAAGCATGCATGAACTGGACCTAGGCTCCCTTCACAAATGTAACCAATGGGCAGCTTGGTCATCATGTGTACCCCTAGCAAGGGGAGCATGGACTCTCTATGACATGGACTCTGATACCTGCTTTTTGATCACTTCCCGATAACGGGGCTGCTGTGTCTGGCCTCAGTGGATGAGGATGTGCTCAGTCCTGAAGTGACTTGATGTGTTGGGATGGGATGGTACAGGAGAGGCATTCCCCTTTTCTGAGGAGGAAGGGAACGGGAATAGAGAGAAAAGGGTTGGAGGGTAGGATACAGAGGAGAGGAGGGAGGGAGTGATGATTGGTTTGTAAAGTGAATAAGTATATTTATGATTATGTAAAGTGTAGAGAGCTGCAATGTGCCGCGCCCTAAAGATGGTGCCAGTTTGCGATGTGCCGTGCCCTAAAGATGGCGCTGGTTTCCGCCTTCCACCAGCCCAATGGTGAGCACTCTCGGTGGTAAACAAGTCCATATTTGGTTAAGACCGCTGATCTGGCTTGCTTCCGCATACGTGGGCCTCTAAGATAGCACCACGTGGCTTTACTTGATTGGCTGTTCATATAGTATTTAGCCTGTGGGTTGGGTCTGCCCGGGCATTCGGAAGACTGTTTTCAAGGGACCTGAATAAACTGCTTGAGAAGAGCTCTTGGGAGTTGCGTCATCCTTGCTGGTCGAGGGGGACGCAACAAGTGGTGGCCCGTACGGGGAACCAAAAAAGACTCAGAACTCCTGCAGTCAGGGGCAGTGCACTGGTAAGTTCCTGGGATAAATTGGGACAATAAAGTTTCACGGAAATAGCGAACACAAGGTAAAGTTTCACGGAGATAGTGAACATATGGTAAAGTTTCACGTAGATTGCGAACAAAGGGTAAAGTTTCGCGGGAAGTTGCGAACAAAAGGTAAAGTTTCGCGGGGAAATTGCGAACCGAAAGTAAATTTTTAATCATGGGATTGTCTGAGTCACATCCAATTTTTCTGGCTCTTCAGGAGCTACTTTTAGCTAGGAATTTGAAAATTAAGAAGTCTACCCTAGAGAGATTTTTGAATGAATGCGATTCCGTGGCTCCGTGGTTTGCGGTGTCCAGGAATCTTACGGTATCCTGCTGGGACAAATTAGGCAGGGACTTGGATTTTGCTTGGGAGCAAGGTACTCTGAAGCATGGAGTAAGACTGATTTGGAAGATGGTGAGGAGTTGTTTAGAAGATCAGAGATGCTGTAATGCAATCAAGGAGGGAGAATCAGCCTTGGAACTGCTGCAAGGGGAAAGATCTGAGCAGGTAGACAGTGAAAAGGAAAGTAACAAAGGCAAAAGATTTGAGCAGGCAGACAGTGAAAAGGGAGGCAAAAAGAAGGTCCCTCTCTATCCCGATCTTAGAGATTTTAGAGATTTTAGAGATTTTGGGGACTCAGAGGACACGGATTCTGAAGGGGAGCTACACGCTCTAATAGAACAGTTGGAGAGGACTGTTATTAGAAAAAGGGAAAAGAAAAGGGTAAAAGAGAAAGACACGTTGGTGGCAGTCGGTGTAAGTGAAACCGTTGCCGCAGCGCCTTCAGCCACATTGGCGGTGGTCGGTGTAAGTAAAGCCGTTGCCGCGGCGCCTTCAACTCCCCCTCCATATCCAGAAGCCATTCAGATAGATCAGCCTTTTCAGTCCCTGAAAGTAGGGAGATCTTTCTGCCCGGGGATGTGGACACAAGTAAGAACAGAATTACAGTTTGCCTATCCGGTATACCAAGACCCACAAGGGAACAGGTACGAGGAACCGCTTGATTTTAAGGTAGTTAAATCCCTTGCAGAGTCGGTTCGTACCTATGGTACTACCGCTTCTTTTACAATGGCTCAAGTGGAAGCATTAAGCAGACATTGTATGACTCCGAGTGATTGGAGTGTCCTGGTCCGCGCCTGCTTAAGTCCAGGGCAATACTTAGACTGGAAAGCTTTCTTGATTGAGTATGCCACTGAGCAAACAGCCATTAATCAGAGAGATGGAAATCCAGCCTGGGATAGAGATATGCTGCATGGGCAGGGGAGATTTGCCAACCAGAAGATAGGATATCCTATTCAGATTTATGAACAAATAAACAAGATAGCTATCAAGGCTTGGAGATCTCTTCCTAATAAAGGGGAGGTGAGTGGGAACTTAACTAAGATTCTACAGGGCCCCATGGAGCCCTTTTCAGACTTTGTGGCACGAATGGTGGAAGCAGCAGGGAAGATTTTTGGTGACCCGGATGCTGCCTTACCACTAATAAAATAGTTGGTCTATGAGCAATGTACCAAAGAGTGTAGAGCCGCTCTCACCCCTTACAAGAACAAAGGGCTAGAAGCCTGGATGAAAGTGTGTAGAGAACTTGGAGGGCCGTTAACTAATGCTGGTCTTGCTGCCGCAGTAGTACAGTTGACCAGAAAAGGTGGAGGAAGTTCAGGAGTTTGTTTTAAGTGTGGCAAGATGGGACACTTTAAAAGACAGTGCCCCAGGGGAAGGAGTACAGAAAGTACAGGAAGTGTACAACATCCCAGGTGGCCGGGGTTATGCCCAAAATGTAAAAAAGGGAACCATTGGGCTAATGAATGCCGTTCAGTGATAGACATCCATGGCCAGCCTTTAACTCAAGGTTATGGTGGCGCTCGTCCAAAAAACGGACAGCGGGGCCCACGACCTCAGGGCCCACAAATATATGGGGCAGTAGAGAATCAGGACAAAGAACAGAATTAAGAGAGATGGCCAACCCTCCGCCATCCGAGAGACCGCGGAGAGCCACTGCAGGCTCAGCAGGATTGGAACTCTGCTCCACCACCAGACTTGTATTAACGCCCCAAATGGGGGTCCAGTTAATTGAAACAGATTTTAAAGGACCCCTTGAACCTGGTACAGTTGGTTTGCTGTTAGGGAGGTCATCATCAGCCTTGAGAGGACTTATTGTCCATCCTGGGGTTATAGATCCAGATTATACAGGAGTGGCTAAGATCATGGTAGCCTCCCCACGTGGTATAACGGCTATCTCTCCTGAAGATAGAATTTCTCAGTTGATCATGTTGCCGAGCTTACATGATCGCTATGCGGCAAAGGATAGAGAGAGAGGAAAAGATGGTTTTGGGTCCACGGGCATGGATCTGACTTTTCTCTCCTTGGATTTGGACCAACGCCCCGTCTTGGAGTTAAAAGTTGATGGTAAAAAGATCCTGGGCCTTTTGGATACTGGGGCAGATAGGAGTATTATAGCAAAAAAAGACTGGCCTTCAGGTTGGACCGTACAAGCCTCTTCTCAAACACTTCAAGGCCTGGGTTATGCTAAGACTCCAGATATGAGTTCAAGATTATTAAAGTGACAGGACCAAGAAAACCACTCAGGAGAAATGCAGCCATATGTACTTGAGCTCCATATCTCCCTTTGGGGAAGAGACCTTTTAAAGGATATGGGATTTAAATTGAGTAATGACTATTCTGATTCAGCCCAACGTATGATGCAAGATATGGGATATACTCCAGGCTTTGGAATAGGAAAATATTTACAGGGGCGGAAAAATCCCATATCTATGCAGCAAAGACAAAAGAGACAGGGCCTGGGTTTTTCCTAGGGGCCACTGAGGAGGGCATTCCCATAACTTGAAAGACGGAGGATCCAGTATGGGTTCCTCAGTGGCCACTTTCCTCTATAAAATTAAATGCGGCCAAAGAGTTGGTGGATGAACAGATGTCTTTAAAGCATATAAAACCATCTGTATCTCCCTGGAATACACCTATCTTTGTCATTAAAAAGATATCTGGAAAATGGAGATTGTTGCATGACCTGCATGCCATAAATCAACAAATACAGATCATGGGCCCAGTGCAACGCGGCTTGCCGCTTTTATCATCTTTGCCAGCCTCATGGCCCATTATAGTTATAGATATAAGAGATTGTTTTTTCTCCATCCCTTTGTGTGCCAAAGATAGTGAGAGATTTACATTTACTGTTCCATCCTGTAACCATGAGGAACCTGATCAGCGGTTTGAATGGGTAGTATTACCCCAGGGCATGGTAAACAGCCCCACTATGTGCCAACTGTATGTGGGGGAAGCCATTGCTCCCTTGAGAAAGAATTTTCCAGATTTGAGATGTGTTCATTATATGAATGATATCTTACTGGCAGCTAAGAATGAACAAATGTTAGATATGGCCTATGAAGAATTAGTTCAATTATTAAAAAAGAAAAGGTTGTTTATTGCTCCTGATAAGGTTCAAAAGAAAAATGTGGTTGATTATTTAGGAGCAAAGGTTGGACCTGAAAAGATAATACCTCAAAAGATTGAGATAAGAAAAGATAATTTAAAGACTCTAAATGATTTTCAAAGGTTGTTAGGAGATATCAATTGGGTAAGAGGCTATTTGAAGCTACCAAATTATAAAATAAGACCCCTATATGATATTTTAAAAGGTGATTCAACACTTAATTCTAGACAATTAACAATAGAAACAAAAAAGCTTTATATAAAGTGGAAAAAAGGTTACAGAGTGCCTTCCTAAAGAGATGACAGGAAGGACAGCCCATTGCATTGTACATATTTGCCACCTATGGTCAACCTACAAGATTGTTATGACAGGACGGACCATTATTATGGACCTATTCAAAAATTTCTCCAAAAAAATCCATAAAACATTATCCCACTGCAGTTACTGCTTTAGCCTTAAATGGTATCCAACAATGCTTACAGTCTTTTGGAGTTGCTCCTGCCAGTATAATAGTGCCCTATTCCAGTCATCAAATTAAGATTTTATATGACACTATAGATGACTGGACAATATTACAATGTAGCTTTGAAGGAGTGATTGATAACCATTATCCTAAACATCCATTACTATCATTTTTTAAGGAACACCCAGTGATATTCCCTAAGGTTACTTCAACAGTACCACTTCAAGGGTCACCAAATGTGTTTACTGATGGCTCAAAGACAGGCTGCGGAGCCTATTTAATAAAAAGACAAGAGCCCATGTTATGTCAATTTCAACCGGGCTCCCCCCAAATAGTAGAGTTAAAAATAGTAATTGAGATGTTTAAAAGATGTCAATTTACATTCAATTTAATCTCAAATTCAGTTTATGTGGTCAACACAGTAAAAGTATTAAAATTGACAGGTCCTATTAAAAATAGTAGTACTGTATGTGCCTTATTACAAGAGTTACAAGTTTTAATCTGACAAAAAAAAAGATATTTTTATATTCAACATATCAAAACACATACAGGATTACCTGGACCATTAAGTGAGGGTAATGATAAAGTTAATCAATGGACTAAGATGACATACATTTTTTAGAGCTCATTCCTGGACCAAGCCAGACAGTTTCACCAATTATTTCATGTAAATACAAAAACTCTACAACAAAAATTCCATTTGTCTAGAACAGATGCTAGACAAGTGGTTTTGGACTGTCCTCAGTGTGTGATTCATCATCATCCTCCCAGTGTGGGAGTAAACCCTAGAGGGTTGATGCCACTCAAAATCTGACAAATGGACGTTACCCACATTTCAAAGTTTGAAACCTTAAAGTATATTCATGTATCTGTGGATACCTGCTCAGGTATCATACATGCTACACCTATGAGTAGAAAAAAGACTCACAATGTCATAGGACATTGCTTAAAAGCCTGGGCTACATGTCAAAAACCACAACAACTAAAAACAGACAATGGACCAGCCTATACGGCACAGTTCTTTGTCTCCTTCTACAACCAGATAAAAGTACAACTTAATCACGGATTACCATACAATCCTCAAGGACAAAAAATTGTAGAGCGTGCTCATCGCACCTTAAAAAAATGCTTACAAAAACAAAAAAAAAAAAAAATAAGCCAAGGCCGTCCCCCAAGGAGAGAATATCTTTAGCCTTATTTACTTTAAACTTTTTCAATTTGGATGCTCAAGGCCGCTCAGCAGCGGACAGACATCAGGATTCCCATGGTCCACCTAAAAGCATGGTGAAGTGGAAGGATATTTTGACAGGCTCTTGGCGGGGGCCTGACCCCGTGCTAACATGGGCGAGAGGGTCTGTTTGTGTTTTTCCTCAGGATCAACAAGATCCAGTGTGGGTGCCTGAACGCCTTGTGAGGAAGATTCGTCATGAAGACCTTCCTAAGGATCCTGGTGATAGTAGCAGTGAGTATGTCAGGAATGACCGAGCCAAGATGGGGGATCCTGTCGATATTCCCAAAGCTGATACCGGTCAGACATGATGCAACTGTGTTTCCACGCTTATTTAGCAGTAATAGAAGCTTAGGCTTACCCTACCTTCCCTTTGATGATCAGAGAAGCCCTATAGATTGTAATAGAAATGTCAGCTTGAAGGGTAGTCTGTGCTTTTTAATGAGCTTCAATAGGTCAGATGATACAAAATGCATTAAATTGTCTCAGCAGTCAGCAGATTTTTTACCACAACTGAGGTTTGGGGGTAGGAGTGGTGGTTTGTTTTCAGGCAATGGTTCTCGCCTTGAAGGATGGTGGCCCACACGAGTCTCTGACTGGGACCCCCCCAGACAGCCACCCTGGGCACCTTTTTGTAGAGGATCCACAGGAGAGGAAGGAACTTTTCCCTGGACTGGATGTCTGGAGCGCAGAGCAGTTTGGGTTCAACAAGATTATTTTTCCTTTAGCCCCATGATTAGTAATATAGTGAATAAGTCTTGTACAGAAATGCTTGATATATCTACTAGGGATCCTCAGCAGACTGCCACCAATCCTTTTGATTTGTGGCTTTTGTGTGGGGTAAATGAAAGTTGCATGGACTTGGGACCTGTCATTATGCTTGGGGGAGGAGTTTATCAAAGAGGTAATTTTTCACTAGGGTCTGCTACCAAATTGGATTTTTCTAGCGGTAGTGGCTCTGGTACTTGGAATTCTTTGTTTCATTCTTACCACAATAAGACCTTTCAGCTTCGCCAGTATGTCTCTGGCCTCCTTTTCTGTGGATTGTAAGTAATGGGAGTGCATCCTTGGGTAAAGAAAAGTTAGTATGCACTCCGGACACATGCTTTTATGCTCTGTGCTGGAATGCCACAGCCTTTCCTGTGGCTGTGGTGACTAGAATGCCTCGATATGTACCAGTTCCTGTAGAGGCCCCTAATACCATGATGCTATTCAGGTTTAAAAGAGATTTTGGCATCACTACAGCTATTGTTACTGCCATCACTATTGCTGCTGTGGGAGCTACTGCCTCAGCTATTGCCTTGTCGAGTTCTATACAGACTGCTAATGCCCTAAATAACATCTCAGCCACTGTAGCACAGTCATTGGATACTCAGACCTCTATGAATTCTCATCTCAAAGGAGGCCTTATGATAGTTAATCAATGCATAGATTTAATACAAGAACAGATTGATTCTCTTTGGCAACTAGCACAATTGGGGTGTGAGTGAAAAATACAAGATTTGTATGTTACTTCCGTACATTATCAAAATTTTACAAAGGCTGCTAATTTGTCTAGACAATTGTCAAAGTTCCTCTTACAGGATTGGTCGGCTGAATTTGAAAATTTGATGAGAGAGCTGAGAGCAACAATCATCCACATCAATTCCACTCGGGTGGATCTGAGCCTGGCTACTGGCTTGACTTCCTGGATACAGAAGGCTATGGATCATCTTAAGGAGTGGGCGGGCATAGGCTCTTTGGCGATACTGATGATACTAGCCTGTCTGGTTTGCCTATGGTGCATCTACAAAATGAGAGCCACACAAAAGCGTAATGCAGCCATGATTATACAGGCCCTTGTCGCCATTGAGGCGGGCCAGTCCCCTCAGGCATGGCTCGCTGCCGTGAAGCCTTAAATCTTCACTGAGCATAGTCCCTGCCCACTGAGGTATTCGTTCCACGGGTATTAGAGTCTGGCAAGTCAATGACGGAGTAGACGGGTAAGTCTCGGCCACCTAAGACAGGGCAGTCCCGAGGAGGGAGGCTGACCCAGAGACGGGTAAGAGTTTGAGCACCGCCCTCCTACAGGCTCAGGCCCACCGTGAGATCCCCAGATAGGGGGATTACGAAGCCTTTCCAGGGACTTCTACCAACTTTAGAAAAAATAAAAAAGGGGGAACTGTAGAGAGCTGCGATGTGCCGCGCCCTAAAGATGGCGCCGGTTTGTGATGTGCCACGCCCTAAAGATGGCGCCAGTTTCCGCCTTCCACCAGCCCGATGGTGAGCGCTCTCAGTGGTAAACAAGTCCATATTTGGTTAAGACCGCTAATCTGGCTTGCTTCCGCATACGTGGGCCTCTAAGATAGCACCACGTGGCTTTACTTGATTGGCTGTTCATATAGTATTTAGCCTGTGGGTTGGGTCTGCCCGGGCATTCGGAAGGCTGTTTTCAAGGGACCTGAATAAACTGCTTGAGAAGAGCTTTTACGAGTTGCGTCATCCTTGCTGGTCGAGGGGGACGCGACAGTAAAGCAAAGGTCCAATCATACCACTCCTGGGCATATAACCCTAGGATGGTCTATTTGATAGCTTTATTCATAATAGCCAGAAACTGGAAACAATTAGATGTCCCTCAACCAAAGAATGGATGAAGAAAATGTAGTACTATGAGGCTGTGGAAAAATACCACTGCCCCTCCCTAGGAAGGCCTTCCTCTCTGTTCATGAGGGCCTGATATTATGACCTTGGGGACATTCCACAGAACTCCGTTCCCAGAACTACTTAATTACAAGTTTGCAGCTGTCACCACAGACAATGGTCCCACCCAGTTGCCAAAGTCAATGATTACTGAAGATTAACTGAAATGTTCCAAACCCCACCTGTTTGAGGTTATTGTGTTTGAAAGCTGCCTGTAACTATTTTTTGGTGTTCACTACTTCCTGAAGGCAGTTGAATCCAGGCGAGTCGGCTTAATGAAAATCCTCTTGCATTTTGCATTGAACCTCTGTCTCTGGTGGTCTCTGGGTGTCAGGACCTCGGGGGACCCCCAGGGTCAAACAGTACATTTACACAATAGATTATTACTCATACTTTTTTAAAAAATGACATCATGAAATTTACAGGCAAATTGATGGGACTAGAAAAAAAATTTCTCCTGAGTGAGGCTTATCCCCGAAAGACAAACACAGTATGTACTCACTTATAAGTGAATATTAACTGCAAAGTGATGGATGATCTTGCTACATTCCACAGACCCAGAGAGGCTACCTACCAAGGAGGGCTCAAGATGGCATGCATGGATTTCTCTGTACAGGAAAAACAGAATAGATTTTGTGGGTACTCTATACAGGGAAAATAGAATAGATTTTGTGGATAGACAAGGTGTTAGTGGGAATGGGAGCAGGAGAGATCAGGTGTGACAAACAGTGATGGAGGGAGAGAGTACTTGAAGAGATGACTGGAATTGGGGGCATTTCAGGAACAAGGTAAAAACATAGTGCAATAGAAATTCCCTGGAATCTATGAGAGTGACCCTAGCAAATACTCCTAGTAATGAGGGATATGGGGCCTTAACAGGTCATCTTCTAGAACCAGGCAAGGCTTCTAGGGTTGGGACTTAGATATCAACTAAACCACAAAACCGTCAACCTACAATTTTTCCTGCATGCAAGATGTGCTGTGGTAATGGTGGTGCTGAACTTGTGGGAGTGGCAAACCAATGACTGGACCAAATTGAGTCCCATGCCACAAGTAGAAGCACATACTTGATGATACCTGGATGGCTAGGGACCAGTGGCTGGACAGCCAAGAGGCCTAGGATAAAACCACTCACAGCTGGGGTAAAAAGTCAATGAAATTATTTGTAATTATATTCTAGTATACTCATGTACCAAAGCCTAATATATATAGCCATAATCAAATGCCATTCATTCGGCAACTGATAGGAGGAGATGTAGAGACAGACCCACAGCAAATATTAGGTGGTGCTATGGGAATTCCATGAAGGAGAGAAAGGAAGGATTGTAGGAGCCAGAGGGGTGGACAATACCACAAGAACAGGCCCACAGATTTTGCTAAGCAGTGCTCATAGGAGCTCACATAAACTGAAGCAACAATCAAGGAATCTGTGCGGGATTGAGGGAGGACCTCTGCATATATATTATGGTTCAGTAGCATGGTGTCCTTGTGGAACTCCTAATAGTTTTCAGTGTAGGTTGTCTCTGACTCTTTTGCCTGCTTTGGGGGCCCATTTGCTCCTACTGGGTTGCCTTTTCCAGCCATGGTATGGGATTATGTACCTAGTCTCATTGCAACTTGTTTTGTCATGTCCTGTGGATATCCCTGGGAGGCCTGTTCTTTTCTGAAGTAAAATGGAGAAGGAGTACAACTGAGGGAGAGGAAAGGAGAAGGAAAGGGATTAGGAGGAGTGGAGGGAGGGAAAAGTGTGGTCAGGATATAATAAATCAGAGGAATAAATTAAAAATAAAAATAAAACAAAGCCTTGCCCCTCACAATGGGAAATAAAGAACATAAATACGCTAGTTAAACAAGCTCTTCTTTAATGCATATGTTGTTAGTGTACTTCTTAAGTATGTTAAAATACTATCACACTTAGGAGTACCTGAGGGAGTTAATGATTAAAATTAAGCCTTTAATTCCTATTTTTTAAATTTTTCTAAGCTAAATGTTTTTACTATTTGAGAACTTTATATAATTTACTGTAATTAGATTCATCTTCTCAGTCCTCCCTCTAAATACATTCAGATCTACCCACCTCACTATGCCCTACCCCTAACTTTCTGTATTTGCTTTTCTTTCTGTTAATAGACTAACAAGTCCAATTTGTACTTCCTATACATTTTTAGAGATGGATAAGTCACTAATTGGAGTATGATAGACATGCCAGAGGATACACCCTTAATAAATTTGACTTCCTCTCACTCAGAAGTAATCCACTGACCTCAAGCCTCACATAAAAGGGTCCTCCTGAAAGATAAGGTTTAGAGGGGAAGGACTAGGAATGAGAGAAAAAGAAGGCATAAGGGTGGAACCAGAAAATATTGCATAAGCTGATGAATTATGTCAATTAAGTTTATTAAGAAGTATTGCGTCCTTGTACAATTTGAAAGGTACTGGTGGAGTTTTTGCTTGTAGTTATCAATAACAATGTGTATCTAGCAAAAAAAAAAAAGAGTAATGGCCTCATTTACAGTATATTCTGGGATAGAACCTAAGACCTTGAATATGCTAGGCAAATTATCACTGAGACTCTAGCCCTGAACTCGCAATTGACAGAACAACCTTCTAAGGAAGTCATTGCTAGTACTATCCCTGAGTTAGATATCTTGCCCACCCTCAAAGTTACTAATGTGCCATCTCTAAATGAAATATTATTCTGACTTTGAGTATCATAATATAATCCTGTATTTTTTATTATCTTATGTAGACAGAATAGGAAGTTGTATTTTTGCTTATCTATCTCCTTTTGTTCAACACTTTGCTTATGATAATGACTCATATTGTGGAAGTACCTGTGATTCCTCTTTTTCATTGATGTGTAATATTCTAAGAATTTATTAAAATTAATGTACTAATTTAAAAAAAGAAGAACTGCATCTTATATAATATTTACATGGAGAGAATGGGGTAGAGTTGATAGAAACCTACTTAAGCAATAACAGCAATGAGAACATGGGATATCTTAGACACAAATGCCTTAGGTTCCTTAACCATAGCCTATTGTAAAGAGTCAGAAACCAAAAGCTTGGTTCCTTCAATGCCTTGGTCCCTGTCCCAGATCAGACATTGTCCTGTCCCTGAGTAAGGACAGAATTAATGTTCCCTTTGTCCTTTCATCAGTGCCTCTGAGAAAGCCTTGGCCCTTCCTGTGTCCCAACAATCTATTCTCAATAGTTTCTCAAACAGAGATTGGGGGGGTCATGAGCCCATCACTTCCCTACCCATACTTCATGAAGAAGAATGACTGGGCTGGTCTTGTGCTAGTTTTGTGTAGGCTGAGGCAAGTTCATCATTCCAGTGACTATGTCTGTGACTCTACTTCTCCATGACCTCTGCTCTTAATCTTTCCACCTGTTTTTCCATAATGGTCCCTGAGTCTGAGGTGGGTGTCATTTAGATGTCACATTTATGACTGAGCATGCTACTGAAAATTATTTGCTATATTTATTTTACCAATTATTAGTTCTGTATTAGTCACTCTCCATTGTACAAGGAAACTTCTCTGGGGAAGTCTGAGAACTAAGAGCTGCACAAATATCTCAAAGAGATACATATATAAAGTGTAGTTTGCCAAGTCTATTTAGCAGAGTAATAGTGATAGGTTCACCTCAGATGAATGTGAGCCCAGAAACCACGGGCTCTAGGCCAGATTTACAAGAATGGAAATATGTCTCTCCCAGAGGAGTTACAGTTGAATCCAATCAGAACATGAATGTCACTCCCATTACATTTATGCCACTAGTGAACACATGGCCATCTCTTGCCATATCAGTGATTATTGTAGTTCACAGGTTTCATATTGGTGATGATTGTTGAATATTTGTTTTATACAAAAGCCTGCACAGCATAGAATACCAGTTGACATCA
This sequence comes from Lophiomys imhausi, assembly GCA_907164525.1. Taxonomy (NCBI): domain Eukaryota; kingdom Metazoa; phylum Chordata; class Mammalia; order Rodentia; family Muridae; genus Lophiomys; species Lophiomys imhausi. Next base: position 10,099,707 of record CAJQZJ010031962.1, on the reverse strand, counting down.
TAAAAGGTAGAACACAAACATATCATCTAGCATATTATGAGTAAGATGGTGACACACCTTGCACAGCACTGGCTGCAGTATCCCTTTCCTTCTAAAGGATACTGGCAGACATCTTTTTGAAGATATTATCTGTAAATCTCCTGCTGACTTCCAGGTGTCAGATTTCCTCACCTACAGAAGTGAGATTATATCACAGGACAGATCCACAAAATGTGCTCCACATGCCATACCCTGCCTCCTGTATAGGATCAGAGGGCCTGACTGAAGGCTTCTTCTAGGAGAGGACTCCTCATCCTCAGTGAGATATAAAAAGAGATCCCCATCCCTTCCCTATGGGTCATAATTAGTCTTTTATGAGCCGCAGCCACCTTGTTCCTTTCTGATGCTGGGCTCTGAACTCTCCTTATAGCTCCCTTGGTGCTGTTATCTGTCTGTCTGTCCTTAGTATTAATAAATTATTCTAATATACTCTTTTTTTTTTAACCATTAAGAATTACTGCTTTATTCATTCATTATTCATTTAGTCTTTCCTTGAACACACATGATGTTATCTCCACAGGCTAGATCATTTACAAAAAGAGTGCAGAGGTCTTTCCATTACGTTGGTAAACCATGGAGGTGTCTTGAACAAGGGCAACAGGATGTGAGTTACTGTTTTTTTTTTTTTTTACTGTATTTTTTATTTCTTCAAGTTACATCTCAATTGAAATCCCCTCCCTACCCCGCCTCCAGTCCCACCCTCCTACCCTCTTCCGCCTCAACCCACCCATCCCCTTCCTTTTTTTTTTGTTTAAGATATATCTTTTCCCCCCAACAGCTCCCCCTTTCAGTCCAACAAATGGCTCTTACTCTTATAATAATAAATACAATACAAAACAACAGAGGTAATTAGGCCAAAATTATGAGAGTTATATGGCTTGGCATACAATCCCAATGTCCAGTCCATATGTATTTGGCACCTGACTTCAACATTCTACTGTCGACCTATCTCCATGAGTTTAAAGTTCTATATCCAACTCAACTTTCATCACAATTTAAAAAGCATCTTCTTAGAACAACCTCTTGATTCCCAAACAACTCAAAATTTAACTATGAGACTCTAGCTATCTATTCTTCAACCACCTCAGAGACCTGAGAGGGACAAATATATCTGATTATATAGGAAGTGCAGGGCTGCAGCTTCCCAAACTAAGAAATGACATACCAGTGGCTGCCTGGACAGCTCCCATTTTCTCTCCATACATTACAGCATCAATCTTCAGTCATTTGGCCCCATTTCTCTGACACACATTGATTGTAGAGCAAGGGTTATGAAGGACTCGCCTACCCTGTCTTGGCAGAGCTAGGCTGTCAACTTACCTGCTTCCAAGTTTTGTCCTTTTTGGACAGCAGTCTGTCTACAGTTGAAGGAAGGGGTTTTTCCTACCCTGTCTTGGCAGAGTTAGGCTGTCGACTTCCCCGCTACCAAGTTTTGTCCTTTTTGGACAGCAGTCTGTCTGCAGTTGGTGCAAGGGGTTTTTTCATGCCAAGAGAAAGGCTGGCCACCAATTCAACCATCTTACAGTGGAGGTTCTTCGATGCTTATCCTCTACTTGGAGTAGAATAGGGTTGCCGTCAGGCGCTGATATGTCTCGATATAAAAAAAAAATCTTGATTTAAGATAACATCTTTGAATGCCATATTCTGCAGATCTCAAGAGGTTTTTGAAGATGCCCTATCCATCTCTTGTATTTAGATAAGCAAATGTTGCTTGTCTCTTAGCAACTTGATTACTGGGTAGTTTAGAGAATATCTGTGATAGACTGTCATAGTAGCCAACAAAGAGACATGTTTGCATGACTAGGAGTTTGTTTTAACTATCCTAGACCATTTTAGACGGTTGGTATCAAGAGGTCAGAGCTTCACATTTTATTTTTAAGTATCTCTAGGTATGATACCATTGGGAAGCATTACCTTTAAATTTGTATCAATATACAAAGATCTATTCAATTGTGGTTAAATATACTCTTAATTATGTATCAATATACCAAGATCAATGCCTATGTAGCCCAATATAATCTTAATATTACGTCCATATGCAAGGGTCAATACCATTGTGGCCAACTATAATCTTAATTTTGTATCAATATACAAAGATCAATACCGAAGTAATCCAATACAATCTTATTTTTGCACAATAAACAATGGTCAATACCACTTTAGCCAAATAAACTACTAATTTTGTATCAATATACAAAGGTATAAGGGCATATTCAATAATCTGCCCCTTCTTCTTGGACCTTCCTGTGCTATGTCTATATCTCATTTTTCTCAAGCCCATGCACTCCTACATAGGAGAGGAAGAAGGATACAGAAAAGGAAAAGTAGGAATTCCCTGGGGCTAACCTCCAAAACCCATTAAGACAGGACCATTTATCAGCTTGTAGTCTCTTCCCCTACATAACAGAGTTTTCAGTTATCCTTCAAATAACCAAAAAGATGGGCGGAGAAACACCCTCCCCACCCTCTGGGCATGGGATGTCGCTCTCTTAAAGTGACTTCCTGCTGATTTGGGTCGTAGTAGACCTGTTTGGGGCCCCAACCCAAATGGGAAAAATGATTAAAAATGTTAGTACAATCCTTTTATGTTCAGTCCTTCTGTTCTCAGCTGTTTAGATGACCTAAGGGGTTTGTAGGCAGAAGGTGATCTTGCAGGCTTCACTGAGGTTCCGGCTGGGGCATTGTGTAGAGCTGAACGGTCCCAGCGACACTGGATTGCAGTGGTGGTTGCAGGCCCCCGATGGAGACAGCTATTGAGGAAGTCTGCCAGGCAGAATCAACTGGGTCACTCATCCTCCTTGGTGCCTGATTCTGCTCTCTGCTGAGGATTCCGCTGTCCGCCGTCCCCGGGCTCCCCTAATGGACACTTCGATTCTCCTGGAACGATAAGAACAGAGCCCTGCCCCAATCCCAACCCTAGGACAATTGCCCTCTTTTTTTTGGGGGGGGGGGGGCTAGGTAGTACTTCTCCTGAAGCAAATTTGGCCTTCTGACAACATACAAAGCGTTATCTTTCAATCCGGGTTAAAGTAGAAATCATTCTGTCACTTTGGAGCTAAACCAGCTCTAGTATATATATTTTGAGATCCCAAAGGACAATCTGCCTGCATCGAGAAGGCCTTTTGTAAGTAGCCTCCAAACCTAGGTCCCTCCAAATCCCATGTGTGTGTCTCTGAACTCTAATTATTGGGAACAGGGACCTGTGTTTCCCATCTGAAGGGATCAAAGATGTGTTCCACAACTCCTGGATCGAAGTCTTTCTCTATTTAGAGTTTACCCTGCATCAGGCTGACCCTGAACTCCGGGATCTGCCTCTTTCTGTCTCCAGTGTGCTGGGAGCTGGGACCAAGGGTGTACTCTTCTTGAATGGTTGGACCAAGAGTATGCACCCTCACCACCCCGCTCCGTATGACTCCAGAGTACATAAGACCACCAACTCTAAGGTGCCCCGACCCCACCCCCCGGTCTCCGCTGAAGTCAAAGGCATGGGCCAATACCACAATTCTCTTGTATTTTACCTTAGCTCCACGTCTTCTCTACACCTGGAGGTCTGCAATTCCAGGCCGAATGGCTGTATCCTCTGTTCCATTCACAGTGTTTCAGCCCTGCCCCCCTGCCTTTTTTTTTTTCTAGTTAATAAATTTATTTGTTTGTTGCTTCAGATTACATCCTTATCATATTTTCCTCTTTCCCCACTTCCTAGCCCCACCCTCCCATGCTCTACCCCCTGACCCTTCCGTCTTGTTCCTCTGTGGTGGAGTGTCCCTGCCTAACAGTCTCTCACCACAGATCAGGAGTCATATGAGGGCCAAGCGCCTCTTCATTCACCGGGGGCCTAAGAGGCAGTACTGCCAGTGACTGGTGTCTCATTGCTACTGGGGGAATACTAAAAAAAAAGACCAACAAACACACAAACCCACAAAAACAAAGAATATCAACAAAAAAAAAGAGAGGAAAAAGAGAAGGGAAAAGGAAAGAGAAAAAAAGAAAAAAAAAGGAAAAAGAAAAAGATAAAAAAAAAATTATGTCTTTGTTCCTTTTGATGTGTTGGTTGTAGTACAGATATCTGTACGAAATAGTTAAAATCCTACTATAAGTGAATAGATGCCATGTGCATCCTTCTGAGACTGGGTTAGCTCACTCAGGATGAGCTCCTCTAGATCCATCCATTTGGTTGCAAATTGCATGATTTCATTGTTTCTGATAGCTGAGTAATATTCCATTGTATAGATGTACCACAATTTTTTTAATCCATTCTTCAGTTGAGGGACATCTGGGTTGTTTCCAATTTCTAGCTATTACAAATAAGGCTGCTATGAACATAGATGAGGAGACTTCCCTATGTCTCCGTGAGAGGTCCTTTGGGTGTATACCCAGAAGTGGTATGGCTGGGTCTTGAGGCAAGGTTATTCCTAGATTTCTAAGATATCGCCAGACAGACCTCCATAGTGGTTGCACAAGCCTGCACTCCCACCAGCAATGGAGTAGGGTACCCCTTTCTCCACACCCTCGCCAGCATGCACTATCATTTGAGCTCTTTATTTTAGCCATTCTAACAGGTGTTAGGTGGAATCTCAGGGTAGTCTTGAGTTGCATTTCTCTGATGATTAAGGATGTTGAACATTTCTTCAAGTGTCTCTCAGCCCTTAGGGATTCCTCCTTTGTGAATTCTCTATTTAGCTCCATCTCCCATTTTTTGATTGGATTATTTGGTTTCTTGGTATTTAGTTTCTTGAGTTCTTTGTAGATTTTAGATAATAGCCCTCTATCAGATGTGGGGTTGGTGAAGATTTTCTCCCAGTCTGTTGGTTGCCGTTTTGTTCGAATGACAGTATCCTTTGCTTTACAGAAACTTTTCAGTTTCATGAGGTCCCATTTATTGATTGTTGATCTCAGGTCCTGAGCCGTTGGTGTTCTGTTCAGGAAGTTGTCACCTGTGCCAATGAGTTTGAGGGTTTCTCCTACTTTTTCTTCTAGTATCTTTAGTGTGGCTGGCCTTATGTTAAGGTCTTTGATCCACTTGGAATTAAGTTTTGTACAAGGTGATAGGTATGGGTCTAATTTCATTCTTTTGCAAGTGGACATCCAGTTGGACCAGCACCATTTGTTGAAGATGCTGTCCTTCTTCCATTGTGCGTTTTTGGCTTCTTTGTCAAAGATTAGTTGGCCATAGGTGTGTGGATCCATGTTTGGGTCTTCAATTCGATTCCATTGATCCACTGGTCTGTTTCTATACCAGTACCATGCTGTTTTTATTACTGTTGCTCTGTAGTACAGCTTGAAATCTGGGATGGTGATACCTCCAGATGTTTTTTCATTGGACAGGATTGATTTAGCTATTCTGGGCTTTTTGTTGTTCCATATGAAGTTGAGACTAGCTTTTTCCAGGTCTATAAAGAATTGTGTTGGTATTTTGATAGGAATTGCATTAAATCTATATATTGCTTTTGGTAGGATAGCCATTTTTATTATGTTGATCTTACCTATCCATGAGCATGGGAGATCTTTCCGTCTTCTAAAGGCCTCTTCCATTTCTTTCTTCAGGGGCTTGAAGTTCTTGTTATATAGGTCCTTTACATGCTTGGTTAGAGTTACCCCCAGGTATTTTATGTTGTTTGTGGCTATTGTGAAGGGGGTTGTTTCCCTTATTTCTTTCTCGGTATATTTGTTTGTTGTATAAAGAAGGGCTTCTGATTTTTTTGAGTTAATTTTGTATCCAGCCACCTTGCTGAAGTTGTTTATCAGCTGTAAGAGTTCTTTGGTGGAATTTTTGGGGTCGCTTATGTATACTAACATATCATCTGCGAATAGGGATAATTTGACTTCTTCATTTCCAATTTTTATCCCTTTGATCTCCTTTAGTTGTCTTATTGCTCTAGCAAGGACTTCAAGTACTATATTGAAGAGATATGGTGAAAGTGGACATCCTTGTCTTGTCCCTGAGTTTAGAGGAAATGCTTCAAGCTTCTCTCCATTTAATTTGATGTTGGCTACTGGCTTTCTGTATATTGCCTTTATTATTTCTAGGTATGGTCCTTGTATGCCCGTTCTCTCCAGAACTTTTAGCATGAAGGGGTGTTGGACTTTGTCAAATGCTTTTTCTGCATGTACCGAGAGTATCATGTGGTTTTTTTCTTTCATCTTGTTTATGTGGTGAATTACATTGATAGACTTTCGTATATTGAACCATCCCTGCATTCCAGGGATGAAGCCTACTTGATCATGGTGTATGATACTTTTGATGTGTTCTTGAATTCGGTTTGCTAGTATTTTATTAAGTATTTTTGCATCTATGTTCATGAGGGAGATTGGTCTGAAGTTCTCTTTCTTTGTTGGGTCTTTGTGTGGTTTAGGAATCAGAATGACAGTGGCCTCATAGAATGAGTTTGGCCGTGTTCTTTCTGTTTCTATGTGGTGGAAGAGTTTGAAAAGTAATGGTGTTAGTTCCTCTTTGAAGGTCCGGTAGAATTCCGTGCTAAAGCCATCTGGCCCTGGGCTTTTTTTGGTTGGGAGATTATTAATGACTGTTTCTATTTCCTTAGGTGTTATTGGGCTGTTTAAGCTGTTAATCTGATTTTGATTTAGTTTTGGTAGGTGGAATTTATCGAGGAAATTGTCCATTTCGCTTAGGTTTTCAAATTTAGTGGAATATATACTTTTAAAGTAATGTCCGAATATTTTCTGGATCTCCTCAATGTCTGTTGTTATTTCTCCCTTTTCATTTCTGATTTTGTTGATTTGTGTTCTTTCACTTTGCCTTTTAGTTAATTTGGCTAGGGGTCTGTCTATTTTGTTGATTTTCTCAAAGAACCAACTCTTGGTTTCATTGATTCTTTGTATAGTTCTTTTTGATTCTAAGTTGTTGATTTCAGCTCTAAGTTTGATGATTTCCTGTCTTCTGCTCTTCTTGGGAGTGTTTGTTTCTTTTTTTTCCAATTCACCCAGCTTAGCTGTTAGTTCACTAATATGAGCTGTCACAATTTTCTTTTTGAAAGCACTTAGTGCTATGAACTTTCCTCGTAGCACAGCTTTCAATGTATCCCATAGGTTTGGGTATGTTGTGTCTTCATTGTCGTTGGATTTTAAGAAGTCTTTGATTTCCTTCCTTATTTCTTCCCTGACCCAGTGGTCATCCAGTAAGGAGCTGTTCAATTTCCATGTGTGTGTAGGCTTTCTGTTGATTCTTTTACTGTTGAAGACCAGCTTTATTCCGTGGTGGTCTGATAAGATACAAGGTGTTATTTCAATTTTCTTGTATCTACTGAGACTATCTTTGTGACCAATTATGTGGTCGATTTTGGAGAAGGTTCCGTGGGGTGCTGAGAAAAAGGTGTATTCCTTTGTGTTTGGGTGAAACGTTCTGTAGATATCTGTTAGGTCCATTTGGTTCATGATCTCTGTTAGCCTCAATATTTCTCTGTTTGTCTTCTGTCTTGATGATCTGTCCTTTGTTGTGAGTGGGGTGTTGAAGTCTCCCACTACTAATGTGTTGTGATCGACGTGCGCTTTAAGTTTTAGAAGTGTTTCTTTTGCGAAAGTAGGTGCCTTTGTATTTGGGGCATAGATGTTCAGTATTGAAATTTCCTCTTGATGAATATTCCCTTTAATGAGTATATAGTGCCCTTCTTTGTCTTTCTTCATTAACTTCAGTTGGAAGTCTGTTTTGTTTGATATTAGGATGGCTACTCCAGCTTGCTTCCTGGGTCCATTTGCTTGGAAAACCTTTTCCCAGCCCTTTACTCTGAGGCAGTGTCTATCTTTTGTAGTTAGATGTGTCTCTTGTATACAGCATAAGGAAGGGTCTTGCTTGCGGATCCACTCTGTAAACCTATGTCTTTTTATTAGGGAGTTGAGTCCATTGATGTTGATGGATATTAGTGACCTGGGGTTGTTATTTCCCATTAATTTGGTATAGGTGGTGGTCCTGTTCCTCTTTTGGTTTAGTTGCTGATGGGTTTTCTATTCCCTTTGTTTTCTTGGGTGGAGTGTTCTTCTCTGGGTTGGGATTTTCCTTCTAGGATTTTCTGTAGGGCTGGGTTCGTGGGTAGATATTGTTTAAATTTAAATTTGTCATGGAATATCTTGTTTTCTCCATCTATGTTGATAGAGAGTTTTGCTGGGTAAAGTAGTCTGGCTGGGCATCCATGATCTCTTAGGACTTGTAGTATATCTGACCAGGCCCTTCTAGCTTTTATCTTTTCTGGGGAGAAGTCAGGTGTAATTCTGATGGGTCTGCCATTGTATGTGACTTGACCTTTTTCTCTTACAGCTTTTAATATTCTTTCTTTGTTCTGTACATTTGGGGTTTCAATTATTATGTGGCGAGAGGAGTTTCTTTTCTGGTCTAATCTGTTTGGTGTTCTGTATGCCTCTTGGATTTTTATTGGCATCTCTTTTTTCAGGTTTGGGAAGTTTTCCTCTATGATTTTGTTGAAGATATTTCCTGGACCTTGGAGTCGGGAGTCCTCTCTTTCCTCTATACCTATAATTCTTAGGTTCCGTCTTTTCATTGAGTCCTTGATTTCTTGGATGTTGTGGGTGAGAGATTTTTTAGCCTTCTCATTTTCTTTGGATGTTGTACTGATTTCTTCCACTGAATCTTCCATGCCTGAGATCCTGTCTTCCATCTCTTGCATCCTATTGTTGATACTCACATCCGTAGTTCCTGTTCTCTTCCCTTGGTTCTCCACTTCCTCTTTTAACTCTGACTGTGTTTTCTTTATTGTTTCTATTTCTATTTTCATGTCTTGTATGGTTTTGTTCGTTTTGTACATTTCCTTCTCCAGCTTGCTTGTTTTTGTATGAAAATCTTTCATGGCTTTTTCCTTTTCCTGTTCAAGCTCTGTCACCTTGGCTTGGAGCTCTTTAATGGTGTTGTTCCTTGTTTTGATTTGTAGAATTGTGGTTTCTTTGAATTCCTTCATAGATTTAAGTTCTTCTTGCAGGGACTCTATCACTTTCCATACTGCAGAATTGTTAATGTTTTCATGTGTTTCTGTTGGTGTGTAGTCATCCAAATTGGATGAGCTAGGGTGGTTCTGCTTTGTTGGAGTCATAATTCCTTGATTTCTATTTTTTTTTTTGACCTTTCGCCATTGGATGCATTTAGCTGTCTGTTTTCTGTGCTTGGAACCACAGTGGATGATTTGGTGCAGGGGACGAGTTACTTGGCTATCTGTCGTTGCTTACAGGGGGATTTCAAGGTCACTGTGGTTTTAATGGCCAGAGGCACTGTGATCTGGTGCAGCCTATTCCCAGGTTGTGAGTAATGGACAGGATTGTTTCACTGCTCCCAATTCAGACTTCTCTATGTTGCACTCTGAGTTATCAGCCTGTAATGGTTCTGATGGTATGGGCCTGTTTGCCCAGGCACAGATTCTGTGGGCTTTGTTTGTCATCCCGGAGGCTGACAGGGTCTGGCTCCACACCTGATATGTCTGGATTTTCCAGGATACAGCTATGGTCCCGATTTCTGGTTTCTCTCTAGTCTTCTCGCCACAGGGCTGGACCCTGTGCCTAATTCCCTTCTTGTCTGCGCCGCCACGGGTCCCGTGGGTACCCCAAGCCCCGGATCCCTCCGGCTGCCTGAGTGCACCTCTCCTCCCAGCAGCTTCGCCGTGGGTGCACGGACCCCTGGCCCCACCCACGCCTGTCTCTCTCCCCAGATGACCTGCCGTGGACTGGTGGGGATTTGTCCCTGCCCGCCGTACTCTCTCCCCAGCTGCGCTATAGTGAGTGTGCGAGATTTGGCCCCTCCCACCTGCTTTTGTGTTCCCAGCTTCCCGCGCTCTCTCGGAACCTCCCGCCCTCCTGCTTCACGAGCGGCTGCGGACCACCCGCTGAGCCCCCTGTTTGTTCCTTGCTAAGGCTTCCACTATCTCGCAACCTTTTCTAAGTGGGTATAAGTTCAACCTGATGTGTGGGGAGCGCAATAGGACAGCAATCTATGGCCAAATGGACCCTGATTCTGCCTGCTGTAAGTTGGGATCGATCTTACCAGGCGCCTCACCAAATGGGAGTTCCCGAATCCCGCGTTTAGTGGCCTCCGTGTCTGTGAGAGATGGGGAGAGCCTTGCCCTGGGACCTTTAACAGTCCCTTGGGAGCTGTGAGTGTTCCGGGGGGGGTCTAGCCCCTCCGGTTTTTGCACAGTGCCCAATAACTCTGTGTTTTTTATGGCTCTTTTTTCCCCGTGTTCAGAATGCATCAGTGTAGGTCGCCGCCATCTTCCGTATCCTCTAATATACTCTTAAGATACAGTGACTCAGTATACCTTATCCAAGCCTTTCAATAAACATTATTTGTGAGCTTATATTATTTCAGGAGATATTTCATTAATTTTGCCTAAAATTCTTCAATGTCGCATTAAGGACTCTTTGTTCTTTTTGAAAGAGTTTAGTCAAGAGACAAGTATAAGAAGTTCAGTTGGCAAAGCAAAGCAAATACTTCTAAGAGAGGTTGAACAGGACTTTCCACCAGAGTGGCAATGGCCCAATGGGTTCTGTACTGGGCACTTTAAAGAACTTCTCATGTTGATATAAGGTAAAAGCTCTGTCTTAATCCATAGAGCTGCCTTGCTAAAATACTCTGCCATGTCCAAAAGTCTTGTGTATTTTCAGAAGAAAAATGTTTAAAGTGTTCCCACCACTTTAAATGTAACTGTTATATGAGTGACTACTAGTTGTTCTGTCCAGTGAACCCTGGTATACGTATTTCTTATATTATTTCCTTAAATCTTTATAACAACACCTACTCAAATCTTATTAATATTTATATGATGAGTGTGAGTGTCATATTTATGATATATGGTGGGCCAGATCTTTTCAGGTTTTTCCCCCCATGAACCTCCCAAAACCCCACAAAGGCATAGGGATCAAAACCACAATGCAACAAGATTTTGTTATAATAAAATGAAGACATTTGAGGATGCAGATCCTAGCGTACATATGAAGAAATGTCCTGTTCCCTTACTTTTGTATGCAGTAGGAACAATCTGTTTAAAGCTCAAGGATTTTAGCCACAAAGACACATTCTACCTATCAGGACAAACTCCTACAGTGATAGATAAGACCCTAGTACTTGGACTTACCTCATACCTAACTTCTTTTTGAGACTTTTTCAGTTGTCATAATTGATTTTATGACTATCTTTCTAAAACAACTTGATGACCTAGAGTTCAGGCATTTTGTTGCTTTTAAACTGAATTTTTACATGAAATGCTGGGGCTGGGGATTTTGCACTTATTACCAGGCTACATAAAAAGGAATTAGGACTTACGATGCTTTTTAGGACCTCAAACTCCCAGATCTTCCACTCATGTCTGTCTTCTACATGGTAGCATATTTTACTAAAATACAATATAAGTGATTTGCTGAAGTCATTATTACACTAACATCATTACCATTATCTGTATTAGTCATGTAATTTCAAAGGAAAGAGTCAAAACACCCCTTGAGAAAAAACTCTGTAAAATGAGACTCAAACCCTGAACTCTACCCCTCATGCTCCTTTTTTCCTGATTTCTCATCTAATCTGATGCTTTTGTGACTCAGTCTGGTAAAAGGATAATAAGGAATATCATTGGAATTTGGTAGAGTTCTTACATAAGGAACCATTTGCAGGTCATTTTTCATTCAAAGGATAAACTGATGCTAAATAGTGAATAATATTATCTATCTGTAGTCAAGCTGCCATGACACACTCCCTTGCTCAATCTGGTTTCCCTCTCATTATCTGGCCCTTCTTCCTGCAGTTCATAGTTGTGAAGAAGGTCATCTGAGAGGGTTTTAATTGTCTTGTGAACTAAGCATGAAATGTAGCAGCCAAAATACAAGGAGCATTAAGGTAAGTACTGCCACTATTGCTGAATATGAAGCCAGTTCACGTGATTTTAAAAAATAGAGCTCTAACCTTTCAAAAGTTTCAAGGTTCAGAAATATGGGCTTTTGGGATGTCCTCTGAACAATTTGCAGTGAGTAATCCTTGAAGTTTGGAGAATTCCAGTTTCTCTAGCCTGAACATTAAAACAAATGTTGTGAGGGAAATCATAAAGGTGCATCTCAGGAGGTAAAATATCAGTGAATCCTAACTTTCAATATGTTGGTGTTTGAGAACTTTGTAATTATCACTATCCATGAGGTCTTGGAGTTCAACTCTGGTCGTGGGTTTAATGATCTCATGAGAAGACAGAGAGCTTATTTTTTGTATCGTGTGAGAACCTAGACATGAAGAGAGGCCTCTCTAGAACCCAATCATGATGATTCCTAGACTTAAATATCACAGTCAGCAAAACAATGATAAAATATATTTGGTGGTTGCCATGAACTCTCCCATGAGGCACAAAGTTATTAACGGCTCTATCTAGGCCAAAAACTACACTTCTTCACTATTATCCAGGCAAAACCATGCTCTAACATCTAGTTGTAAATTATCTTTCTGCCTGGAAAAATCAGAAGACATTTTCTTGCAATTCTTATCTTTGAGGTCCTTATTTATAACCACACTTTCTCAGTAAAACCTCTCCTACTTGCTCTGTTGCCACATCTACAATTCAGGGCAGCCATTTTCTGGATTCTTAATCTATTTTGCATTTGTTATATATCATATTTTTTCATAAAATGCATCACTTACTAATTATGCTTATTATTAAATGCATTGCATGATCACTAAGTATAGGCCACACAGATCAGTTGTTCTTGCATTATTATGTTTTTCCTGATGCTTCACAAACAGATATAATGGAATAATTTATTTTTCCTAGTCATTAAATTACAATTTCTAGGCTAAATTTTCTTGAACATAGAGACTTATAATCACTATTTATTATTAGACATATTTATAACTTTTATTTCATTATCTTAAGCATTTTCTTTTATTTATTTATTTATTTATTTTATAAATACTTTATTTTTTTTCTTCAAGTTACATATCAGTCACAAACCCCTCCCTATTCCCCCTTCCTATCCCGCCCTTCCACCCTCTTCCCCCCAGAAGTTTCCCCTTTCAGTCCAACAGATGGTTCCTTCTCTTATAACAGTAAGTATTATACAAAACAACAGATATAAATATGCCACATTTATGAGAGCTAAATGGCCCAGTATACCTTCCCATTGTCCAGTTTATACATATTTGGCCCCTGACTTTAACATTCTACTATCTAACCATCTCCATGAGTTTAAAGGTCTATATCTGACTCAACATTCTTGGTAGCAGGGAAGTCGACAGCCTAACTCTGCCAAGACAGGGTAGGTAAGTCCTTCATAATCCCTGCTCTACAACAAATGTCTGTCAGAGAAACAGGACCCAAAGGCTGAAGACTGATGCAGGAATGTATGGAGAGAAAATGGGAACTGTCCAGGCAGTCACTGGTATGTCCTTTCTTAGTTTTGGAAGCTGCAGGCCCTGCACTTCCTATATAAGTAGATATATTTATCCCTCTCAGGTCTCTGAGGTGGTTGAAGAATAGACAGCTAGAGTCTCATAGTTAAATTTTGAGTTGTTTAGGAATCAAGAGGGTATTATAGATCTAAGAAGATACTCTTAAAAGTGTGTTGCAAGTAAGCATTTTCTTTTTTAATTCTCATTAACTTTAATATGTTGTAAGTGACTAGTTTCATGTTTTTAACTTTTCTCTTGTCAACTCATAAAAAATTAATTTCAATAGGTTATTTTATTCAGAACACTGAAATTTCTTTGTCCTCAACTTCCTAGCATGTGCGTGTGTGTGCACACATATGTATAAAACCTACAATTACCATCATATATCACTTATGTTACAATTAAAGATATCTGTGATATATCTATGATAAAACAAAAGTCTTTATTCTTGTCTTTATATGATGGTACCTATATGTTACCTTTTCAGTGGCTAAGAATCCTCTGCAGTTTTCAATCCCATATACAAATTTTCTCTTTTTGTACTAATCCAAATAGGAAGTTCACTTTATACCACAAGGTTGTGTTAAATATATTCTCAAAGACATTGCTTAAATTATGTGCTTGATATCCATCTTGTATTCTTAAATATAAGTATTATCTTTTCATGTGTGTATGTGAAAGACTTTTTCTAAACTTCCATATGTGTTTCATATACAAACTTTTGGTTTCTTTTTATATACTATACAATATTTCCTGTAAAATAAGTTGGTGGATGTAAAATAATTGAAAGTATGTTCAGATAGTGCCTACTCATTCCCTTTTATTATTCCAAAAACACTCTACCTTGATTTTGTTTCATCTGCTTTTGGAAATTCTACCCTACTACAAAACTTGCCAACTATTTGTCAGGACATTTCACCCTTTTCATTTCCTTTCTGTGTGAAGTTTCACTTTTTCTAAAATCTTCTTTTCATTGCATTATGAAAATGGGTTTAAATGATTTTAGTTGCACGGTTACTTGGTTGTGCTCTCAAATCCCTGCCTGAGTGTGAATTAGGTACTTAGGGAAGAATGGGAGCACATGAAGTGCAAAGAATAAGACATGCACGCCTCAGAAGCCTGTCTCCTATAGGGCTTGAGTTGCTTAAAGTGGGGAAAGGAAAAGCAGAATAAATAACCAGATCCTGAGTGAGTGCCTGCTTTGCTCTTTGCCTTCAGACAGGTGGCTATCGATGTTTTTCAGGAGAGATACAGTCTCATTCATGATCATTCAAATGTTATAACATTCGTAATGCTACTCTGAAAACTCACACAAACTGTTAGGATGCACACAGCTCTTGCTCCCTGAAATCCCTGGCTAGAATGTTCGTTTCTCTTGGATGCTTTCTATTCCTTATACATGCTTACATGAGAAAATTAAATACTTTTCAATACTCACCTATTTCAATGAGCTTGTTATTCTCACTGAAAACATTAAGGACAGTCTAATCCTGGGAACATACAGTATAAGCAAGTCCTTTATGAGATATGATAAGGCATTCTTTCTGCTTCTGGTGTTGAAGCCTTCATGTTTGAAATATACATAATTTTTCTCCTTTAACATGGTAAAGCTTGTATATATAAATACACAAACCACCTCATTGTTTTTTATAAAGATTAAATGAATAGATGCATGTAAAAATACCGAGAAACCTATAGGACACACTTCAGTTGTGAGGCCTCTCCTCTCTCCCTTTTCTATGGCACACACAGGGATGTGTTAATGTAGCTATTACTGAATCTTGTCTGTTTCCCTTCAACTCTGTATATTTCCTATATAAATTTGAAGTTAATATTCATTTTTTGGTCCTATTTGAAAAGGATAATAAAAATCAAAATGTTAAGGCCTAGTTTATCATATGTGATTATGTCTGCTTCAAATATGAAAACCAGCATATTATATTCTAGACTAGAGAGTAATGAGATGACCTTTACTTCAAATATAGGTCAATCATATCACAAATGCATCAGTGTGTCATCATGAGTCCTAAAGAACAGAATGTTTGCTGCTCAAATTTAAATATTTTGAGCCACTGACCAGCTTTGTAAACATGTAACTCATTGTTTTAAAGTTGTAGTCAAGTCTTGTTTAAATTTTCTCAAATTAGATCAAAGACCAAATGCTGTGTTAGAGTTATATATATAATTAAAATAAACATTTACATCTCAAATATTTAGATAACTTAATTTTTTACCATTATTGGAAGAAGTATTCTACTTTGACATTATTAAATATATTATTATGGTCACAAAGTTTGTGGTATGAGGAATTAAACCATTTCCTTTTAGAGGAAGAAAAGGAGCTTCTAAGGCTTAGGAAAGTCAGAAAGTTATAAGATTCACAATAACTTTCTTCAATCAATCAGTAAATAAGTTCTGGGAAGATAAGACTGTCTTCAGTGGGTCTGACTGGATATTGCATTGGAGGCTTCAATGATACAGGTTTTGAGACTCCTAATTCAGGCTTGGGTGGGCAGATTTTTGACTGACATGGCTTCCCTTAATTAGGCCATGATTCTATAAATAACCTCACTAAACTCATAGTTCACTAGGCTAGATTTGGGTGGAATCTTTTCCTTGGACTGTTGATGTAGTCCCAATGCAGCAGAAGCTGAGAGAGATTGAGTAGGAGTGTAGTAGGGTCCAGGTGGTAGAAGAATATGGGTCAGAGAAGACAGTTGATGCAGGAAGAAAGAAAACTGAGAGTAGGGTTAGGGAAGAGAGAAAAGAAGAATGAAAATAGTTGACAGTTGAAAGTGAATTGGGCCATCGGAATGAGAAGAGAAGACAGTTGGTGACAGCTGAGTCAGGAGACAGTGAGCTGCTCAGATAGGCTAGAAGTTATAGTTGGTTTAGTCCCAATGCAGCTGCTGCCTGTAGTCATGATCAAAGCGGCTGTAGCAGATCAAAGTGGTCCACCACTGCCACCCCACCCCCCAGAAGTGTCAGTACAGTCCCTGAGAAGCACACCGAAAAAGCATGCTGCCAGAGGTCTCAGCACCCCCTTTCCCACCCCAGCCTGTGGGGATGCAGCAGTCAAAATGGTGTCTCCAGGGCACTTCTGTCAGAAGGGCACACAGCTGACTCAGGAGCTGTCCTGCCTCAGCCAGCTGTGAACTAGCTGAACTCTCCGCAGTGATGATGTCTTTCCTCCCTCGCCCCTCTGCCTCTGGAGCAGTCCACCCAGACAACACCTTTCCTGCTTCAACCTATGGCTTTCAAGGGAGCTGACCTAAGAGGCAGCCCTGCCTCTCCAGTCTCTGTCAGCTATTTCCTGCTGCTGGGAAAGACTTCCCTGTCATGGATTTCCTTTTATATCTTAGCAATTTTGTAATCTTTTTTTTTAACTTTATTTTTTATTTCTTCAAGTTACATCTCAATCACAGTCTTTTTTTTAAGTTTAAGGTATATCTTATTTCCCCCTACAGTTTCCCCTTTCAGTCCAACAAATGGCTCTTTCTCTTATAATAATAAACACAATAAAGAACAATAGAGGTAATTAGGCCACAGTTATGAGGGTTATATGGCTTGGCGTACATTCCCAATGTCCAGTCCATATGTATTTGGTACCTGACTTTAACATTCTACTATCTAACTATCTCCATGAGTTTAAAGTTCTATATCTGACTCAACATTCATATTTACTTGCAACACAATTTTAAAAGTATCTTCTTAGATCTATAACACTCTCTTAACTCCTAAACATCTCAAAATTTAATTATGAGACTCTAGCTATCTGTTCTTTAACCACTTCAGAGACATGAGAGGGATAAATATATCTGATTTTATAGGAAGTACAGGGCCTGCAGCTTCCCAAACTAAGAAATGACATGCCAGTGGCTGCCTGGACAGTTCCCATTTTCTCTCCATACATTACAGCATTGATCTTTAGTCGTTTGGCCCCGTTTCTCTGACAGACATTAATTGTAGAACACGGGTTATGAAAGACTTACCTATCCTGTCTTGGCAGAGCTAGGCTGTCGACTTACCTGCTTCCAGGTTTTGTCCTTTTTGGACAGCATTCTGTGTACAGTTGGAGCAAGGGGCTTTTCCTACCAAGAGACAGGTTTGCAACTAATTCAATCATTTCCCACTGGAGATTCTACAATGCTCATCTCCTACTTGGAGGAGAATAGGGGGTACTGTCTGGAGTTGATATGTCTTGATATAAAAAAAATCTAAAGTTACGAAAACATCTTTGAATGCCAAATTCTGCAGATCTCTTGAGGTTTTTGAAGAGACCCTATCAATCTCTTATATTAGGGTAAGCAGATGTTGCTTGTCTCTTAGCAGCTTTATTTCTGATTAGCTTAGAAAATAACTATAATAGGCTGTCATAGTACCTAACAGAATGACAGTCTTGCATAACCATTAGTTTGCATTTCTTAATTATCCTAAACAGTTTATGACAATTGGAAGTAAAAGGCCGAAACATCACATTTCATTTTTTTTCTTTACCACCTAACCCTTCCATCCCATTTCTCTGGGGTGGGGTGTCCTTATATAACAGTCCCTCATCTCAGTTAGTACTGTCAGTGAAAAGTGTCTCATTGCCCGGGAGAAAGAACTACTAAACAAACAAACCAATAAGCAGACAAATAGATAAAAAAGACTAAAAATATATAAAAAATAAATGAAAAATAAAAATTAAAAATAAAAGTCTATGTCCAAGTTCCCTTTGGTGTGTTAGTTGTAGTATTGATACCTTCTACTATATAGCTAAAATCCTACTATAAGTGAATAGATGCCATATGCGTCCTTCTGAGTCTGGGTTAGCTCACTCAGGATGAGCTTTTCTAGTTCCATCCACTTGGCTGAAAATTGCATAATTTCATTGTTCCTGATGGCTGAATAGTATTCCATTGTGTAGATGTACCACAGTTTTTTAACCCATTCTTCGGTTGAGGGACATCTGGGTTGTTTCCAGTTTCTAGCTATTACAAATAAGGCTGCTATAAACATAGATGAGGAAATTTCCTTATGATTCCGTGAAGAGGCATTTGGGTGTATACTCAGAAGTGGTATGGCTGGGTCCTGAGGCAAAGCTTTTCCAAGTTTTCTAAGATATCGCCAGACTTACCTCCACAGTGGTTGCACAAGCCTGCATTCCCACCAGTAATGGAGTAGGGTACCCCTTTCTCCACAACCTCACCAGCATGTGCTGTCATTTGAGTTTTTGATCTTAGCCATTCTGACAGGTGTGAGATGGAATCTCAGAGTCATCTTGAGTTGCATTTCTCTGATGATTAAGGATGTTGAGCATTTCTTCAAGTGTCTCTCAGCCATTAGGAATTCCTCCTTTGTAAATTCTGTATTTAGCTCTGTCCCCCATTTTTTGATTGGATTCTTTGGTTTCTTGGCATTTAATTTCTTGAGTACTTTGTAGATTTTGGATATTAGCCCTCTGTCAGATGTGGGGTAGGTGAAGATATTCTCCCAGTCTGTAGGCTGCCGTTTTGTTCGAATGACAGTGTCTTTTGCCTTACAGAAGATTTTCAGTTTCATGAGGTCCCATTTATTGATTGTTGTTCTCAAGTCCTGAGCTGTTAGTGTTCTGTTCAGGAAATTGTTGCCTGTGCCAATTAGTTCGAGGGTTTCTCCCACTTTTTCTTCTAGTAGATTTAGTGTGACCGGCCTTATGTTAAGGTCTTTGATCCACTTGGATTTAAGTTTTGTACAAGGTGATAAGTATGGGTCTAATTTCATTCTTTTACAAGTGGACATCCAGTTGGACCAGCACCATTTGTTGAAGATGCTGTCCTTCTTCCATTGTGCCGTTTTGTCTTCTTTGTCAAAAATTAGGTGGCCATAAGTGTGTGGGTCTATTTCTGGATCTTCAATTCGATTCCATTGATCTACTGGTCTGTTTCTATACCAATACCATGCTGTTTTTACAACTATTGCTCTGTAGTACAGCTTGAAATCTGGGATGGTAATACCTCCAGATGTTTTTTTTTTTATTGTACAGGATTGATTTAGCTATTCTGGGCTTTTTGTTGTTCCATATGAAATTGAGGCTAGCTCTTTCCAAGTCTATAAAAAATTGTGTTGGTATTTTGATAGGAATTGCATTGAATCTATATATTGCTTTTGGTAGGATGGCCATTTTTATTATGTTGATCCTTCCTATCCATGAGCATGGAAGATCTTTCCATCTTCTAAAGACCTCTTCCATTTCTTTCTTCAAGGGCTTGAAGTTCTTGTTGTACAGGTCCTTTACTTGCTTGGTTAGAGATACCCAAACCCTCAGGGCAGGAAAGTGGCCATACGCCCACCTGAGGAGCTCTGCCAGCCCAGCCTCCCCCACCCCATCCAGACCTCTCTGTTATGACATTTCCAAACTTTGTAACTGCTACATAGGTCATCTCCAGGCCCTCAATCAGACTCATACTAGATTATGCTAATTCAAGGTGAAAAGTCTGAACAAAAGAAGCCCACCATTCACTGAGCAGGAAACCCATCAATCCCAGCACAGGAAAACCCTGAGCTCTCCAAAGCCCAGGACCTGAAAGTCCACCAATCCTCACTCTGGAAATCCCTGTCCTAGAAAGCTTCATGGCTCCCCACCCCCAAAATGCTATATAAGCCCTGCATCTTCCTCAATTTGCTGCTGCCCTCTCCAGGGAATAGGGGCAGCCACACCCTGAATAAATCCCTCATCACCTCAGGCCCTCCAAAAATCTCTCTTATGAGATTTGCTCTCTGCTGAGACCGTTTCATTGGGAAGAAGCAAAGAAGCCAAGAAACAATGAAAAAGAAGAAGGAGGAGGAAGAGGAGGAGGAGGAGGAGGAGGAGGAGGAGGAGGAGGAGGAGAAGCAAAGAGGAAAGAAGAAACAGGGCTCTGGCTCCAATGCTCCACAGCTCTGTTGGTGTTGAGGAAACCCTCCCCTGTGAGCTGCAATGGCTGGAGAAAGAGCAGAGCTCAGGCTCAGGCTTCTCAGCTCAGCTGGGGTGGAAGAAACTCTATGAGCTGCAACATCTCTGCTGAGGAAACCTCCTCTCAGAGCTGTGTTGTTCCTGTGCTCTTGTGCCTCAGGTTGGCCTTTCACTGGGACATTGTCCTACCTAAAAGAGTTGGTAGTTCCTGGGCTCATGAGTCCCAGGAGACTTTTCTCAGAGCTTTAACACTTTCACAGGGGATATCCTCTCACCTCAGAGCTATGTGTTTCCTGGGTTCACAAGTCTCAGGATATCTTTCCATCCATGCAGTCCAAATGCTAACAATTGTTGTAACTTTATTTTTTATTTTAATAATGTTTATGCTTTTAAAGTTTCACACATTTATACAATATATATTTACCATACTCATCCATTACTCCCTTCCTCCAGGTCTCCGTATGTGTGATGACCCACTGGTATATGAGCAACCTACCTTCTGTCATGACCTCAAAAGAATGTAATTTTCCCTGCTTCTACAGCCATCAACTGACGATAGTTCCATTTGCCTCAGATTCTCCAGTAGGGGTGGAAACTTGGTGTCCCCTCCCAACTCATTCTGGAATTTTGATTGGCTTTATTTTATGCAGGTCTTAGGCAGGTAACCTTAGCTACTATAAGCTCATTCATGCCCGACGTGTCATTTCACAGCTCTCCTCTGTAGCCTCTAGGCTCTCACATTCTTTCTGCACCCTGTTCTGTGATCTTTAATGGTAAGAGTTTGGTGGAGATGACCATACACAACTGAGTATTGAATGCTATTTATTTCAGCATTTTAATGAGTTACAAGTCTCTTTGATAACAACTGCCACTGCAAAATAAATCTCTCTGACCAATGATCAGTGTATCACAAACCTATGGGTGTAAACATAACTATTTAGACTCCAATTTGACCTCAAGATCAATTAGTAAAAAAACAATGGTAGCTTTATTGCTCCTTGGGGGTCTATGAAGTTAGTTGTGGGGTTTTAACAAGGTACAAGAATAGACATAAGATGTATCCTATGGAGCTGGCTTAATATTTAGTCAGAAACCAGTGGATTTTTCCATAACCAACATGTCGCTATTGTATTAGCACATTAGCCAACCAGTCAATATTGTTTCATGCAAAATCCAGTGCTCACTATGACCCCTGATGTTGCAGTGTGAATAGCACCTTCCAGCAGTATGTAATCTAGCCATTGTAAGTTTAAAATTGATTTATGTATGTAATGCTTCCAAAGTGAGTAGTGTTTTAGGCAATCAAGTGTTATAATGGGAAACCAAAATCAGCAGAAATGGCTTTTGTTATTTCGGGTGCCTCTGAGGCCTCCCTGATCTATAACCAATAGGGATGTATGGTTTGCTGGTCACTGAGGTTTACACTGAATAATATGTCTTCTGTGAGCAGCATCATTCACATAGGCACCCTGCTCTCTCTCTCTCTCTCTCTCTCTCTCTCTCTCTCTCTCTCTCTCTCTCTCTGTGAGTGTGTGTATGTGAGAGTGTATAAAATAGTGAATTTTCATAAGGATTTTTTTATCCATCCCTAAGTTTTTTTTCATTGATCCATTGTTTTGGACAAGTCACCCACTCTTTTCTTCTTCCATATCCCAGTCTTCTCACTGAAACCCTCAACCCTTAGTATATGCCCATTCACATTTCATGTCAACAGCCATCTTCAATCATTCTAACTGAACTTTTTTCTTTTATTGGAAGTCTATAGGTTCCCATACAGCTTGTTCAAGTACCTGTCATTTGGATGAAACCTTCCAGTAGCACCTAACTACCTATATTTCAATTCATCTCCATGACTAAATATTTCTGCCTCAAGTACTCTGTTCTTTTTCATTTTACCTGCATTTTACTTTCATCCTACCTTAAACTAGCTATTCTTATGTTTCTAGCTCCCTGGCTTCTATATGTCCTCCATGTAAAGTATACAGGTCAAATATATGGCTAGAATATATATATATGATAGAGAAAATGAGTTGTTTTTTTTCAATTTCAGATGATCACACTCATATGTATTATCTGTTCTGTTTATCAGAACAATTACTATTTAGTTTTTTCTTTACAGATGAATAATATCCCATTGTTTGTGTGCACTACATTTCTTATCCACTCATCATTTGATAGGCATCTTGGTAGATTACATTTCCTGGTTATTTTGAATTGAGCCCATCAAATATGTACCTTCTTGAATATATTTGTTATTATACATAACCATTTGGGTATATGCCACGGAACAATATTTCTGGATCATACAGTTGTTATTTCTATACTGTTAGAAAATTCTAAACTGTTTTCTGGAGTAGGTGAGCTAGTTTACAATCACACAACCGTGCATAACAGTTCCCTTATCTTAATATCTGTGACAGCATATGTTGTCATTTGTATTCTTGATCATATTCATTCTGTAGAGACAATATCACTTATCATTAAGAAGTTTTAATCTGCATCTCTCTTGCAAGTAGGGATGTTTATTGGCCACTTCTATTGTTTATGTTGAGATTTTTTTTCAGTTATATTTCCCATGATTTAAGACTTCAGAATTCCCTGCCTATGCCTATAACTTCGGGTATACTGCTTGCTCAATAATCAAGAAGTTTCAGAGTATCAGGTTTTGGTTTAAGTTCTTCAATGCATTTAGAATTGAATTTTGTGCAAGTTAAGTACAAAGGGTCCATTTTTTTCTTGCATGTGGAAACCTAGGTTTTCCAATATCATTCATTGAAAAAAAAAGTATCTTTTCTCTAAAATATAATTTCGGTAGCTAGATTTTAGTGAACTAATATTTAGGTCTTCTATTCTTTTCTATTGATCTAAATGTCTTTTTTGTGTCATTACCATAATGTTTTAATGATATAGAACAACCAAGTAAAGTAATAAATCCTAAAGCATTCTTAGTTCAGGATTATTTTCACTTGTGTGTGTAGAAAAAATTAATTAAATTACATTGGGTGCCATATGTAAAAAAATTAATTAAATTACGTTGCAGTATTTATAGCATATTTAATTGGTTCGGCAGCCGTTAATTCTTATCCAGACATTATAAATGAGCACACAGACACCACATGGATTTTAACAACCCTTGGCCTGTGTTGTGCAATCCTAGCCCATTTAATCTAGCTCTTAAGTCTATTACCCAAATATGACCCCATATATATATATATATATATACGTCCCCTTGGACTGCCATTCTCCATGCTATGCAGATGTTCCTGGCCATGTGGACTGAGGTTCTTTTTATAACTCATGGGGTGCAACTTCTTTCCTGCTTCTCCTGGCTGAAATTCATTAATCCTCTGTCTAAAGCACAAGCTTCCTGTTCTAATCTCAGGAAGTCCCACCTTTTCTGTCTTTGCCCAATCTCAGGCCTCAGCCTTTTATTTAACCAATCACAGTCAATGTAAGTAACAGACAGCAAACAGGACCAATTAACATTTAGAATGCTTAACACTACCCCATCAATTCCCTCCTTTTGTCTAATATAAAGGCTAAATTTTTTTAACTCATATAGTAAGAACAATAAGAACAAATATGAAACAATCAAGAAAACATATATAAAAGTTACACATGTAATGTTTAGCCTATTTATATGAGGAAACCTTGAAGAAGAAAAATATATCTATCTTGGTGTGTCTAAAGGTCTGAACCTAAATAATTTCTATCACATCCTATATTTGTAAACCTATATATTATTTAGACTTGAAAATATCCTTTTAAATCCTAAACAACTCAAGTTCAATTGAAATTGCATAACTATTATGCCTTCAACCCCATCAAAGACATAAGAAGCAATAAAGTTATTATTTGGGTGAGTAGGAAGCATAGGAAAGCACCTTCCAAAAAGAAATATGACAGTGTGTTGCCTAGACAGTCCCAAATATATCTTGATATCGTTGGAGCATCATCTTCAGCCTTCTGGCCAAGCATTTTTCACAGACTAAATTGTGCAGCAGGAAATAAGAAGGGTTTTCCCATTCTGCCTCTGCAGAATCAGTACATCGACTTACCTGCATTTAAGCTCTGGTGCATCTATGGACTTTATATAGTCTGTTGAGAGAGCAGGGGCATTTTTGCTCAATAGGAATTATCTCCTGATGGGAGATTTCTTTTTGAGGAATTATCTCCTGATGGGAGATTTCTTTTTGCTGCTCATTGTCTTCTTCCAAGTCAAATGAGAGCTGTCAGGAGCTGACTGTCTTAAGTCAAACAATTCTTAAAATAATAAAAATAACTTTAAATGCCATTTTCTGTATGTCTATGAGGGTTTTGAAGACATCTCCTATTTTATTTATAAATCTATCTATCTTTGAACAAGCAAACTGTATATTTTAACCATTTACTATCTGTTTAACCTATTAAGTCTATTTTGTGATAAATTAAGTCTAGTATTTGACATGACCCGAAGCGTGACTGGCCACCAATCAAACTGTATACCCAGACTCCTAAATAGATTATAATAGCAACCCATAAAGGATTGGAAGTATACCTGTATTTTAAAAGATTTGTATAGGCACAATACCTTATATAAGAATTTAAATATACATAATATGTGTCTAAATATAAAATTCTATACCAATGTATCAAAAGATAACCTTATTTGAGAATAAGAATAGTTTTGAGTTTCAGAGCAGATTCAATAATCTATCCTTATATCTTATCATTACCATATATAGGCTCTTTTTTTTTCCTTTTCAAGCCTTTTCCCCTATATAAGATAGAAAGAAGGATAGAGAAAAGAAAAAGAGATCTTCAAGTCTAGCTTTCTATACCTTGCTTAACAAGACCATATAACAATTTGTAACCATCACCCCTAAACAGCATTTATAACCCATCAAACGATCAAAGAATCATCCACCACACTTTTGGGGAATGGGATGTCGCTTTCTTAAAACTGCTTCCTGCTGAATGGGATGCAGAAAACCTGTTTAGGGGCCCAAATAAAATGAAAAAAAAAAAAGTTAATCAATTTGATAGTAACATTTGTTATCCAGTCTCTATGTGCTCAGCAATTTGAATGTTCTGAGAAATTTGTAGTTCAAAGCTGTACTTTGGTAGCAAAGTTCAGGGCTTTATGAAGTCCTGTCTGGAACAGTCTTTGAGGGTGGGCCATCTCAGCAAACTGTTTGAAATTGTTCTGGATGGAGATTTTTGAGGAAACAGCTATTGAGGCAGTTTATGAGGCTGGATCATTTGGATTACTTGTCTTGTCTTCTTTAGACTCTGGTCTGAAAATATATAATTTCTCACAAGTAACATATAGTTCTGCAATAACCAAAATGCCTTGCATGTGCAGGATGCACAATCAACTAAAGAATATTTTCTGTTCTTTGAACAGCAGAGAGACATTTGCAAGTCTTCAATCATGCCATATAAAAACATGAGATGTAATAGTATTACATACATATGCTATACATAATCTGTTTTAAATTGAAAATACAGCATAAGACTGAATGGAGTTTAAATATTCTCCTTTACAGTTGACATAAATTTATTAATTGATTAAAACAAGTTTATTCTGTGTTGTTCTGGCTTTTTGTAGATTAGGTTGGCCTCAAACTCAAAAGGAACCAATCTGTCTCTGTATTTTTCTCCCATGTTTTGGGAACAAAGGTATGCATTTATATATTTTTTCTTTCCTATTCTCCTTTCTTTGGAGATTTAATTTCTATGTGGATATATATATATATCCTTATTGAGACAGAGTTTCTCTTTGTATCTTGGGCAGTCTTGATTTTCTCTGTAGAGCTCTGTAGATTTAGTTTGGCCTTGAACACACAAGGAGCCTATTCTTTCTTTGTCTCCCAAATTTTGAGATCAAGGTATGAACTTAAATAATTAATTGAATTACCCATATTAAACAATAATATTAATTTAACCATTTTGTATCAGTTTGAGTTCCAGTTCTCCCATGGAAACCCCATTCTTAAGGAGTTTGGTGTAAAATAGCATGATATGCTATTTTATGTTAGCTTTTCTTAACTGTTGGCTGTGGGAGGCATGCAGTTTGCATGTTCTTCCCCAGCCTAACTCTGGTCCTTACATTGGTCAACAGAATATATTTCTTTCTCTATCTCTTTCTCTTTTTTTTTTTTCCCGAGACATGATTTCTCTGTGTATCCTTGTCCTGGACTCACTTTGTAGACCAGGCTTACCTTAGTGAAGGTCAAGGATCCACCTGTCTTTGTTTCCCAAGTGCTGGGATTAAAGGCATACACCATCACACCCAGAGGTTAACATATCTCTTTTAGGGGCAAAATGCCTACTGAAACCAGTTCTCCAGTGGGAGCCCCACAACTAATGATAATGGGTTGTGATCCTTTTCTTTTTACATAAATTTAAGATTATGTGTATTTATCCATTAGATCGGTAAGGAAATTATTAAACTTAACATCAAGGAAAAATTTGTCATTTTTGAATTCAGTAAGCAGTCTTATCTTCTCAGCAGGGTTCCTGCCTTGCCTTCGTTGTTTAAACCAGGCTGATCTAGATTTCAGAGATCTGCCTGTTTCTTCCTCTAGTGTGATGGGATTAAAGGATTAAGGGTGTGTGCCAGTACTACCCTGCTCAAATATTTCACTTAAACCCCAGATTTTAGTAACTCCATAACCCAGAGAGCAACTTTGAACTATAGTGACAATATGAAATCTGCCCAAAATCTTCAAAAATCTCTTATGTTTTAGCAATGCTAAACGAGAAAAAATATTCTTTCTACATCCTGATATTGGAAAATCAAAGACATCTAAACAAAAATCAAGCAAAGAACATTCCATAAGTCTTGGTCTAACCATGCCATCCCATGCTGTAGTTAAAGCTTTGTTCATTATTCCTTGAAATCTAGTTACTACTGTATTTCACTGGTGGGCCAATTCCAGAAACTCCTGACAGACACCTAGTACCCAGGGAGCTCTTAGCTCCAGCTGCCATGAATTTTTTATTATATATCTGGAGGGGCCTCCCTCCTTCCTTCATTATCATTGTTGGCAATTTAGCATTACACCTGTAAATTCCTTACTTTAAGACTATCCTAGTATGAACTTTCTCAAAATGATACACAGAAGCACAATTTTTAGGGTAAAAATAATTTGCATGCTTAGAGGAACAATTGGAATCCAAATGAATTGAGGCATTTTGAATTCCTCCGTTTTTAATCTAGGCTATTAATTCCATTCTCAAGCTCTGTTAAGAAGGCTGCTGGTTTTTTAGTATGAAAGGAGAGCTAAGCCTTAGCTCTCCACCTGTGCTGCAAGGCAACAGCTTTTGTTAAGGTAGCCGCACCTTTGAAATGCATTTGAGTCGAGTTCCCTGCTTTTGGCTAAGAAACCGGCTTTCACCCGGGCCTTCTCATGCTGTAAGCATGGATTCTAATTGCCGTAGTTGAGCACTATAAAGCATTCTTAATTCTGGATTATTTTCACATGTGGGTGTGGGTAGGGTTGTGTGTATGTGTGTGTGTGTGTTGAATTATATGTTTTGATATTGTTTTTCTGTGCTGTAAAGAATAGCCCTAAAACTTCTCTTAGGACTTCAATGAGTCTCTAGATGATGGATTGTGGTAGGGTGGCTACTTTTGCGATATTAGTTCTTCTGACTCAGGAATGGAACATCAGAAGTACTTTCATCTTCTAATGCTTCTTCACTTTATCTCTCTAAAACTTATATTGTACACACTCCCCCAGTTAGGTTTATTCCTAAGTATTCTATTTGTACTTCTGTGTCTATTGTAAATGGGATAATTTCCCTGATTACCTTACCAGTGTGTTTGTCATTAGTATATTCAAAAACTACTAATGACTCAATTGTTTAATCTCTCAAAGACAATCATAAATAAAATAGACCTAATGACAAAGTATTCCATCCAAACAATGAAGAATATACATGGTTCTCAGACATTTAAGGAACTTTCTCAAAATTTGACAAAATCAGGACACAAAACAACTCTAAACAAATGTAAGAAATTTGCAATAACTTATTATATTCTGTCTGAGCATAATGGAATAAAGCGAAATGTCCATAGTTAGAGAAATCAAAGAAACTATCCAAACATATAGAAATTAAACAACCCACAATTTAATAATGTATGTGTCACTAAAGAAGTCAATAAAAATATTAAAACAGTCTATTTCAGAAAATTTAACATAAGAAATGTAGAACAGAAAATTCTGAAATTAATTTCAGAAAATAATGAAATAAAAACAAAGAAACAAAGGGAAGCTGTTGGGGGGGAAGAGGGTGGAAGGGTGGGACAGGAAGGGGGAATAGGGAAGGGTTTGTGACTGAGATGTAACTTGAAGAAAAAAAATAAAGTACTTATATAAAAAAACAAAGAAACATATAAAAATAATACAAAAACAATCAATGAAACAAGCATTGATTCTACAAAAAGATAAATAAGATTACCAAATGCATAATCAATCCAATGAAAAGAACAAAAATTAATAAAATTAGAAATAAGAAGGAAAACATTACATCAAATATCACTAAAGTTCTTAGAAACTTAGCTAGAGCAATAACCCAAGATGATGAATTAAATGGGATACAAATAAGAAGTAAAAAAAAAAAAAATCAGTTGAAAAGTGTTTACTGTGTGTTTCTTTTTCCGCCCATGTATCTGTTCCCAGAAACATCAACTCTGAGAATTTATATTCACAAACATATAGGCCATAAGCTTTGGCTTGTTCTCTTCCTAGTTATAACTTATAATCCTTTTTATTTTATGCTATTTTCTGCCTTGAGGCTAGTTACCACTCCTTTGCTTTCATGTGTCTGTCCTCCAGAGTTCCTGGATGAATTCTTTCTACTGGAACTCTTCCCTCCGATTTCCCACCTAAGCTAGAGGCCAATCATCTTTTTATTAACAGGAAAAGCTTCCATATACACATAAGAGATTCTCTCTACAATTCCCCCTTTTAATCCAATAAAATGTTTTTTCTCTTATTATAATAAACTATATACAATAATAACAGTTATGTAACAATAATGAAAACTATCTGGTAAGATTTACATTCACAATGTCTAGTCTGTATTTATTTAGTAACCTTGGACAAAGTATTCTAATATCTATCCTATCTAGGTGAGTTCAAAGTTCTTTAACAAAACCATTTTCTACCGTAATTTACATTATCAACCTAAAACATCTTCTTAGATCTAAAAATATTTTTTGTAAATCCCAAATAACTTAAGCTTATAACTATCTAGTTTTCAATCCCACTTGAGACTTGAGAATGAATGTTACTAGAGTATGCAGGAAGTGCAGAGCAAGAAGCTTCCAAAACTGTAGAAATGGCAGAGATAGTAGTTGGGTGCAAGTCCATGAAAATTCTTTTATAATGGTGGAGTATCAATCTTCAGTCTTCTGGCCAAATATATCTGAAAAACTTTTGTGAAGCAGGAATGAGGAAAGGCTCTTTACCCTATCTTGGCAAATCTCATCAGTCAACTTCTCTGTGTCCATGTTTGTCCATTTTGGACAGCGTACTGTCAGTAGTTGAAATAAAGGCGGTATCTTGCCCAGTGGTAGCTTGTCACATTAGAAGCAAACTCCATAAGGAGATTTTTTGATGTTCACCATCTTCTTTGAAGTAGAATGAGGGTGCTACCAGGATCTGGTAGATATCATTGTCAAAAAAAGACTTAAATTAATAAAGCATCTTTAAATGCCATATTCTGCAGTTCGCTGAGATCTTCTTGAAGTTCTTTTTGAAGGCCATCTATCTATCTATAGTATTCTGAATATTCAAACTTTGTTTGTTTCTATCTATTTATTATCTTTTTAACCTTGGAGATATATTTTTGTAATAAACTAGAGTAGTATCTGACAAATAAACTAGACCAATATCTGACATGACCATAAATTTGATTAGCTATTAACTTGCATTTCTTGATTATCCTGTACAGTTTATAATAGCAGGTATTAAAAGGACTAGAACTTAACATTGCATTTTTACAATACCTTAAAAGAGTTAATACACAGTATCTTGCAGACAAATATATTAATATACAAATATCTATACCAATATAATTAAATATAACCTTAATTTTTGTATAATATACAAAGATCTATACCAATGTAAGATTTTTTTGGCAGTTGTGGCTCTATAGTTTAAGATTACATCCAATAATTTGTCTGTTATTCTTATTTTTCCTATATTAATCCTATATTACTCATATATTCTCCTTTTTTTTTCTTTTCAACCCTTCTTTCCCCTACATAGGAAAGAAAGAGTAGGAAAGAAAGAATAGAGGAAAGAAAATGGGAGAGACATCCCTGAGTCTAAGTTCCTATTTCTTGTTTCTACCCTAATCTAAACCATTTAACAACTTGCATCCAACCTTCCTAAATGATAACAAATATGCATAACCCACCAAATGACAAAAAAAAATCATCCATCCCATCTTTTGGGAAAGGACGTCATTCTCTTAAAATTCCTTCCTGCTGATTTTGGGACAGTTTTGTTTTGGAGCCCCCAAAACTTGGGAAACTGGTCAAGTCCTAAGAAAGCTAATTGTACCATTTGTTGTCCATTCTCTATACACTGTGAAAATGCAGGTTTAAATGAAGTCCTGATCAGAAAGGTCTGAAAGGTTGGACCAGTTCAGATCAGAAGCTTTCTCTGAAGCTGTCCTGGAAGCATGTTTTGATGTAGCAGCAGCTGAGGCAGTTTGAGACTGGATCGTTCACCTGAGCTACATTCTTTGTCTTCATTGGGTGTCTGATGTTTTGGCTCTGACATCATACAAACATTTAATGGTAACATACTTTTCTGAAATAACATAGGTATGGAATGTGCAATATACACAGATCAGTTAAAGATGATTCTCTGCACTTTATATGAGCAGGTGAAAGGCATCTGTATTTCATTATAAGTTAGTTTGAACTGCATAACTAAACTGTAATGTAAAATTTTATTTATGTCATTTAAAAGGATTACAAGTAATAATAAGCCACAAGGACTCTTTAGCCAATAAGATTCATTGGCTATGCATAAACTTTCTTATCTCAACGAGTCATAGAATTGTTCTCATATAGAGGAATCATTGCATTTTTAACCTGTCCTTATCTTTCTCTTGATTTCCTTCTTCCTGTCTGCAGTAAGGATCCTAGTATTCCCCTATCAAATTGATTTCCAACAATTTGGATAGAATGAATAGATTTTCTTCTGTTGAAACAAATGCAAAATGTCCTCCCCTACACAACATATTTCCTGTCTTTTATTCTGAGGTTATCACATGTGTATGCTAAGCTAATTCTTCAGTCCTTTCTAAATTCCAGAGTATTTTAGTAGCTGTGCTATATGTCTTACTGACATTAAAAAAATGTAAAGTCAATAAAGCATTATTTAATCTGTCTCTGGGAAATACCTCATCCCCTTCTGTTCTATGAACATTTCTTTTAAAGTCCTGTTAAGCTTTCTATATTTTTTGATCTGTAGGATTGTAATATATATCTGTAAAATGTTTTATGCTATAATATCTAGAAAATTGTTCTATTTCATTGGATACATATGTTAAAACATAATCTTCAATCTGTAAAGACATTACCAAGACAGTCACATCTGTAATAAATGTGCAATCTCAAAATCATCTTTTTCAGAATTCAAGGCTTAAAAGCCCATTATAATTCTGAACACTCATCAACTATATGATACATCAACATGTGTACATATCTTAATTCTTTAAACTCTACAAAATGAAACACATAATCTATTGTATAACATTGCTCTAAACCACCATCAATAAGTAGAATTTGGATTCTTAATTCAAGATATCCATCTTTATAGGTTACCCTTCTAAATGCTCAAGTCTTTGTGGATATTTTTCATTTTGGAACTCTCTTTTGATGTTATTGTAAGTTCCAGATTGCATTCTTCTGAAGTATCATTATTCCAATCTAAAGAACGTTCCAACCTCCATTCTATAGTCTCTAATCTAGCATTTAATTTCTCAGTATCTTTCTCTAAATTTGTCTTATTCTGATCTCTCCTAAAGAGGATATGCAAAACTGTAATCGCCACTGAAAAAACAACCATTTGTATGCTGATATATGGGATCTACATTCATTGTATCATTGTATTTCACTCCATTTTTAATATACATTTTAAATATACATTTTTAATATACATTTTTAATCTCAAAACCTCTCCTTAAGGACATACAGTTTTATATTCAGAGAAAATATTTCTTCCTACGATATTTATACCCAGTTGCTTTTCTCTTTTATTGTTTTCAGACTTGATGCCTTAACAGTACAGAAGCCTGGGGCCCTTCAGTCCCATTGCAGCTGTGAGAAAATTGTACTTTGTAGGCCCAGAAGCCAGTATGCGCCTATGGTGGTTAACTTCAACCCCTACCTCCATCTAGGAGGGTTGCTAGTTGGTGGCTCCCGGTTCTGCCTTCTCCAGGCCCTGGCCATTCCACTCCAACCCACTGTACTTCTACAAGCTTCAGGCCTCAGGCCTTCACCTCCAAGTACAGGCTGGGATCCGGGACTACCTGCCCCAATGCAGGGTCACACTTTTCCATGCTGTACTTAGTTCACACAGCTCTGATAAGTTTATGGGCCCACAACAAGCTGGCAAACATGTTGATTGCTACCTGCTGTTCACAGACTGCTGCTCAAGTGTTTGGCCTGCTGCTGTGGCAGTTCTGAAAGGGGCCATGCCTTCCTTTCTGATCTGTCTCCTGTGTCCAGAACATTTGACTAATGCCTGAATCTAATATCCTAATCTTGGATAACGTGTTCGACAGTGGATGCCATATGTTGAAAGATGTTTACTGCAAGTGCTTGTTTTTTCACCCATTCCCCTGTTCCCAGAAATAATAACTCTGAGACTTTATTATATTAACAAAATCTATGCCAGAAGCTTTGGCTTATTTCTCAAGTAGCTTATAATTTATAATCCTTTTTATTTTAGACAATTTTCTGCCATGTGGCTAGTTACCACTTCCCTGATTTCATGTGTCTGTCCTCCTCCAGCGTTACCTGTGAATTCTTCCCACACTTGGCTCTATTCCTGCATCCACTGTTTCTATTAGAACTTCTCCTTCCTGTAGCCTGCCTAAGCTATAGGCCAATCAGCTTATTATTTACAGATGAAGCTTCCACATAGGCACAAGAGAGTCTCTCTACAAAATCCCTATTTTCCAACAATATAATTATATATATGAAACCATGATAATTGTATAATTAGCTTATATGAGATAAAAAGTCACACAATAGGATGTAAAATAGATAACTAGTAAGTATAAACTTGTATACACTCAAAACATGGTTTTGTTTTGTTTTGTTTTTAACCTGAAATAAAGTTTATAAGGACTTGTTGAAACAAAGTTGGATTATAAAATGTTTAAAATATGTGTTTCTCTATCAGTAATTTTGCTTCCTAAAGAGGGTATCACAGTCCTTAATATCACTATAAGAACACATAAAAAAACCCTCCTTTCTCCAGAAAATTCTCTTATATTTTAATGTGTCAATTTTTCTTCTCCCATCTTACCAAAAGTCATGAAACAAATATGCGCATGACTTGAAATCCTAAGTGATATGCATATCTGTTTTTTTTTTTTTTTTAATCTGAGTCCAGGTAAACACAATTGCCTGGAAGAGTACTGATACTGATTATCATAAAACAAAGGACTAAGTGATAAATTAAGGGATGATTAGCTCTCCATTTGACAGCTCATATCTTATTGCATCATGGCTTATAAAATCAATAAACAATCACTCAGCATTCTTTTCCTTTCCCCTTTGTTCTTAAATTGTTTTTACAGCAAATTATTTTTTACACTTTATTACTTTTTCCAGAATTTCATACAATGTAGGTTTATCATTTCTCTTAACTCCTCCCAGATGCAAACCTATCCCATGCCTACCCAATTTTGCGAAAGATGTTTACTGGAAGTTTGTGGGTTTTTTTCTTTCTCTATCTCTCTCACACACACTCTTTCTGTTTCTTCTTTCCTTTCGTTTGTTCCTTCCTTTATTTGATTTTCATTCTTTTCTTCTGTTTTCTTTTTCATCCATATACTCGAATTTGTAATTCCTATGTGTTATTGGGTGTGTGATCTTCCACTGAAGCCAGGTCTACTCATCAGAGTTAACATTCTTAAGAAAACATGACTCTCTTTCTCTCTGCAGTTATTAATTTCTTAAATTATTAGCATCTCATTTAGAGGTATGACTTTGTTTACACTCCCTTTACAATCTGAGATTTTTGTGTGGCTTGAGATTATACAGTGCTTGTGAATATTATCTCAATCCAGTTGAGTTCATTTGTGACCCTGCAATGTTATATTTGAAGGGCACTGTTCTCTTTTATTCATTTATTGCCTTAGCTCCAAAAGATTTTCTGCTCTCTCATCTGCAATAACACGTGAGCTTTGGGAAGAGAAGATGTGATATAAATTTCTTATTTAGGGCCCAGCACTTTACAGTCTCTAATTTTCTGCACTTTGTCTAGAGAGGCTCTTGTGCTAATCATAGTCTATTACAAATAGAAGATTCTCTGATAAAGGCATGGGTATAAACAGAGTTCATTTAAAAATATTAAATACATGTAGTTGTGAAACTTTTCAAAATAATGATCAACATTCTTGGTCATCAAGGAAATGCAAATGAAAACTGCTTTGAGATTTTTTTTTTTTTATCTTCCCCCAGTCAGAATGGATAAGGTCAAAACCCTAAATGATGAAAACTGCTGGAATGGATGTGGAGAAAAATGTAGTATTCACTACTGGTGGAAGTGAAAATTGGTGCAGCTACTGTGTAAATCAGTCTGGAGGTGCTTTATAAAATTAAAAATATATCACAGATATCTACCACATGATTCAGCTGTACTACTTAGGCATATACTCAACAGAATATGTATCTTACTATACATATCCATGTTTATTGCTGCTCTATTCAGAATATAAAGGAGATGGAATAGTTTAATTGTTAATCACTAATAAATTGACAATACAAATGTGGTAGTTTTACATAATGGAATTTAGTTCAGGGAGTAAGAAAAACAAAATTATAAAATTCACTGGTAAATAGATAAAAGTGAATATATTAATTCTGAGCAGGGTAACCCATAATCAGAAAGACAGATATGTTTCCTTTCATTTGTGAATGTTAATTTTGTATCTTCAAATATATATGCTTCATTTGAAATACACATAGAGGTCATTATATTAGTAAAAGTCTCATTGGGGCAGGGAGCTTTCAAGTGACATGAGAGAGAGAACGTGGTGTAAAGGCTTAAGGGGATTTATGAACAAGGGGTGTTAAATTGGGTTAGAGGATGTTAGGGCAGGGTAGAGGAGCTAGTATCTTGAGAGATAGTTAACACTAAATACCTTTTGGGATAAGTCATATTAAAAACTACCTATTGCCATAGAAGCTCATTAGTATATATATATATCTTAGTTACTGTTCTATTACTATGAGAAAACATCATGACCAAGGCAATTGATAAAAGAAAGCATTCAATTGGAGGCTTGCTGGCAGTTTCAGAAGGTTAGTCATGGCAGGATAAAGGCATACTTTTAAATTATTTATTAATAACTCCAAGCACCTACTACCTTACTGACATGAGGCAAGAGAGAAAGAATATAGACCTAAGTCGCAAGTCCTTCGGGTAACTCATCAGCAATCCAGCCAAATCAGCATACACAGGAACAGATCCAATGAGCAACAGGAACACATTAAACAGAAGGAATGAGAACACAGCAAATCGGAGCACCAAGGACAGCTGAGGAAGAAGTGACTTCCGCTTTCCTGGCTCCAAACCAGGCAACCTGAGCTAAGCCAGACCTGGGCTCTGCCTGACCTGGGCCACAATCTTCAGCAAGTCTTAGCTGCAACATACTTTGACAAAGTGTTGTCTGGAGCATTTCAGAGCTAAGCAGTGATGAACAACAATGAAAAGTGATGCCAAGCAAAAAGGCCCTCTGCATTTCCAGGGCCTCTTCTTTATACAGGCACAAGGACAGGTTCAAAATGGCCAACATCATACCTTCTGCTCAAGGTACTTCCTGTTGACCAAGGTCACAAACTCTCCAAGAAGTCTGTCTATCAAAGGATTTAAATATGTTCCTCACATGTGACAGTTTTCCAACTGGCAAAACATATAGTGCTCTTTTGTTAGGATGTTTTGTATACCTCTTCTAAGAGTCTGTTTTTCGTTGGTGTACAAAGCACCCCTACATCCCATATTTGAGACCAAAAGAAAAAAACACACTCATTCAATGCAATCATGCCTCCAAAGAAATCTGTACCTCCACCACAGCAGGAAGCATGGTGGCAAGCAGGCAGGCATAGCAGTGGTGTAGTAGTCATGAGTTCACATCTGGTCCACAAGGTTCAGGCACACTTAGAGTCAAAGATTAGGCCTGATATATGCTTTAGAAACCTCAAAGCCCACCCCATTGACATACCTCCTCCAAGGTCACACCTACTTGCATACAAACACCTATTAGGCTACACTTCCTAATCCTTCTTAAAAAGTCCACAATAATGAACAAAGTACTCAAATATATGAGCCTATGATAACCATTTTCATTCAAATCATCAGAAAACACACACACACAGAGTTTAAACAGAGTTACCCTTTAGACTTTTTTCTATTTGTTCATTTTACATCCATATCTCAGCCCTAGTCACAACTGCTTCCCCATTCCTCCCTCCTCTTCTCCTAAAAGAAGGGAAGCTCACACCTCACAAGTACCAACTTGCTCTGGCACATCAAGTGAATCACCTGATTTCTCTTCCACTTAGGAGAGACAAGGCAGCCCTGATAGGAGAAAAGGATCCGAAGGCAGGCAACAGAGTCCAAGTCAGAAACAGACCCCCACTCCAGTTGTTATGGAACCCACCTGAAGACTCAGCAGACCATCAGCTAGCTACACATGTGTAGGGGCCTAGGTCCAGTCCAGGCATGCTCTTTGATTGGTGGTTCAGTCTCTTTGAGCCCCCATGGGCCCATTAGTTTGCTCTGAAGGTTTCATGGGATGTTCTTGACCCTTTCAGCTCCCTCAATCCTTCCCCTAACTTTTCATGACTCCCTGAATTCCATCTAATGTTTGGCTGTGGGTCTCTGCATCTGTTTCCATCATCTTCCAAATAAAGACTCAGATTACAGTTATACTAGATTCCTGCCTGCAAGGATAGCAGAGTATCATTAATAGTCTCAGGGGTTGTCTCTCCATGCTTTCAAATGTCCAACAGTAGAGAATTTTACATTTCTGCTAGCTTGCTGAAATACTTGCAAATGTTTATTAATATGTTTTTAATTTTTATTTTGTTTTTATATGTAGGAAATGTTTTGCTATTTAAATTTACATTTTGGTACAAGATAAAGAGAGGCAATATTATTCATTGGAAATGCCAATGTAAGCAATAAGATTATTTGAAATAAACATCCAAAACGCAGAGGATTGGCCAGGCTTCAGAAAAGAGCACAATCCTCTCTTTAATCTATATTTAAGAGTAATGACTTACCAAGATCTCTAGCATGATAGTAAAACCAGAGTTTCTTGATGTTCAAGACAAGATTTCTTGACCTTTGCTATTGATGTAGCAAGGGAGTGCCCACTCTGTAGTCTTTGATATACAGTATGACAGACACAGTGGTTAAGGATGTAGGCTGAGGGTCTTGGAAGAAGGCTCAGTAGGTAATAGCACTTTCTGTGAAGGCATTGAGACCTGAGTTTAAATCTCCAACATTAGTGTAAAAGGGCTGCCACAGCCATATTCACCTGTAATACCAGTATTCATGGTGGGCCAGATATAGGAGGATTGCTGGTGCTTGATCTTTTCCAGCTTACCCAAAACACTGCAAATTCCAAGTTTATCAAGATACCCTATATCAGGGACATAAGGACAATAGTAAGAGGAGGAAACGCTATATACTCCTCTGGCCTCCACACAAACACTCCTTGTATGAAATTTCACACTCCTGGATAAACATATATTATATATATGCATGTAAATGTATATATATATAATAAAGAGAGATAAATGAATAAATAAATATGTTTATTTAAAATGAATGCAATTTTGAAACACAAATACACAAGTACAAACAAAATCTTGAGTATTTATCAGTAATAAAACAATGGGAAATATACCTTCTCTGTGCCTTTGTTTCTTCTTTTCTAAGAGGATCTTAACAATAGTGCAAGTCCTCCTAGGATTATTTTTTTATTTTTGAGAAGCTTATTTCATGTACACTCTTTGAATATAGAACAGCATTTAGCATAATAAGGATACAGTAAGTGTGTAACAAAGATGCATTAGTTTCTTTCTCCATGCTATACCAAATAATGTGAAATTTGACAGGTGATGATATAAATGAGTTCTGTCATATATGCAGGATTGAGAAATCTGAAATGAGATGAGGCTGCATTCTCTTTAGATGCTCTAGGCAAAATTTTTCATGTGTCATTCTCAAATGCTGCCACTCGGTTTTCTCAGCTTATAGCCATATCGCTGAATCACTAGCCTCGTAATTTTCTCCTTTTGGACCTCTTTCTAATTTTTTTCTGCCTTTGCCTTATTATGGTATCTTTCAGGGTATTTAATGCTCACAAGAATATCCTAGCATAAATGCTCCTCTTTTAAGTTCCTTAATTGTTTATGTAAAGTCACATATTTTTAAAATATAAAAACAATTACTTTTTATTCTTTTTTTTAATTTTAACAAAACTTGTCCTGGATTGAGCAATCTTAGCTCATCTAAGCTATCTCTTGATTCTGTTACCCAAATATGACCCTATATAAACATATGTCCCATGGACTGCTATTCTCCATGTTCTCTTCAGATGTATACATCTTTCACCTTTTACTTTTTATTCTAATGAGAAGGGCTTGATACATTTTAACAAGGGTAGGGGTAAGGTTATTCAGTCTTTGTTCTGAAGAGCTCATTTCTCAATGCTATATAAACACTGCTCCTCAATTGTCCTTCGATATGCCAATAAAGCAGTTTACAGCCAGCAACTGAGCAGAGGAGAGAATAGGGCAGGACTTCCTGCCCTACAGGGTAAGAGGAGTTCAGAAGAGGAAGGGGATTCAAGAGGAGGCAGAGGCAAGAGAAAGGAGGAGAAGACCTGTAGCTGAAGCAGGAGCCACAAAGTGCAAGTACTTCTAAGATTTATGCTGGGTGGCAGCCAGATTAACATAGTGGGTTAAGAATAGGGTAGTAACTGCTTAGTTTTTGTGTTGGGAAGCATGGTTAACAAATAATATAAAGAATCTCAATTATTTAGATCATGGCTGGGTAAGAGTAAAACAGAGAAAATATCACAATCTTATAAACTTACAGTAATAGACAAGCGTTATTATAGGGCTAGCAAAACAAAAACAAAACAAAAAAACCAAAAATCAAACAACAACAAAAAACATGCATCCTTAATCTTGATTTCTGAAAGTACTTCCTGTTGTTAGCTACCTATTTTTAAACCCATTATTGCTTTGTTAATATCACATAAGTGCCAAACTCTGTAGACCAAGAATGTTTAGATGCATTTTGGTAGCATTCCACACTGCAGTAAAATTTTCTTCCTGGAGACATTTGGTAACTTTAGCAATTGGGTTAGCTTCAATCCGTGCCAAGCAGCAGGCTCTTAATTGCTATTTAAAAGAACAATAAGCAGCAATTGCATAGAATTCTTGTGTCCAAACATTATGGACACCATAGATTAAAGTGTTCCCAATTTGAGTCTCTATAGTTGGTTTTTTTCTTTTTTTTTCATGGTTAATTTCAAGTTTTATTAGTAATACTTTTCTGCAGTTCTATGGGATTCTAATCAGGAAAAATTATCATTCCAGCACTTCTTTGAATGATAGACTTAATACATAGGTCACCAGGTACAATCCCATTCTTATTATCTTTAAATACAGTCAATGCTTTGCTTTATAGATAGATATTTATTATATAATATATTAATTAGGGATTATAGTATCTATTCTCCCCACATTTTCTCAATGTTTTGTTTGCTTTAGACAGCCTACTTTTTTTATTTTTGTGGGTTTTTTTCTTTTTTATCCATTCTTTTATTTTATTTTATTTTTTTTAATAATTTATTTTTTATTTCTTCAAGTTACATCTCAATCACAATCCCCTCCCTACTCCCCCCTCCAGTCCCACCCTTCCACCCTCCTCCCCCTCAACCCCCCCATCCTCTTCCCTTCTTTTTTTTTTTTTTT
>CAJQZJ010031962.1:9985498-10055387 GCA_907164525.1 Lophiomys imhausi | reverse complement strand
TGTGTGTGTGTGTGTGTGTGTGTGTGTGTGTGTGTGTGTGTGTGTGTTGACCATTATTGCTAGACATCCTTACTGTGCTTTATATACAAAGATAGACTCCATTGGAGAAAAAAAAAACTTTTTTCTTTTCAAGTGGTTATCAATTGGAGATAGATTAGGGGTTAAGGATGGGGACTTGTGTCTCTTCTCTTCTCGATCCTGGGATCTCGTCTCTCATAAATCCAGGTAGTCCCTGTGTATACTCCCACACTCCCTTTGAATTCATGTATGCTTCTGTCTTGCTGTGTTCAGAAGACCTTGTTTTTCTGGTGT
Source organism: Lophiomys imhausi (assembly GCA_907164525.1). Classification (NCBI taxonomy): domain Eukaryota; kingdom Metazoa; phylum Chordata; class Mammalia; order Rodentia; family Muridae; genus Lophiomys; species Lophiomys imhausi. The sequence continues at coordinate 10,055,075 of CAJQZJ010031962.1, read as the reverse complement.
CTTTCTTCCCCTCTGTCTCTGAAAAAAAAAAAAATGTTCTTCCTCCTCTTCTTCAGTGTTCCCTGAGCCCTGAGGGGAGGGGATTGATGGAGGTATCCCATATAAAGCTGAGTGTTCTAAGATCTCTCACTCTCCGTACTTTGCCTAGTGTGGGTCTTTATATTTGTTCCCATCAACTGCAAAAGATATCTTTTCTGATGATGGCTGACCAAACATGGATCAGTGAGTAGAGCAGAATGACTTTATTGCTACGTTCCTTTAGTAGAACAGTAGTATTTGGTTTCTCCCTGGGTCCACTACCTGTCTCTTTTCAGATTCTTGGCCACCCAAGCAGTGTGTGACATGCGCTCCACCTCATGAAGTAGATCTTAAATCAAATCAGATGGTGGTTGGTTACTCCAACAACTTAAAATGACTATGTTAAGCATAATAATTTTTTAAGATTTATTTTATGTATGGGTGCTTTATCTGCATGAACATCTGCAACCAGAAAAGGGTATCAGATCACGTTGTGGATGGTTGTGAGCCACCATGTGGTTTCTGGGAATTGAACTCGGGACCCCTGGAAGAGCAGTGAGTGCTTTTAACCACTGAGCCATCTCTCCAGCCCAAGCATGATATTTCTTAACATACCCTATGTCAAAAATTATTTGCAAGGAATCTTTATAGTATTATTTCTTTTTTTTTTTTGGTTTTTCGAGACAGGGTTTCTCTGAATATCTCTGGCTTTATAGTATTATTTCTTAAACTTCAATTTAAGTTGGAAAGCTGTATTATTATTCCATGATTTTAATGATGTAGCGAATGAAATTTGCCCTTGAGAAATTACTCAGCAAGCTAAAATTGAACAACAAAAAGACTGTTTTTAAAGACATCATTAGTAACTATGGAGAAAACATCCATTCTGCCTTTGAGAAGTGTCATGCCTTCCACCCTTCCGTGCTTGCTGTCATTGAGGGCTTCAGCAGTTAGAATGGAAGAATAGAGCTCTGTAAAAGGATATAAATATCATAGCATAGAAAAGAGAAATTGGAGTGATCAGAAGCATACCCTTTGAAATCACTAAGAATTGTGTTAGAGGTGAGGGCAGAGGCTGTCAATGTGACAGAGTTAAGGTAAAAATAACAGAAAAAAATGATTTTTTTACTTTCTGCCCCTTTGTTCTTTCTGGTAAGAAAGTCCATAAAGGAAGGAATTGGCCTTTTTGTTTTGTTTTTTAGTGAGTCTTTTTGTTTGTTTGTTTGTTTGTTTGTTTCTTGTTTTGTTTGTTTTTTTCTCATATTTTATATCCTAATTACAGTTTCCTCTCCCTCTTTTCCAGATCTAAGGAGATAGGAAGATGGGTTCTCCCTTATGGTTAGCCAGCCTGGACTAAACAATCAGCTCCAGATTCCAGTGAGACAGAAGTAGGATGGATGGATCATGAGGTGTGTAACACTTGCGCTTGTCTTCTGTGTATATTATGAACATGTATGAATATACACACTCTCTCTCTTCTTTCCTCTTCTATTAAAAGTAGGTTCTTTTCTCATACAATATATCCTGATTATAATTTCCCCTTCCTCTACTCCTTCCAGTTCCTCCCAACACCCTTTACATCCACATCTACTCCTTTCTCTCTCTCATTGGAAAGCGTCAGAACTCTAGAGATAACAAGAAAACATAAGAAAATAAAGTATAATGAGATAAAACAAAAACCATCACACCAAAGTTGGTCAAGGTAAACAAAAAAATATATATATATATACATATATATGTATATATATATAAAGAAGAAAGCCGGAAGACTCAGAGACCGATTCATTCACACACTTTGAAGTCCTGGAAAACACTAAGCTGACAGCTATAACATACATGCAGCAGACACAGTGCAGGACTGTTAAGGCCTTGGAATGGATACTTCCATCTCTATGAGTTCATATGAGCCTTAGTTGATTTACAGGGCCTCATTCTAGTGTCCTGCATACACTTTGCCTCTTCTACTCTTCTTTCCTTTCCTTATGTGGGGCTCCCTGAGCTTTGACAGGAGGGATTTGATGAATACATCCCATTTAGGGCTGAGTTCCATGGACTCTGTCTCTCTATCTCTGATTCTGTCTCTTTCCTTTCTCTGTCTCTCTGTCTCTCTTTCAGTGTACTATCTCTCTCTCTCTCTGTGTGTGTGTATGTGTGTGTGTGTGTGTGTGTGTGTGTGTGTGTGTGTGTGTGTGTGTGTGTGATGTATGGCTGTGGGTTTCGGTATTTGTTCCTACAGTGCAGGAGAAAGTTTCTCTTAATGCTTACTGGCCAAGTAAGGCACAGGTCTAGGAATCATTTTATCACTAGGTTTTTTTTTTATGACTAGTAGTATTTTGTTTTACCATAGGTCTCTGGTCAACCAAGCAGTATCATATATGGGTTCCATTTTGTTAAGTAGGCCTTAAGTCAAATCAGATCCTCTATAAGGATAGTGTTTCTATTAACTGCTGACTCATCTCTTTAATACTGTGGCACTCAATTTGTTGTTATTTGTGTGTTCACAGCCTCACAATAGTTAGTTAAGAAAAAAATTAATTGAATGAATCAATGATATCACAAAGTATTATAGCAAAGGAGTGTTTGGAAGATGAAGCAAGCAGAGTAGCTGTGGAAGCAAACTCCTCTCTTGAGCCAAGTCAGTAAGACTAGTCAATATGAGAAGCCAAGTCAATAAGACTAGTCAATATGAGTAGCCAGGTCAACAAGACTAGTCAGTATGAGGAGCTAAGTCAATAAGACTAGTCAATATGAGTAGCCAGGTCACTCATTTCTAAAGTAAAAGTCATGTCATAACTTTACAACTTGATTTTTGCTTGTTCCTCACGAGATCGATAAGCTGAGGGCAGCATTAGTACATCAGCTGCCTGTGTTCCTGGTAGTAGATAATAGGAAGCAGCTATTCATTTAATTGAATTAAATATCTAGAAACAGTCTACCCTGTCAGATTGAATAGGGGTCATCCTGATTTCTGAAACAACAACAAAATTATGGCTCTGCAACTTTTTAAATTTTCTGAAAAACAGGAAACATTAGGAAGCTGTGTCTGTGGTTTTAATATCTTCAAAAAGACACTAATTTGATCTCTTACATGTTTTCCTTTGTAATCCCATTACTTAAGGCAAGTATCACAATTGGCCTTGTCAGACAGCTGTTGCCACCCACTGCTTGTCAGTCTCTCAGGAAAAGGTGGCTGTGCAGAGAAGCAGTGACACTGATAATTCAATCATTTGGCTCTTAAAATTGCCTCTTCTAACATAGTACAGACTTCTTGTAATGACAGTCTTGTGCTCCAGTACCTAAAGCTACAATTGGATTTGTGTTGATAACATAATATCTATATGAACCAACTGAGAAAGATAGGAAAACACTAGGCAACAGAAGCAGAGAAACACAACCAGAGCATATATAACAATGCAGGGCCTTAAAATGTTCTCATTCTTTCATGTTCAAGACAAATTTTTAAGTCCAGGAATGATGGCTTAGTCAGAACTCTACTAAGGGTAAGAACAAGTCTACGGATACCTGTCACAGGTAAAAGAGTGTTTCTGGCTTTCACACTTTTTGGCAACCCTTTGTAGTTGATAGAATAGACATTTAAACATAAGTTCAAGTCAGCTAAAATAGAAATTAAAATTAATTTTAAAATTCGGATACTAGCTTAGCATGCTGGTACACATTGTCTATCTTTTGGTGAGAGTGGGGTGTTGAAGTTTTCTGATACCAGTGTGTGAGCGTAAATATTTGATTTAACCTGTAATAGTGTTCTCTCACAAGCCTGGGTGATTTTGTGTTTGGTTCATAGATGTTAAGAATGAAATGTGTTTTGGTTGATTTTCCCTTTGATGAATATGTTGTGTCCTTCCCTATGTCCTCTTAATCAGTTTTGATTTGAAGTCTGTTTTATCAGATATTAAAATGACTACACTAGCTTGATTTTTAGGTCCATTTGTTTGATATATATTTTTCCATCCTTTATCCCAGAAGTGATGTCTATACTTGATGTTAAAGTGTATTACTTTGATGCAGCAATAAATTAGATACTGCTTTCATAACCATTTGGTTATTCTTTGATTTTTTTTTTATTGGGGAATTGAGGCCATTGATATTGAGTGATATTAATCAACGGTGGTTTTGGAGTCCTGTTATTTTCTTGTAGTGTGTGTGTGTGTGTGTGTGTGTGTGTGTGTGTGTGTGTGTGTATACTTCCCCTCTTTAATCTGTTGTGCTGGGATTATTTACTCCTTGTATTTCCTTGAGTGAGATTAACCTTTATAGGTTGCAGTTTATCTTGTTAGACACTTCTTTCTATTGGGCTAGATATGTAGATAGATACTGCTTAGATTTGGTTTATCATTGAATATCTGAAACTACTTATTTCCTATGATTTTATGGTTATAATTAGCCTAATTAGGTTGGAGTTTTCCTTTCAGCAGCTTCTGTAGGGATTGGTATTGCTTATATTTGTATTCTTCATTAGGTATCTCATTTTCTCCACCTATTGTGGTTGAAAGTATTGTTGGATATTGTAATCTGGGATAGCATCTCTGGTCTTATCAGTTTCTGTAGCACATCTATCCAGGCCCTTCTGGCTTTTAGAGTTTCCATCAAGAAATCAGGTATAATTCTAATAGATCTGCCTTTCTGTGTTACTTGATCTTTTCACCTGGCGCCTTTCTTTGTTCTTTGTTTCTTTCCTTGTTCTGCACATTCATTGTTTCGATTGTGTGCCAAGTGTGACCTTCTTTTCTGGTCCACTTTACATAGTGTTTTGTATACTTCTTGTACTTTGATAAGTCTCCTCTTCTTTAGATTAGGGATATATTCTATGATTTATTTGAAAATTATTTCTGAGTCTTTGACCTGGTTTCTTCTCCTTCCTCTATCCTAGTATTCTTAGATTGTTGCCTTTTCACAGTGTCCTAGATATCCTATATATTTTGTGCAAGGATTTTTTTCTCTGCCATTGTTTGTTTTGTTTTTTAATGATTTATCATGTTCTCAGGAAATGCCAGCTGGTTTGGGGTCTGAGATGATGGATTGAGCTGTGGGAAGGAAGATTAAACACAAACATCTCTGTGATCTCATGTATGTGGGAGCAAACAGGAAGAGCAATCCCCACCATGTGGTCTGCTTAAGGAATTGAGATGAAAATGGGTGATTCAGCATTGTTCCCCATCATGGTTACAAGCAATGTATTCATTGTTGGTCTGGGCATATACTAATTATCTTCAGGTTTGAAAGATGTTTCCTTTGTTTTTCCCTTAAATAATATTATCTGTTTTCAACTACTTTTTTTCAGCAGTTTGGATATTTCTTCCCATAGCCTTGAGTCTCCACCATTTGCAAGGACATGTTTACTATTCATCTGTTTGACTATCCTATTTATAATTGAAACCACATGTTTCTTCTGTGGCTCACCTTTCTGTCAATGGCTTTTTTCTTTTGTGGGAGAGCCAGAGATATGTGTGTGGTAGGCATGTGTACACTTACATGTTTGTGTGGTGATCATTGGGCATGCAAGTGTGTATAGGCCAGAGGTTTACATCACACACCCTTCTTATTTGCTCTCTTAGTTTTTATTGAGACAGAGAATCTGGCTAAACTGAGAGCTTGTTCACTCAGCAAATCTAGCTAACTAACTTGATTTAAGAATTATGATTTCTGCTTCCTAAATACAGTATTACAAGGAGCTGACATGCCTGTCAATATTTATGTGGGTGATAGGGATATAAACACTTGCCCTTTTTCTTGTTTGGAAAGCACTTCATCTAACAAGATACTTTCCTAGACCCTGTGAGCGGCTTTTAGTAGTCTTGATCCTTTGGGATAAGCATGGACATTTAGTATTTATATAGACTGAAATCATCGAAACTTTTGAATATGCAGGTTAATGTTTTCCATAAAACTTGTGACATTTCCAGTTGTTATTTTTAAAATTTTCTCCTTTATTTATTTCCATCATGTATGTATTGCTATTTGAGATTTCTATTCATTTGTTCTGCTTTAGTCTTGGTATTTAAAATGGTCAACACAAAACCATAACTGTCACTCAAAAATAAATAGTTTATTTTTTATCTGGAACCAAATCTGGATAACCTCAGCATAGGAATATAGATTTATGGGATCCCAAATTCCAAATTTCAACTGGGAAGTAGTTTCACAAAGTTTTGGAAGTAATGGAATCAAGAAAATCATATATCAAGACATTTTCAAATACATAGGAGGAAGCATCAGAGAAGCAGGTTAGTGCCAAGTGGACAGACTTCACATAAAGGCCACAGATACTATCATAGAATCTTAGTCCCTTTATTGGCAGAAAACAAAGTTTTTCATAAATTACACATTGAAAAACTTTTATTTTTTTAGAATAGGATGTTAGGCCAGTCACAGAGGTGTGCCAGAGATGGCTGTTTAGAGGGCTAGACATACCCCAAGATAAATTGTAATGGAACTGCAATATTCCTACATGTCCTCATCAGTGAAGTTCCAATCAGTCAATAAACCTTTGCTGATATAGCTAGGAATCCCACCCATGCATTGCAAAATCACACTGTTTCATAAGCATTTGTTACATATCTTCATGAGCACTAGTGCTGTCTTCTGCCTATTTGAATCTCCTTTTGTGAATTATTTTTTCCAGTTGTCCATCCTTTGAATTTAAGTTTCAGTTCATTCTTCTTTTCATTTCCATCTCGTTTTAGTGATGTCTCCTTTTGATATGATGGTGCTATGTCCTTGACTTATTTAAACTGTTAGGTGAAGCTTCAGAGACATGTGTGCAGTGCCTGGTTTGAGTGTTTTCCTATCTATTGTATCTGGTCTTTGCCATGGTAGTTTTCCTACTTATTTTAATCTTTCACAAATTTTACTTTCATTTTCCTTTACATTTTCATTTTTCCTGGTATTAAAATAATGCTACACTGTGGCAAATCTCAAATTGAACAGAGCATCCTAATGATTGTTTATTTGCTTATAAAGGTTTAGCAGGACTTTTGTGGTGAAGTATAGTGCTTGCAAACCATAAAGTCTTCAGCATCAGGACGCAGTGGGAGCAGCGTTGGCATTTTTGTAGTTACTATAGAATGAGATTAGCTAGCAGGGTTCTCTTTGGTTATTCCTTTATAAAAATGCTCTGTTTAGCTGTCTTTGCCTGTAGGTATGATGTCCAGCTGTTAGCCTACACTGATTGCTGGCTTCTATTGGTATTGTAACAGTACCCTGGGGGATAAATTGCTCTATAGTTTGTCCAAATTGAATTCCAGCCCCTCTGCAAGAGTAGCTTTTCTTTGCACTTCATTCTGATACTAGGAGTGATCTTTTCAACTCTCTCTTCACCTGATTCTCTGTGGTAACAGTAGTTGTCTTGGAATTTTCTTTGTTGTATGCTTGGATCTATCAGCTTTCACTCTATTGTATAAAATGAAATCTTCATTGTTTTGAAAAGTGTCCATGTGATTTCTTTCACACTTAGTTTCCAGTTGTCTGATTTTCAGCTGATGATGGAGTTTGCTGATATATGACCTATTTCTCTTGAACTAAACATTTGGGTACTTTTCTGAAAGTATGGGAGAGGAGGATCTCTCTCTAGAACAGAACAACAGCAAAGTTGTGTTGTCAAAGAAACTGGTATTCTGAACTTAACTTCTACTCCCATGAACCTCAACCTTTCAAATATGTTGATGTTGTTCACAAAGGCCCTACTCCTTTCAGCTGACTTGAGTATTTTTTCCTGACCTGTTAGTCCACTGCCCATGTCAGGTGATATTGATATCCCTGTACACAATTTAAATTATATAGGAACTTTGTCCAACATAGTCAATAGTCTGTCCTCTACTAGACACAATAACAAATAAGAACTTACTTTTCATTTAATGAATTCCAGAACTACTTCTGGTTAGCATGGTGCCATTCAGGAAGCATAGATAAGAGTATTACTGCAAGTTTAGAGCCAGCATGGGACATACAGTTAGACTTTCTTTGACAAAAGAGAAAAATGAATTCCTTATGGCAGAAGATTACAAAGCTATATACTCCAAGCTAAGAAGAAGCCCTGCAGAAGACATTCCAATATCAGTAGGGCATCAGGGCTGGCAAGAATCAAATAGGAGAACATGTAATTTTATTAGTAAATTATTGCCTTAGGTGATTATCAAAGAGATATATTTTAATTATTTCAGTATCACTCAATACTAATTAGATGTTATCTATCTTATGGTCTCCACTGACCTCCCTTACATCTGTCTGAAGTCTGTCCACCTCCAGAGCCACTTTGTTCTCATCCCTTTCTGCACTGTGCTTTTATCTTTTATACTTTGCATAATAAATATATTGCTTTTCATTTTTTTATAATTTAATAGGACATTTGAAAATATTACTGAATGAACAAATGACATAAAAGGAGGAGGACATGACTTCTCCTAAAGTATGGAGATTTTTGCTTATATACAAGTGAGGAAACAGGTAGAGGAAAAAGTCCAGGCTGAACATGGCAAGGAAATTAAATTGGAACATAAGAGGAGAGAGGGAGAGCAAGGATCCAGCTGGAGGAAGGGAAGCAGAAGCCCAGTCCCTGTGAGGGGAAGGTTCATGGTAGAGATAGGGGTGAGAAGTGCTGGGAGGAGCCATAGACACCTGCAGATACTGGGACAGCTGGCCTGAGTTACTTTAACATGTTAACAGGCACCTCAGTTAGCCATTTATCCTGGGTTTCTTTAGGCTCTAACAAATATTTCTGAAAATAAAAATTGTAAACAGGGGTAAAAATAGGAAATATTTTAGCAAATAAAGATTAGACATTTGAATTTTCAGAAAAAAATATATCTTAGGACTACAACAATAATGGTTAATTCATTTATTTATTTTTATATTATAATTTTAAAGCAATATTATTTTGAGGGTGATGACTGCTACTCTGATATTTATATACTAACATAATACTACAAACAAAAAGAAAATGAGCTATATGTAAAAGGAAAGACTGGGTACAGATTAACAACACAGTGTACAATTTTATGTATTTTAGTAGATGTTGTAAGAAACAATTTTCATTAAACAGTGAAATACACTTAAATAACATTAGACCCATCTTTAGCACTTTAATGAGATTAACAGTCAAATATTTTATAATATTATTATAATTATTTTTAAAAAGGAGAAAAGGGCTAATCGTAGAAGAGGTTGGATACAAATGGATAGCACAATGTACAGTTTTATGAATTCTATATTATAATGAGAGGTTCTAAAGATCTTAAGAGATGATTTGAGAAACAAATTTTTATCAATGAAAGTAAACATAAATAACATGAGATTTATCCTTAATACTTAATTCAAGAAATTAATATAAGGACATATTAATATTCTAAAATATATTAATGTATCTGTATTTGAAATACTCTATTCCTTATAAACATTCTTTATTTTGGAAGGCTGATATATAAGAAAGGTCCTCATCTACAGACAACTGAAAATTGTGGGCTCAACTTAGACTTTTACAATACTAAGATAATTATCTTATGAGAAAAATATTCTTCTGTGAACAATTCTACTTAAATAGAAGAAGAAAAAGTTTTAAAATTGCATCATCTATTCAAATACATTTTTTATCCCTAATAATGTTAATGTATCACAAAATATTAAATAGGAAGTATCATCATTATGCTGCTACTTTCATATATAATAGTTAAGAATCAAGGTATATTTTTGTCATAATTTGAAATCTTTTAATTTAATTAATTAGTTCATTTATTTAAGCCGATAGAAAGTCTTTATTAGGTATCCTGTGACTACAATGGATGCTCAGGATACCAGTGTAGCCCCAAGCCTTTCTTAGAATGAAACACACACACACACACCAAAGAAAAAAGTTCTGGGTTGACATACTTCAGTTAACAAGAACAGTTAGCCAGAAGCAGAACTACAGAAGCTAAAAGGCAAGATTAGTATACTTAGAGACTTTCCCAAAACTATATGGACTTTGATGGATTAGATTAAGCTTTTGTTTATTACTCAGCTGTTAAAAACAATGAAATTTGCATGAAAATGGATGGAACTAAAAAAAAAAAAAATCACCCTGAGTGAGGTAACTCAGGCCCAGAAAGACAAACATGGTTTGTACTCACTTATAAGTTTATATTAGCTGTAAAGTAAAACAAAAAAAAAACAAAAAAAAAACAAAAAAACAAAAACAAAACTATAGAAATACATACCCAGTAATCTTTTAAATTAATTTAAAAATTTTAAGTATTTGTTTTATATATTTAGATACTATTGTTTCTCTTCCTCCAACTACTCCCAGCTTCTCCCCACCTCTTTTCCCACCCGACTTAATTTTTTTCTGTTGCTCTCTCAAAAACCACCACACACACAGACAGAGAGAGAAACCCAAAATAAAAACAAAAAAACCTCAATAATGTAGAAAATACCCCCCCCAAAAGATGCACACACAAAAATCACAGAAAACTACCCCATCGAGTCTGTTTTGTGTTGACCAGCTGTAAATAGGAATAGGACCTGCATGGAATATGTTTGATACATCTTCTGACATGCTATTGTAGAAAATCGTTCTTCCCTTTCCTGGCCAGTATTTGATAACAAATAGTTTCTTGATTAGGAGTAAAACTTTGTTTCCATTTCCCCTGGTCTATGCTGAGATTCTGTCTGGTTTATACCTGTGCAGGCCTTGTGCTTTCTTTCACAGTCTTTGTGATTCTGTACATATACAAGTCCTATTGTGTCTGGGAAAAACCCTTTCCTTAAGGTCACATACCACTTGCAATCTTTCTACCACCTAGTCTACATAAATAGCTGAGTCATGAGGGGAGGGGTTTGATGAAGACATACAATTTTGGACTGAGTGCTCCAAAAATCACTCATTCTCTGTACATTGCTTAGTTGTGGGTCTCTTTGGTAACTTCCATCTACTGTGAGAAAAAGTTTCTCTGATGATGGGTGAGAAATTTTCTGATCTATGAATATATCAGTTCATTTCAGTGCTGGTTCTTTAGGAAAATAATGGTAGTAGGTTTCCTCATGGTTCTGTATTCTCTCTAGACCCAGGTTCTTTACCACTAAAGTTAAATATAGACAATAAAAATGTTCAAGCATTCAGTCATCTCATATATATTTGCTGACTGCCTAATGTGTGCATGCTAATCTGTTCTGAATACAAACAGACAAGAATCACTTGTCATTAAGTTAGATTATATGTAAGATAAATGCTATGATGAGGCAATAACCAAAAATTTCAATTATGTAGACCCTTAAAGGCCTATTAAACTATGAAAATACATTCTCAGCAAATTTAAATAGTCATATTTTGGAAATTACAATAAAAACATTGCTAATTTTACATAGGGCAGTGAAGAATTCTTGCTGGCAAGACGTTTTTTAAAGAAACTTAAAATTTTTTTAGGAAAGTAGCTTAGATGTATATATCCCAGACAAAGGAAACAGGAAATGTTAAAGTTCCAATCTGGCATGTAAAGCCTTGTAAAATAAAATAATTAAAATTTAATAATTTTGGGCTGAGAGATGATTCAGCAATAAAGAGCACTGAGTACTACCTAAGAGTTCGGTTGCTTTTTGTAGGACCCTTCTGCAACTTCAGTTGCAAGAGATCCAACACCCTTTTCTGGCTAGAGCAGCCATTATGCACATGTGTGTGGTGCACACACAAAGATATACACACATATAACACAAATAAAAATAAGTTAAAAATTAAAATTAAAAAAGAAGAAGAAAGGAAAGTTCTTGCACCAGAGAGATATGAGCTACAAGTGAGGTAGGGACTGAGGAACTGGTAAGATACTATATAATTCAGTCTCAATTTTAAGGTTTCAGGCTCAGAGAGCCAAGTCTTGAAGGACAAAGACTATTATTTGTCATCCAATGTACTTGTCATAAAAAGGGACTTTCACTATCACAGTAGACTCTGTAGTTCCCATCTCTAAATTTGTGTCTGTCATTTGGCAGCATGGTGAGAGGGACCACATGAAGAGAAGGGCAAAGAAAGACTGCTGTCTACAAAAGAAATTGAGATTTTGGTAGAAAGAAATTTAGAGAAAGATGGTAGGTTACCAGGGCAACACCATACATAAGAGCTCAAGTCATTATCCAGAGGGAGCCATGGCAAAACCTGGTAAAGGAAGTATGTCAAGTTAACTCCTAAGGCTTCAAACTATCCCTGCAGAGCAGTTTAATGGTATTTCAGGGATCAGTTTGTTTCCCAACATGTTTGCAGAAGTCAGAAAGATTGTATGAGCCCACAGTGGAAGACAATATCAAGTAACCATCCTTTTCCAGACACAACAGGATATTTCACATATGAATCCACAGAGATTTTTATAGCAAAATGTTGCTTCCTTGGGCAGAAGAACTGGTGCAGTGTATCAGACCTGTTTCCTATAACACATCTTGATAAAAGGACGCTAGTTGTCTTAGTCTCAGCATGCCTCTGATCTTTCTGTGGTTACTTAAATGAGGTCTCTAGAACAAATTACACATGTCTGAGGCATGGTCCTTTACAAATGAGTAGCCAGCCCAGCCATGACCTTCAGAAATTTGTGAAACTCTCACAAACATTTCCTTGTTCCATGCTTTCTTTTTTTTTAATTTATTTATTTATTGCTTCAGATTACATCTCCATCATAGTGTCCTCTTTCCAGCCCTCCCAGTCTCACTCTCCCACCCTCTATATCCTAACCCTTCCATCCCACACCTCTGGAGTGGAGTGTCCCTACATAACAGTCCCCCGCCCCAGTTCAGCAGTCATATGAGGGCCAAGAGCCTCCTCATACACTGGGGGCCTACAAGGCAGCACCACTAGGGAAAAGTGTCTCATTGACAGGGAGAAAAAGAAAAAGTCTGTGTCCATGTTCCCTTTGGTGCGTTGGTTGTAGTATAGATATTCTGTACTATATGGCTAAAATCTGACTATAAGTGAACAGATGCCATGTGCATCCTTCTGAGTCTGGGTTAGCTCACTCAGGATGAGCTTCTCTAGTTCCATCCATTTGGCTGCAAATTGCATGATTTCATTGTTTCTGATGGCTGAGTAGTATTCCGTTGTGTAGATGTACCATAGTTTTTTAATTCATTCTTTGGTTGAAGAACATCTGGGTTGTTTCCAGTTTCTAGCTATTACAAATAAGGCTGCTATGAACATAGATGAGGAAACTTCCTTGTGATTTGGTGAAGAGTCATTTGGATGTATACCCAGAAGTGGTATGGCTGGGTCCCGAGGCAGAGCTATTCCAAGTTTTCTAAGATATCGCCAGACTGACCTCCATAGTGGTTGTACAAGCCTGCACTCCCACCAGCAATGGAGGAGGGTTCCCCTTTCTCCACACCCTCGCCAGCATGTGTTGTCATTTGAGCTTTTGATCTTAGCCATTCTGACTGGTGTGAGATGGAATCTCAGAGTCGTCTTGAGTTGCATTTCTCTGATGGTTAAGGATGCTGAGCATTTCTTCAAGTGTCTCTCAGCTTTTAGGAATTCCTCCCTTGTGAATTCTCTGTTTACCTCTTTTCACCATTTTTTGATTAGATTATTTGGTTTCTTGGCATTTAATTTCTTGAGTCCTTTGTAAATTTTGGATATTAGCCCTCTGTCAGATGTGGGGTTGGTGAAGATTTTTTTCCCAATCTGTAGGCAGCCGTTTTGTTCGAATGACAGTGTCTTTTGCCTTACAGAAGCTTTTAAGTTTCATGAGGTCCCATTTATTGACTGTTGGTCTTAAGTCCTGAGCTGTTGGTGTTTTGTTCAGAAGTTGTCATGTGTGCCAATGAAATAAAGGGTTTTTCTGACTTTCTCTGCTAGTAGATTTAATGCGTCTGGTCTATGTTAAGGTCTTTGATCCACTTGGACTTAAGATTTGTGCAAGGTGATAAATATGGGTCTAATTTCATTCTTTTACATGTGGACATCCAGTTGGACCAGCACCATTTGTTGAAGATGCTGTTTTTTTCCATTGTACGGTTTTGCCTTCTTTGTCAAAAATTAGGTGACCATAGGTGTGTGGATTCATTTTGGGTCTTCAATTTGATTCCATTGATCCACTGGTCTGTTTCTATACCAGTACCATGCTGTTTTTATTACTATTGCTCTGTAGTACAGCTTGAAATCTGGGACGGTGATACCTCCAGATGTTTTTTTTGTTTGTTTTTTTTTTTGTTTTGTTTTGTTTTTTATTATTATTGTAAAGGATTGATTTAGCTCTCCTGGGTTTTTTGTTGTTCCATATGAAATTAAGAATAGCTTTTTCTAGGTCTAAAAAAATTTTGTTGGTATTTTGATAGGAATTGCATTGAATCTGCATATTGCTTTTGATAGGATGACCATTTTTATTATGTTGATCCAACCTATCCATGAAAATGGGAGGTCTTTCTATCTTTTGATGGCCTCTTCAATTTCTTTCTTCAAGGGCTTGAAGTTCATGTTGTACAGGTCCTTTACTTGCATGGTTAGAGTTACCCCCAGGTATTTTATATTGTTTGTGGCTATTGTGAAGGGAGTTGTTTCCCTGATTTCATTCTCAGCTCATTTATTTGTTGTATGAAGAAGGACTTCTGATTTTTTTGAATTAATTTTGTATCCAGCCACCTTACTGAAGGTGTTTATCAGCTGTAAGAGTTCTCTGGTGGAATTTTTGGGGTTGCTTATGTATACTATCCTATCGTCTGCAAATAGGGATAATTTGACTTCTTCGTTTCCAATTTATATCCCCTTGATCTCCTTTAGTTGTCTTATTGCTCTAGCAAGAACTTCAAGTACTATATTGAAGAGATATGGCGGAAGTGGACATCCTTGTCTTGTCCCTGAGTTTAGAGGAAATGCTTCAAGTTTCTCTCCATTTAATTTGATGTTGGCTACTGGCTTGCTGTATATTGCCTTTATTATTTCTAGTTACTGCTGGTCCTTGTGTGCCTGTTCTCTCCAGAACTTTTAGCATGAAGGGGTGTTGGATTTTGTCAAATGTTTTTTCTGCATCTAGTGAGATTATTTTGTGCTTTTTTTTCTTTCAACTTGTTTATGTGGTGAATTACATTGATGGAATTTTGTATGTTGTACCATCCCTGCATTCATGGAATGAAGCATACTTGATCATGGTGTATGATACATTTGATGTGTTCTTGAATTCAGTTTGCTAGTATTTTATTAAGTATTTTTGCATCTATGTTCATGAGGGAGATTGGTCTGAAATTCTCTTTCTTTGTTGGGTCTTTGTGTGGTTTAGGAATCAGGGTGACTGTGGTCTCAGAGAATGAATGGTAGTATTCTTTCTGATTCTATTTTGTGAAAGAGTTTGAAGAGAATTGGTATTAGCTCTGCTTTGAAGGTCTGGTAGAATTCTGTGCTGACACCATCTGGCCATGGGCTTTACTTGGTTGGGAGATTTTTAATGACTGTTTCCATTTCCTTAGGGATTATACGGCTCTTTAATCTGTTAACCTGATCTTGATTTAGCTTCGGTAGGTGAGATCTATCAAGAAAATTGTCCATTTCGCTTAAGTTCTCAAATTTGGTGGAGTATAGATTTTTAAAGTAGGATCCAAATAGTCTCTGGATTTCTTCAATGTCTGTTGTTATTTCTCCCTTTTCATTTCTGATTTTGTTGATCTGGGTTTTTTCTCTCTGCCTTTTAGTTAATTTGGCTAAGGGTTTGTCTATTATGTTGACTTTCTCAAAGAACCAACTCTTGGTTTCATTGATTATTTGTATCATTCCTTTTGTTTCTAAATTGTTGATTTTGGTCCTAATTTTGATGATTTCCTGCCTTCTGCTCCTCTTGGAAGTGTTTGCTTCTTTTTTTTTCCAATTTACCCAGTTTAGGTGTTAATTTGCTAATATGAGCTGTCACAATTTTCTTTTTGAAGGCACTTAGTGCTATGAACTTTCATCGTAGCACAGCTTTCATTGTGACCCATAGGTTTGGGTATGTTGTGCCTTAATTTTCATTGGATTTTAAGAAGTCTTTGATTTCCTTCTTTATTTCTTCCCTGAGCCAGTAGTCATCCAGTAAAGAGTTATTCAATTTCCATGTGTGTGTCGGCTTTCTGTTGTTTCTGTTGTTGTTGAAGTCCAGCTTTATTCCATGGTGGTCTGATAAGATACAAGGGATTATTTCAATTTTCTTGTATCTGTTGAGGCTATCTTTGTGTCCAACTATATGGTCGAATTTGGAGACCACCACAAGGTTCCTTGTGGTGCTGAGAAGAAGGTGTATCTTTTGTGTTTGGGTGAAATGTTCTGCAGATATCTGTTTGGTCCATTTGGTTCATGATCTCTTTTAGACTCATTATTTCTCTGTTTGGCTTCTGTCTTGATGATCTGTCCATTGTTGTAAGTGGGGTGCTGAAGTCTCCCACTACCAATGTGTGGGGATCGATGTGTGGTTTAAGTTTTAGAAGAGTTTCTTTTACAAATGTAGGTGCCTTTGTATTTGGGGCATAGATGTTCAATATTGAGATGTTCTCTTGATGAATATTTCCTTTAATGAGTATGTAATGCCCTTCTCTATCTTTTTTGATTAACTACAGTTGGAAGTCTATTTTGTTTGATATTAAGATGGCTACTCCAGCTTGCTTCCTGGGTCCATTTGCTTGGAAAACCTTTTCCCAGCCCTTTACTCTGAGGTAGCATCTATCTTTGTTAGTGATATGTGTTTCTTGTATGCACCAAAATGATGGGTCTTGTTTACGGATCCATGCCTGTGTGTTTTTTATTGGGGAGTTGAGTGCACTGATGTCGATGGATGTTAGTGACCAGTGGTTGTTTTTTCCCATTATTTTGGTGTAGGTGGTGGTTCTGTGTTTCTTTTGGTTTAGTTGCCATGGACTTTTTGTTTCCTCTGTTTTCTTTGGTGTGGTTATCTTTTCTGTGTTGGAATTTTCCTTCTAGGATCCTCTGTATGGGTTGATCTGGGGGTAGATATTGTTTAAATTTGATTTTGTCAAGGAATATCTTGTTTTCTCCATCTATGTTGACAGAGAGTTTTGGTGGGTATAGCAGTCTGACTGGGCACCTATGTTCTCTCAGGGCTTGTGGGACATCTGTCCATGCCCTTCTGCCTTTTAAAGTTTCTGAGGAGAAGTCAGGTGTAATTCTGATGCGTCTGCCATTATATGTTACTTGACCTTTTTCTCTTACAGCTTTTAGTATTCTTCTTTTCTTCTATACGTTTGGAGTTTCAATTATTATGTGAGGAGAGGAGTTTCTATTCTGATCTAATCTGTTTGGTGTTCTGTAAGCCTCTTGGATTTTTATTAGCATCTCTTTCTTTAGGTTTGGGGAGTTTTCTTCTATGATTTTGTTGAAGATGTTTCCTGGACCTTGGAGTCAGGAGTCTTATTTTTCCTCTATGCCTATAATTCTTAGGTTGTGTCTTTTCATTGAGTCCTTGATTTCTTGGATGTTATGGGTGAGAACTTTTTTAGCTTTCTCATTTTCATTGGTTGTTGTACCGATTTCTTCCATCAAATCTTCCATGCCTGAGATCCTGTCTTCCATCTCTTGTATCCTATTTTTGATACTCATGTCCATAGTTCCTGTTCTCTTCCCTTGCTTCTCCACTTCCACTCTTATCTCTGATTGTATTTTCTTTATTGCTTCCATTTCCAGATTCATGTCTTGAAACATTTTATTCATTTCCTTCTCCAATTTGCTTGTATTTTTATTTTTTTATTTCTTCAAGTTACATCTCAATCACAATCTCCTCCCTATTCCTCCCTCCAGTCCCACCCTCCCCTCTTCCCCCTCAATCCACCATCCTCTTCCCTTTTTTTTTTAAGTTTAAGGTATATCTTTTTCCTCCCAACAACTCCCCCTTTCAGTTCAACAAATGGTTCTTTCTCTTATAACAATAAATACAATACAAAACCAACAGAAATAAATAGGCCACAATTATGAGAGTTATATGGCTTAGCATACATTCCCAATGTCCAGTCCATAATCTGCTTGTCTTTGCCTGGAAATCTTTCATATTGCCTGGAAATCTTTCATATCCTTTAAATACTTTATTGACTTGTCTCTTTCCTGTTCAAGTTGAGCCACTTTGGCTTGGAGCTTTCTAAAGATATTCTCCATTGCTTTCACTTGTAAAATTGTGGATTCTTTGAATTCCTTCATAGATTTAAATTCTTCTTGAAAGGACTCTATCACTTTCCATAATGTAGAATTGTCATCGTTTTCATGTGTTTCAGCTATGGTGAAGTGGTTAGCGTTTGCTGTACTGGCACAGTTGTATTTTGTTGGAGTCATATCTCCTTGACTTTTGTTTTTCCTGTTTTTTTTTTTCGCTGACCTTGAGCCATCTGGCTGTTCTTAGCTCTTTGTTCCTGGTGCCTTCTGGGTTTGGTGCCAAGGGGGGCACTTTGGTGTAGCAGTTGTATCACTTGGTGATCTGTAGCTTTCCACAGGCTGATGGGGCCTTGTGTGGAGGTTCTCAGTGTCTCCCAGAGCTCAGCCCTTCCTGTTTTGTTTCAATTGGGGACTCAGGTGAGGGGATGTGATGGGATGTGTTCCTGTAGGTTCCTGGAATCCAACTGGTCTTTGTACAGATGATAGTGCAGGTTGATAGGCCATAGACTATTGGGTGGGGTTTAGCTCCCCTGCAGTATATGTGTCAGGACCATGTTTGTGGTCCTCCCCAAGTGCTCTCAGGGGGTTCTCAGGGTCAATGTGGATATAATAGCCAGAAGCACTGTGAGCTGGTGCAGCCCACTCCCAGGCCATGAGGAATGGCCTGGGATTGTTTCACTGCTCACAAGTCAGAGCTCTCTATGTTGCACACTAGGTATTCAGCATGTATCAGCTCTGCTGTGTGTCCAGGCACAGATGCTGTGGACTCTGGAGCTCCCAAGTTTGTGGGTTGGATCTGCCTGCTGTTGTCCTGAAAGAATCCAACTCTGACAGGGAGGGAGTACAGCAGCACCCCCCCAGGCCAAAAACGTCACTATTCCAGGGGTGGAACTATATATGCTGAAGATCTGGCTTCCCACCACAGGGTCCAGCACTAGCTGGTCTGATATTAATCCCACAATCTGCCCAGGGCTTGGACCCTGTGGAGAACAAATCTGCCTTCCACCCTGGCTGCCCGCCTTTCTGCCATTCTCCCTCCACCTATGTCAGTCTGGAGCTGACTGGCAATTGGGGCCACTGTCTTCCAAGTTCTGGAACACTGCAGTGGAGCTGCAGGGTAGCCTGCTGCCGGAAGTGTATCCCGCTGCTCTGTCCAGATGCAGAGTTCTTCCCAGTGACTGTAAATCTAATAGAGGCACCTGTGTGTATGTCCAACACTCCTCTGTGGAAGCACAAATATGCCTGCACTTTCCAAAATGCCAGTGTGGACTCACTGGCCTCTGCGCCTCAGCAGCTGCTCAGATTGCTGTGTGTCTGCCAAGAGTGTATCCAGCTCCCATGGCTCCATTCCACCAACTCTTTGCTAGAAAGTCTGCATGGGATCTGAGAGCCTAGGAGACTGGTGAGTAACCCTGTCTCGGGTTCGGAGCTGCCTGCTCAGTATTGGAGTGGCTCTTACCCTGTCCCTCTCCTAGTGACGATTCCTGATTCCCAAGTTCCAGGGCTTCTGTGGAGATCCCACTGGTCTGTTTCTTCTGAGTGTCCAAGAGAGGGGAGGAGAGTCCTGCCCAGGGACTTTTAATGGTCCCTGGGTCGCTGGGTAAAACCCAGCATGTTCGTGCTACTCAGATTGTTGTTCAGCATCTTATAACTCTCTGGTGTTATAGCTGTTTTCCCCGTATTCAAAATGCGTCTGTGCAGGCCGCCACAATCTTGGAACCCCTCGTTCATTCCATGCTTTCTTTTTTTTTTTTTACATAATTTATTTTTTATTTCTTCAAGTTACATCTCAATCACAATCCCCTCCCTACTTCCCCCTCCAGTCGCACCCTTCCACCCTCCTCCCCCTCAACCCCCCATCCTCTTCCCTTTTTCTTTTAGTTTAAGGTATTTCTTTTTCCCCATCAGCTCTCCCTTTCAGTCCAACAAATGGTTCTTTCTCTTATAACTATAAATATAATACAAAACAACAGAAATAAATAGGCCACAATTATGAGTTATATGGCTTAGCATACCTTCCCGATGTCCAGTCCATATGTATTTGGCACCTGACTTTAACATTCTACTATCTAACATCTCCATGAGTTTAAAGTTCTATATCTAACTCAGCTTTCATACTAACTTGCCTCACAATTTTAAAAATATCTTCTTAGATCCAGAACACCCTCTTGATTCCTAAACAACTCAAAATTTAACTATGAGACTCTAGCTGTCTATTCTTCAACCACCTCAGAGACCTGAGAGGGATAAATATATCTGATTATATAGGAAGTGCAGGGCCTGCAGCTTCCAAAACTAAAAATGACATACCAGTGGCTGCCTGGACAGTTCCCATTTTCTTTCCATACATTACAGCATTAATCTTCAGCCATTTGGCCCCTTTTCTCTGACAGACATTGATTGTAGAGCAGGAATTATGAAGGACTTACCTACCCTGTCTTGGCAGAGCTAGGCTGTTGACTTACCTGCTTCCAAGTTTTGTCATTTTTGCACAGCAGTCTGTCTACAGTTGAAGCAAGGGGTTTTTCTTGCCAAGAGAAAGGCTTTCCACCAATTCAACCATCTCCCACTGGAGATTCTTCAATGCTCATCTTCTACTTGGAGTAGAATAGGGGTGATATCAGGAGCTGACATGTCTCGATATCAAAAAATTTTAAGTTAAAAAAACATCTTTGAATGCCATATTCTGCAGATCTCTTGAGGTTTTTGAAGGTGCCCTATCTATCTCTTATATTTAGATAAGCAAATATTGCTTGTCTCTTAGCAACTTGATTTCTGAGTAGCTTAGAAAATAACTGTGATATACTGTCACAGTAACTAACAAAATGACATGTTTGCATGACTATTAGTTTCCATTTCTTAATTATCCTAAACAGTTTATGATGGTCGGTAGCAAGAGGCCAAAACTTTACATTTCATTTTTAAGCATTACTAGGAACAATACCTTTAAGAAGTGTTACCCTTAATTTTGTATCAATATACAAAGATCAACACCGATGTAGCCCAATACAATCTTAATTTTGCATCAATATACAAGGGTCAATACCATTGTAGCCAAATATAATCTTAATTTTGTATCAATATACAAAGATCAATACTGATGTAGCCCAATACAATCTTAATTTTGCATTAATATATAATGATCAATTCTAATTTAGCCAAATATAATATTAATTTTGTATCAATATACAAAGGTATAAGGCCATATTCCCATATTCAATAATCTGTCCTTTTTTCTTGATCTTTCCTATACTATGTCTATGTCCCATTTTTTTCTCAAGTCTGTTCACTCCTACATAGGAGAGAAAGGAGGATACAGAAAAGCAAAAGAGAGAAGTCCCTGAGTCTAACCTCCAAAACCTATTTAACAAGACCATTTAACAGCTTGCAGTCTTTTCCCCTAAATAACAAAATTTTCTATTATCCATCAAATAACCAAAGGGTTGGGGAACACCCTCCCCACTTTCTGGGGATGGGACGTTGTTCTCTTAAAATGACTTCCTACTGATTTGGGACATAATAAACCTGTTTGGGGCCCAAATAAGAATGGAAAAATGGTTAAAAATGTTAATAGAATCATTTGATGTTCAGTCCTTTTGGGCTCAGCTATTTAGATGTCCTATGAAGTTCGTAGACAGAAGCTGATCTTCAGAGCTTTACTGAAGTTCTGGCTGGAGCAGTCTGTGGAGCTGAACAATCTTAGTGATTAAACTTTGATCCAGGGGTGGAGGAGCACATCTTTAATCCCATCAGTTGGGAACCACATGTCTTTGATCCCAAAACTTAGAATGCAGAGACAGGCACATAGGATCTGGAAGGATTTAAGTTTAAAAGCTACTTACAAAAGGCAGGCTGCAATTCAAACAAATTGTCCTTTGAGATCTCAAAATATATACGCTAAAGGTTTGTTTAGCTCCAAAATATCAAAATAATTTCTTCTTTAATCCGGATTGAAAGGTGATACTTTATATATTGTCAAAAAACCAAATTTGCTCCAGGAAAAATATTACCTGACCCCCCTCCCAAAAAAAAAAAAAAGGTATTTGTTCCAGAGTTAGGATTAGGGCAGGGCTCTGTTTTTATCTTTCCAGGAGATTTAAAGCATCCATTCAAGGAATCCAGGGACAACTGGACAACGGAAACCTCAGCAGAAAACAGATCAGACACCAAAGAAGTCAAGTGGCCCAGATGATCCAGCCTTGCAGACTTCCTCAAAAGTTCCATGCTTTCTTAAGGGCTGAGTTTTTCCTTATCCTCATTGGACATTAGTTTGCTGGTGAATTTGTAAGCCAACCTCTCAGATAAGTTCCTTATATTTTGTGGACTCAATTTTCTCTTGTGTTGAGGAAGGAGAAGTTTTCTTTGCAATAAAGAAGAGACAGTTCTGTTCTGCATTCTGTGCAATGCGAGACTTGCTTTGTTTTCTGCAAATTATTGTTTCCATTCCCATAACAAGTACTGAAGTCAGGATATTCTTCAGGTCTCAAACTACTCTAAAATGCTACTTGTTTAAAAGTATGTGCTTATTTGTTTCAATGTATATATTACTTGAGTGATTAGAACTTTTTGTCTTTCAATGTCTTGAATCTTAACTTTTCCTATATTGTTTTTCTGAGTTGAGAAACTTTATCAATTTAAAATATACATTAACATGTTGCAAAATAGTGAAGTAGCAAATACTATTTCTCTGTTAGTTTATAATTTTTTTATTTATTTTTATAGGAAGTAGGGGTTAGATTCTTAGATCTTAAATCAGTCTGTAAACTTACACTCTAAGATCATATAATTTAATACACATTATGTCAATTTATAAATTTATAAATTGCAATTCTTGAAGTAATAGGCATTACAAAGAACTAATGATGTGCATTTCAATATTAAAATTTAATTCTCTAATTAACAGCTATGTTCCTGTTTTTGAATTAGTACAAATTAAAATCCAGTAAGTGTTCAGTTGGCATCATAGTATATGTTGGCTTTGCATACAATGAGCCAAAATAACATGTCACTTTCTCATCTGAAATCAAATTTGGTAAACAATATAAAGTTAATATGGTACTGAAATAGCTTAAGAAATGTCATGTTTTCCTGACCCTGATCTTCCTCTCCTTGGGAGCCACATTTCCCTGTAAACAGATATCTTTTCTCTCCTCTAGACAGAGTACTTTAAAATAGCAAAGGGCTCTCCTTCTCTACTGAAAAAAAAATGGTCTTGAGATGTAAAACCAGTTCTGTTCCTCTAGATTGGTTTTGTGTGTTGTTTTATAAGATCAAAGTTATATTGTAAAGACCTCATTGTCCATACCAGGTGTGATGTAATTGCAGACTTTTACTTTAAAACCCTACCCTCCTCATAAAACCTCCCCAGACATGAACCTACTTTTACTCAATTGGATAGAAGATTCGCCATAAACAAAATGTGGTGATCTATAATTTTCTCAAGTGGATTAATTAATTGATGGCTCCATCAGGATTTCCCAGGCTGCCAGGGCATCAGTTTTGCTCTGGGCCTTCCAGGCCAGAAAAAATTGCAAAGGAGGTAACCCCTGGCAAAAGTCTCAGAGCAATGCTCCTCTCTCTGAGTCCTGAGAAGTATAAAATAACTGTTGTGTTCTCAGACACTAAAATGGGTAAGTCCTTCTAGCAGTCCTGGGAGGTAGGACTCAACTCAGTTCTGGTTAGGAAGGAAAATCAGGCATGTTGAGGAATCTTCTTAGTAACTAAGAAAGATAGGTCTCTGACCTGAGCTTTCTTCTTGGAGAGAACTCTTTGTGTAGTCCTCTAAGGGAGGAGGAGGAGGAGGATCAGGCACTGAGCGTCCTTCTTTGGGGAGGATCAAACTTCTTGGGGGAACCTCTTTAGAATTGAGGAGGATAGACCTGCTAAGAAGCCTTCTTAAGGTTTGGTGGGAAAGTCATGACAAGGAGTTTTCCCTCATCCTCAACACCAAGTTGTGGTGTCAACAGCAGAGACCCTGATTTCTTGAATCTTTCTCATTTATTTATTTATTTATTTATTTATTTATTTATTTATTTATTTATTTGTTGTTTGTTTGTTTATTAGTGAGATGGAATTGAGAGGAAGAGGGCATGGGGAAGGGAATGAGGGTGAAGATCAGGTGTGTTAGATAAGGGGTGAGAGAGAGAAGATTGGGGGAGAGAAGGGAAATGGAAGGGGGACACCTCTGATACTAGTGGGAAACCTAAGAAAGGGCATGCTCCTGGGAGGATATGGGGGTGATGCCTTGCAGTAGAGGACATGGGGATGGAAGTGGCTACTTCCTAACTTGACAGGCTTCCAGTGAAGGGAAGGAGACAACAGTTCACTCACAAAACCTTTGACCCATATTCACCCTGCCTGCAAGATGTACAGTGATAAAGTTGGAGCAGTGGTTAAGGGAATAACCAACCAATGACTGGCACAACTTGACACCCATACCACGGGAGAGAGCCAACTCCTGACACTATTAATGATGCTCTGCTCTGCTTGCAGACCTGAACCTAGGAGGCCCTAGCAGCAGATTAAAACAGATGCTGAGATCCATACTCAAACATTAGGTGGAGCTCTGGGAGTCTTGCAAAATATTGGGAGGAAGCATGGAGGAATCTGGAAGGGACATGAAGTCCTTAAGAAGACTAACAGAGTCAACTAACCTAGACCCATGGGATCTTACAGAGACTGTGTTGCCTGTTTGTTGATCAGTTTACTCTAGCTGAACTGCCTTGTCTGGCCTCAGTGTAATAGGATGCTCTTTACTTTAAGAGTTGGAGTGGATTGATACTGGGGAGGGGGCCAGGAGGCTTCCCCTTTTCTGAGGAGAAGGGGTGGTGGAAGAGGATGGGAGGGTGGGACCAAGTGGAGAGGAGGGAGGGAGCTGCAACTGGAATGTAAAATGAATTAATAAATTCTACTTCTTATGAGAGATCTGGTTTTGGTTTTAGTCTAAATGGATTAAGTGCACTGTAGGCAAGCTCTGCCCAAAGAGTTACTTACTAGTTTACTATTGCTGTTTCTGTATTGTTTTGTGCCCTCCCTGTGAATGGTTCTTAGAGAAGGAGGACTGGACTGCATCCCAGATCTCATTTTGACTTAGTGTGGCTTTCTAATTTTTTTATCCTTACTACTAGCACCAAAGCAGAGTTGTTCTATGTACCCTGCTCTATTGCTGTCTGGCCACAGTTTCACAGAACCTCTGCTGCCTGGAACACTCTTTGCACTCTCTTCCCTTTTGTTGTCTTTGTTTGTAATTTCTTCTGTGTCTTCTCTATGCTCTTTGTGGTTTTCCCAGTTATGCCTTCTCCCCCAGGAAGGGACAGATCCAGTCATACCAAGCTATGCCTCATCTGACTCAGAACCCTATTAGCTCCCCCAACACAGGATCTGTGACAGGTTTTATATGGGTTTATCTTCTTTTTGATGTTGCTTCTGTACTGGTCATATAAATTCCCTATTTGCAGAGCCATTTACACATTCTTCTGACAAGGGTACCACCCAAACCAGTCTTTAATTTCTTTGACTGAAGTGTGCTAATAAACTTTTCCTAGGGGTTTGGATAGGACTATTGTGCTTTGTCTTCTGTGTGTTTTGTAAAGTTTGTTATCCTTCTTGTAAAGTGGAATGACTATCTACAGGTTCCCCAGATACAACTATATATCCAGTGGAACCCTAGAACAGAATCCAAGGAACCCCAGGGCACCTTGATCAGTTTGCTTATATTGACCTGTGGTTAACATTGGTTCAATCCTGCCCCCTACCACCTAGCTCAGGATTTGTGCTCATAAAAATGATACCATAGTTCTAGTTTCCAGAAAACTAATTTCTGGTTTCTCCTGTTGCCTCAGTCCCTGTCCTGTCACTTTTGGACTCCAAGGAATACCCTCTGGTTTCTTTCCCCACACCCTTAAATCTAGGCACAACTCTCATTCTCATTCTCCTTTTCTTCTATAGACTCACCTGGACCCCCAGTGTTTTTATGCCATATGAAGCTGGTACAAATGCTGGATGACTACATAAATTTGAGAAAGTCTTCCTGTCTACATTCCCTGATTGGGAACCAAGTACTTTTCCTGGTTTTTGTGCCTTAGACAAGTGTCACCAGTGCTTGATGACTGGGATTTCTTGTGAAGCATGAACACCCACTAACTAGTAACTGATTTTATAAAACAGAAATGTCTTCCCCAGAAGACAGAGATCTCCTTTGAAAATTAAGTACCACCATCTCCTTTACTCCTCAGGAAAGTAAAAATTCCTTTGTGCCTGCCTACTAGCCTAACTTTACTGCCCCTCTGCCTGAAGAATATGCCACCACTTGGCCCTTCCTTCCTAACCATTTTTTCTTCAGTTTCTCACCAGCTCTCCTGTCCCAGAGTCCCATCTCAACCCTTCTCATCCCTACTATGCCACTCCCATTTACACCCTAGTCCAGAAACCAAACTTAATCAAATTGCATCCCTCTTCTTTCAAAAGGCTCCTCAGGCAAACAGGGAATGAAACATAAAGCCTTTGCATCTGAAACGTGCAAGGTTAGGCCGCAGCTGGGACAGGATCACTCATGGCACTGGATGACTGATGCTGAAGGAGCCACAGGGCAGCTGCTGCTGTGTGAACAGCAACTGAGCAGACACCAGGACTCCAGTCCTCTTGGCACCCTTAGCAGCCTATGAATCCAGTACCCCCACCTCAATATAGCCACAAGTATAAAGCAAGATTTTCTATACACAGACACCCCTTAGCTTTGTTGCTCAGTTGATAAAGCCAAGATTGCCAGCAGGGAAAGTGTGTTTTCTGGCAGACATCTCAAGTAAGACCACTAAAACACATTCCCTGTGCTTACATAGGGCCAGAAAGTTTGTAACCTTGAATTTTATCCCATTAGTACTCAATGCTCGTTCCTAGTGCTAAATAATACATCCTCATCAAAACCAGTTTGTAATTTCATCTACAAAACAAAATTCTGCAAGACAAATAAATAAGTAAGCCATCTCATGTATTTTTAACTTTTAATTTTCTTAAATTTTCTGCTCTGCTTGCTCTTTCAGCCTTGTTTGCAAATTTTATCCCTTTAGGAAGGTAACCTAGAAAGTACTAATAAAGCCTTTGTAGTTTTGGTTGTGAGCATAGGCTTTAATGGCTGATCCATCTCCCAAGCCCATAAAGCCACTGTCAAGATGCTAAGTGTCCCTCTGGAGTGGCCCACATTTATGCCTTAGAGGTTTATCTAACATAATCCCTTTTCTTAGAAGTGTCTGTGAAAATAATAAACTCACTAACTTTTCTTCACTCTGGCTCATCCCAAAATCTTTTGGGCATTCTAATCAAGGATTGCACTTTTACTTGGCTGGTGGGAGCTAAAGCTGGAATTTCCTAAGGATGCTGCCTGGCAGCTCCCCCAATCCCTACTACCTCTAACTCTTATGATTAGGACTGAGTTCTCCAGAAAGAAGGGAACATTCACCATGACTTAATATGTAGCTGAGAATACCTATAATTTAACTTTTAGACTATGTCTTTCTATGAAATTTGTCAGGAGAGATTGTGGTTGGTGGAATCATGAAAACAGAGTTTTGAGAAGCATGATTTTCCTCTTACCATTCCTACAGTAATGTCTTATAGGAGAAAATAATACTGGCAGGTAACATCAGACCTGAGTGAGCTCTAACAATTGTGACTTTGAGTTTTGTCTCATTCTCTGATATATCAGTATTTATGAACATAAAATTGTTCTTATTTTAAAAATTTATGTAATATTAAAACTTATCAGGCATAATTAAACATATTTTCATCCTGTCAAAAATATAATTAGTGAATATAAAATTCAATTGAATTAGCTTATTTCATAGAAGAAAATTCTCCGAAGAAAGGTCTGAAGCTGCATCTGCCAGGTGATAAAGTTCTTAACTGAATTTTGTGTTTCATCAGCCTCACACAGATGCAATTACCGTGACAGGTATGAGTATTGGAAATGGCACAGAGGCTGTGAGTGCTGATACTTCTCTGGGTGTGGCCACTGTGCACTGGGCTTCAGGTTCTTTTTCTTCAGAATCTTCATTCTCTCCCTAAATCTCCTTGTCCTTCACCTCTTTCTAGGTTCTCTAGATGATGTCCCATGCAAAGCCATCATCTCTGTCTTTCTTTTATGATCCATGCTTATTAAGATGCCATGTCAGATATGATTCCTTAACAAGACTTATTTTAATGTATATTTCAAATTTATTTTTGACTTACTACAGACCAAAAGCTGGCATTCTTAAAATAGCCATCTAATTGATATCTTTCCTCTAATTTTTTTTCCAATTAATTTTTATTCCATTAAAATATAAAATTTTCAAGTGCTGTTATCACTAAGACTTCTTTCTGTTTGTACTATTACTATTTGTGTGTGTATGTGCATGTGTGTGCATGTGTGTATGCACATGCGCATGTGTGTATGTGCATATTTGTATGGATGCCACCACACATAGTAGCCAGAGGTCAAACTAAGCTCTTCTTTTCCAGGCACAGTCCAGCAATACTCATTTGAGAAAGAACTGCCCTGGAGAGCAGTAATTACGATACCCTGGATAGTCTATTTGGTAAATTCTTCACAAACTTAGCTACAAGCTAGATCTGAAAATATTGCTGATAGTCTACCATAGCACAGTACTTAAAGGACTTTCAATCTTTGCTCCTCTCTCAAAGTCTGACCCTAAGTCCCTTCTTTCCTTTAACTAGTTACCTTTCCACTAACGGTCAGCTTTCTGTGTCTGGCCATGCTCTTTTCTTCGGGGCTAAAACTTTGTTTTTTCTTCTACTCACTTCCACTCACTGATGCTGCAGGCTCTTGGTAAGGCAGGTTACTAGTGATAATCCTGCTTTTCCTTCACCTTTAGTTTTTGCACGGTACTGTTGAGATGTCTGTTTATAATACAGCTTTAGTCAGTATATGCAGAGTGATGCAGATGTCTAGTCAGATGTCTCTGTCTTGCCTTTGAAGAAAGAAATGTCACATCAGAAATAATTGCAACATATATATGATGTTGCCTTTTGCTAGGTTTGTATTTTAACTATTCTGCTTTTTTTTCTTTGAAAAAGTGGTTCAGACAGGGAGGATGGATCAGTAAGAGAGAATTTGTCTAGCAAATTGAGGACCTGGTTTTCTCACCAATTTTTTT
Organism: Lophiomys imhausi; assembly: GCA_907164525.1. Lineage (NCBI taxonomy): Eukaryota > Metazoa > Chordata > Mammalia > Rodentia > Muridae > Lophiomys > Lophiomys imhausi. The sequence continues at coordinate 10,025,831 of CAJQZJ010031962.1, read as the reverse complement.
AAATGCTGAATTTATGCATCTATCATTTATAGATAAGGGGAGAAAAGTATTGCTTTTGAGTTTACTTTTAGGGATATGTTCTGACATCATTCCTTTAATATGTGGGTGATTCAACAGAAACAAATACCATAGGAGACAGGTTTTGGAACAAACACTGACTATTGAAGGAGTGACAGAGCAGAGGGTCCTTTCTCTGGTACTCTTGCTGAGGTCATTTTAGGTTTGACTAGAATTCGACTTTCCCAGTTCTATTCAAGGAGGTCAAAAGACCTCAGGTAATTTTTCTTTGCCTCTGTTAAATTTCCTCCTTGTGCAAACCTTCTACTCCATCTAAGTGCTTATCTTACCAACTGTTAAACTTGTTGTTTCCCTCTGCAGCACCACAGTAGGGTGACTCTACCTGCACAATACAGTATTGCCTTTATAAAAGCCCCTTGTTCTAACCCCTCAGGCCTATACTTGGATTCCCAGCACCAGAGTATAGTTTCAGCCAATTGAAGTAAAGTCTTTTAATTGGCTCTAAACTGCGTCTAAATGGTCTTTTCTTATGGGCTGTCCATAACAAAGTGGTACAGGAAAATTGATATTTTATGAAAAGATAAGCTGGAATTTTCTTTGATTTGAACTCCCTTCACTCCTTTTCTATGCCCTCCCTCATCAACAGTTTTACAACAACATGGAACACCAGATTATATCTGAAGCCTATGGAGTCATAAAATGTCATGCACACCAAATCATTTCCGAGCACACAAGCAGTAAAACGTAAGTGGTTTATTCTTTTATCAAGCAATGACAACAGACAGCATCCACATGGTAAAAGCTTCTAAACAAAGAGGACATGTACATGACAGACTTGCGCCAAATCATTAACACAAAGACACTGCATGACTCGTGTTCACAAGGGAGGAAGTTTCTAAAGAGTAAAACAGACTAATCAGTAAAAATGTAAGCTGATTTTTGTTGTTCATTAAATCTATTTCCCTTAATGTTTCCTTAAGCTAAGAAGAAATCTATTATCACACAGCCAATTGTGGTATATACACATAAGAGAGTGCCACACTATAAAATCCCAAGTTTTTGAGCAGTTTTACACAATTGAAACTTGTGTAAAATTTGTATTTAAAAAGATATCTTATTGGATTACCTTCAGCAAATGGACATTATTTTAATAGCTAGCTCATTAGCAGTTTTAGCAACAATAAGAAGAAAAATAAGTAGAAAAGATTCTCAAACCATATATGCTATTCCCTTTACACCTGCATAGCTTTGTCCTATTCCAACAACCCAACTTATTGGAAGTAATCTATTTCTACTGGTCTTCTATTCTCTCCTTTAGGAAAAAAGGATAAAGGCAGTCATTTTTACTTCTCTATAATATCATGAGAGACTCAGTGGGGTCACAGCTAGAGCACACAGTTAGAGAGAAGGTGCTTTAGGATATGCAGGAGTAGAAGACATTTGGAAAATGATAGATGATGGGCTTCCTACTAGATACCTCTGAATAATGGAGAGAGTGAAGAAGTTCACCTTCACTCTCCATTGAGGGCTTACATTACTTGTTTCTGCTAGAATCCATTAGCCTCTTTGGACTAACCAAGTGAATGTTGTCTAAGGAGGATGTAGGCTACTGCACTCCAGAGTGGTTCCAATTTTGTCTGAGTATCAATTTCCCTACAGGTAGCTCTTTCTTTGCACACAGGGTGATACTCCTTTTCCAGAACTGAGAAAGTTCCTGACTTATGCAATACTAGGCTACACAAAAGAATCAATCCTGATAATAAAGAAGGAAACCTTCTGTAAGCAGTTGAATTCCTATATTAACTTACATCAATAATATAATGCACTCTAGTGAATGAAAGTAAAACGTGTACACAATACACTGCAAGCATTTTTACCATACATGTTTTTCTCCCTTCCTGACCCTTTTCTATAGCAGAATGCACATTTTACAGTGAATGTGGGATAGTTTCTCATCTGTATACGGCCCAAGGCCAAATTATGCCTCCACATGACATTTCATTGAAGGTCAAACAAATGCCTGAAGGCAGGATTTGGCCCAAGATATAAACATTTCCTAATGACAGTAGATTCATTGCTATGAGGTTGTCCAATATGCAGAGTTTAGCTTTCCTTTTTCTCCTATGACATTTCCTTCAAGGCACAAAAGATTTTAAACAGTGGACGGGACAGAGTATTTTGAATTAAGAATTTTAAGGTTCCATATGACCTTTTATTTCTGATTTAAGCATAGCAAAAGGACAGAAAAAATAAAATAACTTTAAAAAAATGACATGATGCTTAGGTCATTTTAAATTCCCTGCAGTTTACATTTTAAAATAATTTTAAATCTCATTTTACTGGTTTAAAATATAGCTACATGTTGGATTCTTGTGAGTGCTGCAATTTTTAATTAAATATTGTATGAAATGCTTCTAACCAGCCAATATCACTGTTTTTAAAAAAATCTAGCTTATTTGAAAAAAAAAACAAATGGGGTTTTGAGCAATATATAAACTTGAAAAAGTTAAGTTGTAACTTAAATATGGATCAAGTGCAATGTACTGTAGAACTCTTCATAGTTAGATAATAGGACTCCTTAAGCATCTCCAACCCAAACAACAGTATTTCCTTTCTTAACCTCAGTGATCTCACAGTTTAACTTATTAAGGCGACCATCCAGGATGAAGAGAGAATCTTTGGAGGGTGTCATCAGGTATTGTCCAAACAGGCCACTGCCTTGGATGTGCCTGTTTTTCGGGTTCCAGGGCCAGTCTTCTGTCTTAAGAGGTTCTTTGAGGCTTTTGATCATCTTGACCTTGCCGGAGGACAGCTCCACAAAGAGCACATCTGTTTGTTGGCTTGAGCTACCATAGATGTTGTATTGATGGGCTTCTGTGAAGGACGGCTGGAAGGCCAGGTCAGATATGTGTAGGTTGGTGTGGATGTCAAAAGCATCCAGGATTTCTCCTCTGATGGTGATATACTGGACTCTCACAAGACCTTTCACATCATTGACACTGACAAGGTAGTGTCCATCTGGAGAGATGTAAGGGGTGCCTGTCACATCACTGTTGAAGCCAATGACAGAGTCAGTCACACTGTCCACCAAAAGCTGTGGTGGGAGGGCTCCAGTGATGTCAGGCTTGCAGCTAATGAAGTAGTAGCCTCCCAGATGCGTGTATGCCAAGGACAGAGGAATGCACTTTGAGTCCTTCAGGTTAATTGTTTTGATGTAGGACATGGTTTCAAGATCAATTTTGTGTAGTGCAGATTCATCTTTATGAAGAATAAATCCAAACCTGAAAAGATAAAACTAAATTTAGGAAGGAACTATAGAGTTGTTAGCCAAAGACATTTATCCCAGACACAAACAAGGTCCACCTGAAGTCACTGCCTCTTGACTCCTATGGTAAAAAATCTTCTGCAAAACACTAATATTAAATTAATTTTTGTGCATACTCTTCTGATCTTTTCTTGAGGTTATTTTACCTCTCTTTACATCCAAATATTTATAAATTCTGCTGAAGAAAGGAAAATATTTTAAAGAAATGGGGCTAGTTAATGTGTAAAAAACATTTTATGTTTAACATAGAGGAGAAATGAAATGAGGAGACATAAAAATGTCTCTGAAGAAGATACTGTGTAAAATTGGTGAACTGATACTAACACCAGAAAGCATAGCAGGACTGAAAACATGATAATTTGTGTATCTACAAAGATGCATATAAGTTTACTTATTTTACTTGCATTTGTGTGTAATAGAAACGTGTTCAGTGCCTCACAGATGCCAGGCAGCACTGAGTTTCATCTCTACATTTTTGACTATGAACTAGATAGTACATACTATTTGAATAATAATCCAGATTAATCTCACTATAATTTATACTGGATTATTTTATAGATGCATATTTCTATTTTGATATAGAATATTATAGTTATATATTATGTTATGATCACCTTTGTAGACTGCTATTTTGGTTTTTATATTACTTATTCATTTTGTGTTTCAAGTTTTGACTTTACTATGTTTACAATACCTCATTCTGATTCCAAAGTTTACAATATTGATTTTCATATAAACTTATGGAAATTTCTAGTATTTTTAAGTAAAGCCAATTTAATTTTCTCTGTTTTAATTAGTTCAATTGTGAATCAGTCTGTGTGAAAACTTTAAGACCTCTTAAGAAAAGTATACATTTATTTTGACACATGTGTTTAAATCAATTCAATAAGAGAAAAAGTCTCTGTTACAGTGGTTCATACATGTATGCCAACACTCCTGTGGCTAGACTTGAGGAGTGCTAGTTCTGGACTAGCCTGACGTACTGTGTGAAGACTCTTGTCTCCAAACCAGAGATTTAAGAGGGAAGGAGGCCAGAGAGACAAGAGAGAGAGAGAGAGAGAGAGAGAGAGAGAGAGAGAGAGGGAGAGAGAGAGAGAGGCAGAGACAGAGACACTCACAGAGACAAACTATTAAACACAATTATAGCCTAAAAATAAGTATTCATTTTTTGCTATTACTAATATTGATATAATGACATTCTGGTAGTTCTAAAACCCTATGAATTAAATTTGAGGAAAAAAGTGTTTTCTGCTCACATGTGAAGAAAATAGATCATATTACCAAGAAAAAAGACAGTATTGGAGATATAAAGAAGGGAATTATGAAAATGGGGAGGCAGGGCAATATAGAAGGAGAGAAATGAAGGAAGGACAAATGACACTGAAAATGTCTTAAAAAGAAAAAAACTAATTATTTTAGATTATCCCAAATTCCTTATAACACACATTTATGTAAATTTATACATACATATTTTTAAATGAAATCATGTCACTTGAAATGACAATAATTCTCACAGGAGTCATAGGTTATCTATCAAAGTCCTAGTACCAGGCATAAACACCCTCATTTCAAGTTTTTGGTCACAGGAGTCCAAGAGAGCACTAAAACCATATAGGATACTGCTATTGCACTAGGTTGCCTTTCAGATGATGTAAGTAAACCTGTGTTTTTGAAGACATCAGGCTCTTGGACACTGGACTCAGAAAACTTGAACTAGAACTGACCCAAAGACCCCCTCACTAATGACTAGATTTCATAGACATGTATATTGATGGGCAAGGTACCAAGGAAGGAAAGCAATCAATAGTCCTATTCACCTGTTGTGTCTACGAAACACAATGACCACCATAGCAATATATCCCCAGAAGCACCATAGTGGCACTTATATATTTATGGCAAACAGTAGGGCTCTAATTGGGCATAAGCTCCACTTCACAGAAGGAAAAACAACACGCCCTTGCTTTCTATCTAGCCATAACTATGCGGCTCCTGAGGTCATGGATCTAAGAGCAAAATAACTTTCCTAAACTAGTGTAATTTTAATTGCACTATAAATACTTATACCCACAGATAAGTGGAGAGATCACTTCTCATCAAATACACTTCCTTTTGCAACAAGAGAATATAATTTCAGAAAGGCAAATCTAGTAAAGTTGCAGTGAACAACTGATTCTAGGGTGTGCTGTTCTTACAGCACATCTCTCACATCGAGGGATAGGAGAACACCCCAGTGAGGGAGATCAGAAAGTTTGCTGTGAAATTGTGCCTTCTAGCTTTGACAGGGAAGCCACACCCATGAAATAGCTACAACATGGCTGCCCAAGAATGACCTGAACACCACTCCAATGTAAGTTGGCATGCCAACATAGATGAAAAAATCTCAGTGGCCCATTCCTAGATAAAGATCCACAAGCAATTAACAAGTGTTGAGAAATAGAGAATTAGTCATCCCTAGGGATGATCATTCTGATTGATTATCCAATACCAAGTGATCAGCCCTAGAATAACATATACATACAGGTAACACTGAATGAATTCAGCAGGCTGCATTTATATTTATTTGTTATATGTATATGTAATGGCAAAGGGTAAGGGGCTGTGAATTTAGGCGAAGGTCATTGGGCTAGGAAACAGTTGTAGAATGGATAGGAAGAAGGAGAGAGGGGAAGAAATAAAATAATTATATTTTACTTAAATAAAATAATACATTAAAATAACTGTAAAGATAGCCAGTTGTAACACAGTGTATTTTTTGTATAGTAATAATCACAAAAATTTTATTTATATGAATAAAAATTATTTGTACATATAATACAAAAAGAATTCCAGCTATATCTTCTTATAATCTAAAATATATTTATTAAACCAGAATACTAATATTAATATATAGGTTTCTATAACAAAAGTATTTCAGAAAACAGCAGTATGCATAATTACAGATTACAAGGAATAATTTAATAGAGGTTTGCTAAGAGATACATAAAATTATGACTGTTCCTACACTTCTTATATTGCATACAGTTTTACGTTTTATGTTAAACTTAAATGCACATAAACTCCTTTCAAGAGATTTGTAAATATTTATTGAAGAAGACATTATGGATATATTGAAGAGCAAGTCTTCCTGATTTTAATAAATCTAGAAAATTTAAGACTTAAAATTTGAGTAGTTACTACTGATTAATGCTTACATGTTCTTATTACTGCTTCTAAATTATTATTATTCTCTGTTTATCTGAGGTAATATAATTGAAAAGAATATTTCTAGTCTATGTCTGAATGTTAAATGTGAGCCCTAAAGATATGAAAGAACATTCACATTGTAAATCAGACTTATCAGTGGTGTTAATAATTTCTAATGCAGAAGTATAGTACACTCTTTAATTCTTTTCTAAATGATATAAAATAAAAAAAATCCTTCAAACACTAGATGATCCACATATTTTTATGACTCAGAATCAAAACTATAAAATATCAGGTTTTGCTATCCTTGTTCAAATTTGTCTTAATAAATAACTACATCCACTGTCAAATAAAGCATGCTATCTTCCAATTAATGAATAATTATTTTAAACATGCTGATAAAGAAGTATACTATTAATGAAGTTATGAATAATGATGGCAGATTTTTTTTCAGATATGAGTTTCACATGAGCTCAGAGGAAAAACCAGTATCAAGTTCATTTAATGAAAGCAATAGTCAAACCATGTCTTGGGATTTAAGCTTTCCTAGTAAAGTTTAGTTCTATAGCGCCTTTGGGTAATGGGAAAGAATGAGCCTAGCTCACTCTTCACGTGTTGAACTGTTTCAACTGTGACAGTCAAGGATGTCCTCACATTTTCTGAGATTACACCTAGGCTCCTTTTCTACAACTTAAAAAAAAAATAGTGTGGTTAAAAATGCAGGAGCCCCACAAAAATGATAAAATAGTAGTTATTTTAGCCCCATACTGTGCATTAGGATTGAATAACTGAGCCAATAAGCAGATGCAGGAGAGTGTGTTCACTGCTTTCTTTGGCAAGGAAGTGAAGTTTCTAAATAAAATCTCCTCTTAAAGCATCTTGGTATTCTGAAGACTCCCGCTGTTCATTAGGCAGTGACTAATACTTAGCAGACTCAACTTTTTTGCATGCTTATCTTCATAAAATCCTGCAAGGTGCTGGCTTGTCTGAGATTTGCAGAAAAAATATTAGAATAGGACGTTGTAGCAAAGAACATTAAAGCTTACTCTCTATATCATATTTTGACTGGAAATTATTATTATTGGCTGTATAGCCCCACGTGGGTTGGTCAGATTCAGTGTAGTGAGTTCTGTTTTTCTTTCTGTTTTCTTCCCCCTTCCCTTCCCAGGGCATCTGGTTTATTTGGAATAAATAAATAGAGTTTATTTGGAATTTGTAAAAAAAAAAGTCCCCACTTTTGTTACTCTCTGCATGCTTCAGTTGTGTCCTGGAGTTGTGTAGGTTGCAATGAAGTGGTGCCTCCTTACGGACTTACTTTCCTGATAGAGTTTTCATTTTAATAGACCTTATGGAATCATGATCTTCCACCAAGTCCTCTCTCCCCTAAGTTTCAATTTCTGTAGTGTCAGGAAGAGAACACAGTATCAGCTTATTTTAAGGAAGGGAGAAGTATATATATTACCAAACAGAAAAACAGAAGCACTGCAAGTTTAAGGAGGGTATTTTCCTACAGGAACCACGTGTACTTTATACCTTTATACTTGCATCTCTATTTCCTCCCCTCTGTGTAGGTAATGGGTGATTTTTGTCACTGTTATTGATTTTGTCATTTTTCTTTTTACATTTTCATTTTCATCATATGTGCTTATTGTGCATTGAACTGTGTTACACAGTGGCCCTTAGATGGAGGTACACAATTATGGCAGACACTTTCTCCCATACTCATACACTCCAACAATTCATTTTCTATCCTCTCACCCATTACCTCCTCCTTTCCCCTTTACAATTTCACTTCTATTATAGTATTACATATACTTTCATGGTTTTATTTGCAACAAAATATCATAAGCCATGATGAAGAAGCAAAGATAAATTGGGAGTCCACTTTCCTTTATGGCTACTATCTTCCCTTGTGCTAAAATGAAAGCCCTGTCACCCAAGCTTCTGGGTATGATTCAGATGCCAGTTGTTTCTCAAATGTTCATGATGGGAAGTGTGGTCCTCAGTTTGAAGTGTACATGTGGATGAAGACTTAAAGACTAGGAACTGTGTTCTCAGGAGGAATTTTGGAATTTCTAGACTCTTAGCTTTCTGTCCTTGAATTCTTCCTCCTTCTTTGATTGCATTGGAATAAATGACCCTCCAAAGACAAACTGTTGGGACTGTTCAGTACTGAGCTTTCAACTTTCAAAATAGTGAGTTAAATAAACTTAGTTTCTTTATAAAACAGACTGCCTTATGTATCTTGTTACAACATTGAAAAATGGACTAGTACATGCAGACATATTGTTCCATTTTCATAGATCAGAGTGACAATGGGAATCTTGTCTATATTTTTGCTCTTACTTGTATCTATAGGCTAAATGTTCATGTATACATTACCTGGACTTATCACAGTATAAAGGAGTGAGTGACTCACTCCACTTTGTGTTTAAATATAATACACTGTCACATTGAGCTGTTCAGGGTGGTCTCTGACTTGTTCACACCAATGATCACTGTTTTCCTCAGCCTCTGAAGTAGCTAGGACTATGGTATATGCATCTGACTTGCCAGGCTGTCACTGAACTATCTCCTGAAATTCTTCTTTAGGACTTACTGAAGGGCTGGCCTACTGGATATGGTGAACTTGGTTCTGCATAATATTGGCACCAGAAATAGACACTGATATTACTTAAGAATGTTATTGCTAATATTGGAGAATGTTGTGGTTGATATTACGATGTAGATGTCTAAGGATATCAGCCTATGCAGTGCCACACATTGTCACTGTAAGGGAGTCTTCTAATCTTCACCCCTATCTTCATGGACACAGGCCACAGAATTGACATGAGCCACCATTCCCTTGTTGGGAATTCCTTTCTCTTGATGCTTTCTGTTATCTTAGACTTTCCCATGTAAGAAAAACAAAATCTGTTGCTGTCTAAAAACTAGATATAGATTGCAGCTGAATTTCACATAAATGAGTAAAAATCATATCAGGTGTTGGCCATGTTCATGTTTTGGGGAAATTGATACCAAGAACCTGAATTGCCACATTTACTAATGTTTTTAACAAAAACAAGGGCACATTCTGAGAAATGTGATGCTTTGTTATAATGATGACACTTGGAAAATATCTGGTTTTGAAATACGTGGCAAATTTCTGGTTTTCAAATATAGTCTAAAAAATGTCTAAAGTAAACAATGTCTCCCTCTCCTCATTTTTGTGGGTATATTACTGAAATTTCATAGGATAGATTGCATGTATATCATTTTCTCTTTGATTTTTACATTCTTTTATGTAAAAATAAATAGAATATATTTTTGAATACTAAATCCCCTATTATTTTGTTCTTTTTTCCTGTTATTCTGATATGTTAGCAATCTGGTTGATCCAAGGGACATTAAGAGATAAATGTGTAATTTAATTATACTACATTTATAGTATTTGTTTCTTAAATTTTAGTGAGTAACTTGAACCTATGTAAAAAATCACCATTATGAATTCTTTGCGCTACAAGCATACTGCAGACTGTCTTTCAAATTTTAAAAACCATCATCACTTTCCAATTTGTTAGGAGCTTAGAACACAAAATGGACAAAGCCTTCAGATTATGTTTTGGAAATCTGGGTGAGATTGTTGTAAATTGCATTAGCAATCTTATAACATTTTACGTTTATACAGATTCAATGCAATTCCTATCAAAATACCAACACTATTTTTTACAAACCTTGAAAGAACAATTCTCAACTTCATATGGAATAACAACAACAACAAAAAAACAGAATAGCTAAATCAATCCTGTACAATAAACATGTGGAGGTACTACTATCCCATATTTCAGGCTATAACTACAGAGCAATAGTAACAAAAACAGCATGGTACTGGTATAGAAACAGACCAGTTGATCAGTGGAATCGAATTGAAGACCCAGAAATAAACCCACACACCTACGGTCATTTAATTTTTGACTAAGAAGCCAAAACTGTACAATGGATAAATGACAGCATCTTCAACAAATGGTGCTGGTCTAACTGGATATAAATATGTAAAAGAATGCAAATAGACCCATATTTTTCACCTTGTACAAAACTTAAGTCCAACTGGATCAAAGACCTTAACATAAGGCCTGACACATTAAATCACATAGTCTTTAACGGGACATGTTTTGTGTAGGAGTTGAATAATAGAAAAATATGGCATGGCAGACAAGGGCTAAGCTAAGAGAGTCAAAAGATAACACTCATGGATACATGAGTAATAGCAGGAAAACAATAAGGCAAAAGCCAATTAAAGTCTATTCATTATGCTAAAGATCTTATCATAAAAAGAGCTTTAGGAATCATATTAACTACCAGAAAAATTATAGTACATGTAATTCAATGTACAAATATACAATATGGACTCAGTGAACTTCTCTTATCTGGGCTGATGACTCTCCTTCCAAGAACCAAAGACCATCTAACAAAAGCTCTATCTAATACAACCCCCTCCATGCCCCATGGGTGGCATCTCCACCTGCAACCCCAGACCCAGGCAGATGTCTGAGACCACCAGAGCACCATATCTACCTGCAACCCCAGACACAGGAGGCCACCAGTAACCATCAGATGAGGCTACTCCTCCTACCCTCTGATGGGCTGCCTCACAGGCAGACCCTACAGCAGTGGGTCAGCCCTTTCCCCTCTGTGCCCCATCTCCTGTGCACCATTTCCACCTGCAAACTCAGACACAGGCAGCTGTCTGGGACCTCCAGGTGAGGACCATTTCCCACCCTCTGGGTCATAGGGACAATCCCCACAGTGGTGTAGACTGCCCCTTCCACTACACCCTCATTCCCCTGGCACCATCTCTGCCTGTAACTCCAGAACCAGATAGCTTTCTGGGACCATAAATCGAGGCTACTCCACCAACCCCTTGCTGACCTGGCCAAAAACCTTAAATCGGTGCTATCTACCCCTTCCCCTCCACGCACCATCTCCTGGTTGCCTTTTCTAGCTGCAACCCCAGACACAGGAGGCTCTTTGGAACCTCCGGGGAAGCCCCCCTTTCCACTGCTTGCCTGCTGGGTCAAGCAAGCTACCCCCACAGCAGTGCAGACTGCACTTAGTCCTGATGAGATTTGATATGCCACATTGGGTGGGTGCTGGGTGGGGGAGGAGGAAGTATGGAGGAACTGGGTGGGAGGGTGAGACTGGGAGGAGGGAGGGGGATGGCAATTGGAATGTGAAATAAACAATTATTTTTTTAAAAAGCTTCAATTCCAGAAACTAGAAGCATTCTTTTGTTTTGTTGCCCAAGGGTGTCTAAGAAACTACCAAAACATACATCCTATTATTGTTGCCCCTAGTTACCTCTCTGTGGTAAAAGTGGCAAGTTTCTATTGTTTAAGATGTTGTGTACTTTAGAAACAGGGCCCAGGAGCCCTTCAACAGGAACTTACCTGAATTTCCCCTCCCTGAAGGCACATTTTTAGGTACCTGAAGACACCATGCAAGGTTCCAAAGAGGGAGGCAACAAATTAACTCACTCATCTATGGGTCTCATGTACCATATCAATGACATAATGCACCTTACAGGTACAGTAAAGGCACACATACCTTGGTAGTAACCAACTGCTCTCTATTTGGTCTTAAGAACAACTCAACAAAGAAGATACTATACTTGGTACAAGAAATGTGTTAGTGAGATCATAGTTATTGGAGGAGAATCTATAATCACTAATTTACTAAACCAGCATAATCCCTAACAACAATTTGTAAACATTTGTCCTTATACTTTACTCATCCCTCATTTTCAACACAAAGAGACTGCTATAGAAAACCACGGCCTAGGCTATCAAGTTGCAGAGTTGTGAAGCCCAATCCCTATAAATGCATCTATTAGACATTCCTACACCTAAGGCTCAGAGAACCTTGTAGAAGAGAGGACAGAAAGATCTTAAGAGCTAAGTGATCAGAGATTTTGCTGTGAGATTATGTCTCTTAGTAACATCAGAAGATATATTCATAAATTGTTACCAACATGGCCATTAAAACATGGACTGAACAAAGAAAACACCAATGAACATGCTGAACTCTGTGAGAAAAAGTTCATGAGGCCACAACATACACAAAGTATTATAGGCAACTGAGTGAGGCTGGGAGTAGGATAGTAGTCCTCAGGGTAGAATGTACCTATTGATGGGCTAGTGCAAAATGCTCGGCCTTTGTTTGGACCCATCAGATCATTTTGTGGAAAAATATGTAGTAAAATAGATTGAAAAGGAGATTATGAATTTGAACAAGAGTAGAGGGTAGTATATGAAAGTGTTTGGAGGAAGGAAATGGAAGGGAGACATGTTGTAATTAAATGCAGGGTCCGTTTTTTTTTTTGTTTTTTTTTTTTAAGTAAAGCAAAAGATTTTGAATACTCTCACTATAAAGAAATTTGAATGTATAAAAAAACAAAACAAAAAACAAAGCAGCCAACCAACAAATAACAACAGAAAACAAATTTACCTATGTAAATCCATTATTTATTCTGGGGATAAGATTTATACCTAGTATTGATTAAGATTAGTGTTATGTGTCAATTAAAGCAGGAAGTTAAAATATAAAGTCAGAATCTTAATGACTGAACAAAAAAGACTTGATACAGTGCTGTGTATGTGATCCAAACCTCCAAAAGTAGTGGTCTCTGTGCGATTCAGAGATGCAAAGTTTCTTGTTTTATGGCAATGTTTTCCAACTCTGGGTACAGGGGGACAGTGCAAGAAGAGAGAGAGAGATGGAGAGAGCGATATGCATATTTGTAAATGTGTCAGCTCATCAGTTGCAAACTTAGTGGCATTTAATACCTACATCTATTTACACACCCTAATTCACCTGCAAAAATACTCAGAAAGTTAAGTCATCCTGATTGAGTAGAAAAAGCAACATTCCAAGGAGGATAAACACTAGAAACTTCTACAATAATTAAAAGTGATTTTATAGATTTACTCAATGAAACATACTGAATTCCTGATTAAAATGAAAAAAAAAAAACCTCATCACATTCTCTGTTTTATATCTTTATATAGAAATGGCCAATACCCAGAGCCACTCTCTACTTGGAAACCCACTGGCTATACTGTCCTATGAACTCTACAGGGGATCTTCAAACTCCTTCCTGACCTCTATTTCCAAACACATGCCTCATCCCAGCCCTGTAGCAGACAACTTGCCTGCCCCTTTTCTCTGACTCCACAGCCTGAACTTCATGTCAGATCTAGTTTTCCTCCTTCTGAAACTGTCCTCTTATAGTCCATGCCAATACATTTGTGGCAGGCCCCTATGGAGACCCTGGGTAGGAATTCAGTCAGAAGCACTCCCTATCAGGAAACATATAGCCACCATAAATTCTTAAGATGCAGAGAGAGTAACAGAAACCAAGGAATGGAACACCAACCCAACAAAGTCAGGTCCAGACATTAATGAATGTCAAGTCACAACAAGAGTAGGTGTCATGAACAATTAGAATCGCTTTTAGTCAAGAAAATTTAAAGGAGACAGGATTAGTAGAGACATGATTTCAAGACATACACAGGTTTTTAACCATGTGAGCTTTTAATCCACTTGGCAAATTTTGTACTAGTAAAAAGAATTGAATAAATCTGTTTACAGTCACGATCATCCCAATCCTAAATACCTAGAGGCTAGCACAAAAACACAATCATAAAAAAATTAAAAAATAAAAAAAATTTAAAAACCACAATCATTAACATTAAAGATGATGTTCCTTCACTAGAATCCAGCAAAGAGGTCTTAAGAAATGAAATATAGCTGAAGCCAAAGACAAGGATTTTTAGGTTAGAAATAATGGTCAGAATGTCCTATAAAGAACCTGCTTTGACTGGAATTGGCACTTAGGTACATTATGGACTAGTCCAGTACTTACAGTGTACCATGTACCGTACCTTATATTGTCCTGTGGAAAGAAATGGAATGGAAGTAAATGGCCTATATTCTCAAAGAAAATTTTAGTCAATCAATGGATGCTTCAAAATACAATCCTAGCTTTCTAAGAGGACTTGGGAACATTCACAAAGACAAGAGAAGAGACGGATGCAGCTACATTCCTGTTTTGACTACTAAATCACATTTCTATTGCACCAGGATTCTTATAAAGTCTTTGTATTAGCCTGAATCCCAGAAGTAAAAGTGTAATTTACAATTAGAATAAAAAAGAGAGAGGAAAATAAAGCAATTGTTTGCAGGAAATGGAAATCTGGCAACAGGGATGGGATACTGGAAGGACAGGGGATTATCTTAATAAAGATGTTACAAACCCAATCTTGGGAAGATGGAGTTACATGCAGTTTGTGTTTTGTGCAGAGCTGTGACTTTGATCCAAAGAAACAACATCTTAGAAACAAATCCACAGATAATGAGCTGAGAGTAGAGGTAAGATACTGTGGTCTCATTATTTACCATATACTTCTGTCAGGCTTCTCATCAGTCAAACCAACAAGAAAGCATCTTTCTGGTACTTGAGAATAAAGCCACATAAAGACTGATATTTACTCACCACTAGATTCTTTCTGAACTCACCCAGCAACCAATCCTCCAAATGAATGAAGCCATATAAATATCAAGTTGTTAAATGGTTAACTAAAACACAGCAGAGTATGCTATGCATTACATGCTTGGAGAAAAGCCTTATGCATGATTTTCAAAAGCTGATTCCAATGTTCAGAAATCTGGTTAATACCCTATCTGAGTCATTCTCTGATTGGATAATAAAAATAGCTGGTGGCCAATTAGCTGGACAGAAAGAATATAGGAAGGCAGAATTTCCTGGGAGGAAGAAAAGAATCCTGGGAAGATACAGAGCAAACTCTCTTTCTACCAGGAGACATGGAAGAGGACAGACATATCTGGGAGCTCTGGAAAGTACAGCAAGGCACATGACTGGTTGGCATTAGGTGGTTGGGTTAACTTAGGTTAATCCTAAATCAAGAGTCTGCCCAGTTAAGGCTTACACATTGAAACATTAAAAGGTCTTGGTGTATTTATTTTATAGACATAAGTGCCAATGGTCTCAGGCTTTATCACCAAACCTCCAGCTAACGCCAGCCAGGCCTGCCCAGTATGCAAGCCTCTGTCCAGGCCCTGTTCCGTAACCAAGAACTTCATAGTTATTATTAGGGTTAGCCGTTAGGTGATAGGTGTTTACAGTTATTGATAAATATTTTTAACAAAGTTTCAGTTTTATTCCTGTGTAAAATTATAAATTTACATAGAACAAAAGCTGAATGATTTTAAAATTGATGAAAAATAAAAATAAAACACAATGAGAAGCATATTTCATGTATATAAATAAGAATGTAATATCACAATAATATTCACTTTATAATAATAACACAAAATAAAATGAAAAAGCCATATTAAATACATACAAGCTACTGACTTTAGAGACTAGGGAAAATAATTAAAGTAAAAAAATAAAATAACATATAAAATAATAAAAGGATATTTTTTAAAACAAAGAGTCATTCTATGCTGTGAAACAGTTATAATTAAAGATCAATTCAAAACAGAATAATATTTAAGACATATACATGTATGCAGGTTTGTAACCTTGTGATTTTTTTTAATTTTAGCAATTTTTTCTAGGAAAAAGAGAATTGAAAACACTCTGTAATGGCATTTTCTCTTAAAAATTTAATTAATTAATTTTATAAAATAAATAAACATATGCATGGAAAAACACATGCATTACATACCTGGGTATCCACAAACACTATACTCTACTGATAAATCTGAAGTACACCATAGTATTTTATTTAAATGAAAAATATTACCACAATAAATAATTCAGAAATAGATTAATGCTATATTATTAAATAAAATAATACTATTTAATATATATGACATAGGCTATATGCTTACCCTGCTAGGTAGTCAGCTACGTGACATGAAAATCTATGTATACCTCACACTAGCACAAAAAAGCATCCACATAAGTGAAATAATAATAATTAGAATAACAATAAAAGAAACAGAAAAACAATGGTAAAGATGAGATCCCTTAAACAAAACAATATTGGTAATGTTTAATGTGTTTGGCTACATTAATAAATCATGTTCAGTGGAAACTAAGAGAATGAGAGAAAAATTAACAGGAAAAGATCAAAATTCACATTCATTATTAATTACTGAGAACTACCAACACAATTCTTTATAGACCTGGAAAAAGCTATTTTCAATTTCACATGGAACAACAAAAAAACCCAGAATAGCTAAATCAATCCTGTACAATAAAAAAACATCTGGAGGTATCACCATCCCAGACTTCCAGCTGTACTACAGAGCAATAGTAATAAAAACAGCATGGTACTGGTATAGAAACAGACCAGTGGATCAATGGAATCAAATTGAAGACCCAGAATGAATCCACACACCTATGGTCACCTAATTTTTGACAAAGAAGCCAAAACCACACAATGGAAAAAGGACAGCATCTTCAACCAAAGATGCTGGTCCAACAGGATGTCCAAGTGTAAAAGAATGAAATTAGACCCATACATATCACCTGTACAAAACTTAAGTCCAAGTGGATCAAAGACCTTAACATAAGACTGATCACACTAAATCTACTAAAAGAGAAAGTAGTAAAACCCTCGAACTCATTGACACAGGTGACAACTTCCTGAACAGAACACCAACAGCTCAGGACCTAAGACCAACAATCAATAAATGGGACCTCATGAAACTGAAAAGCTTCTGTAAGGCAAAAGACACTGTGATTTAAACAAAATGGCAGCCTACAGATTGGGAAAAAATCTTCACCAACCCTACATCTGACAGAGGGCCAATATCCAAAATTTACAAAGGACTCAAGAAATTAAATGCCAAGAAACCAAATAATCCAATCAAAAAATGGGGAAAAGAGCTAAACAGAGAATTCACAAAGGAGGAATTCCTAAAGGCTGAGAGACACTTGAAGAAATGCTCAGCATCCTTAACCATCAGAGAAATGCAACTCAAGACAACTCTAAGATTCCATCTCACAACTGTCAGAATGGCTAAGATCAAAAGCTCAAATGACAGCACATGATGGCGAGGGTGTGGAGAAAGGGGAACCCTCCTCCATTGCTGGTGGGAGTGCAGGCTTGTGCAACCACTATGGAGGTCAGCCTGGCGATATCTTAGAAAACTTGGAATATTTCTGCCTCAGGACCCAGCCATACCAATTCTGGGTATACATCCAAAGACTCCTCACTGAATCACAAGGAAGTTTCCATCTATATTCATAGCAGGCTTATTTGTAGTAGCTAGAAACTGGAAAAAACCCAGATGTCCCTCAACCGAAGAATGGATTAAAAAACTGTGGTACATCTACACAATGGAATACTACTCAGCTATCAGAAACAATGAAGTTATGCGATTTGCAGCCAAATGGATGGAACTGGAGAAGCTCATCCTGAGTGAGCTAACCCAGACTCAGAAGGATGCACATGGCATCTATTTACTTATAGTAGGATTTTAGTCATATAGTACAGGATATCTATACTACAACTAACGCACCAAAGGGAACATAGACATAGACTTTTTTTTTCCTCCCTGTCAATAAGCACTTTTTCCTAGTGATACTGCCTTGTAGGCCTCCAGTGTATGAGGAGGCTCTTGGCCCTCATATGACTGCTGAACTGGGGCAGGGGACTGAGCTGTAGGGACACTCTACTTCAGAGGAGTGGGATAGAAGGGTTAGGGTGTAGAGGATGGGAGGGCAGGACTGGAAGGAGTGGAAAGAGGATACTTTGATGGAGATGAAATCTGAAGCAATAAATAAATAAACAAATTTAATTTTAAAAAAGAAAAAAAAGTAAAATGACTAAGTCAACAATTGGGTATTTGCTCCCATGGCAAGACACTCATGGCCTGTAACATTTGATTCAAAGTCTATAAACACATGATTCAAAGTCTATAAACATATAGGTGAATATAAGTCAATGCCAAACAAGTTCATTGAAACTCAGTGTTGATGTGGATAAAGTGATGTTCTCAGATACATTTTTAGAAGTATCATTTTAGGATTTCTGGAAAATAATTCAGCATATTCTTGTAAAATGGGCATCTGCTTTAATAAAGCAATAATCACTATTACAATGGATTCAATAAGAAGTATTTTTAATCTAGTTGTCAACAACAGAGGAAGGCATTCCTAAATTAGGAATATATATACTTTTTAATAAGAAATTATATATATATATATATATATATATATATGGAAACTGTGTGTGCATGTGTATTCATATTCTACCTTTTTTTAACCTGAATAAAATTCAATAAGTGAGTAACTATTTTCACATAACAAATTCAGAATATGTGTTAAAGATGCTAAAAAGTAGAATTTTCTCACACTGCTAATGACACACTCAGTGCATGTAGACAATAACTAGTAATTAGCATGAAGGATCTTTGTCATGTTTATATGCCTTGTGATAATAACTCATTTCCTCGTTAACTACCCTGAAGAAATGATAAATAAGTGTTGAAGTTTATGTGAAAATACAATAATAACACCATTACGTACACTTGAAAAAAAGTCAGCATTTTAAAGCAGAAACATAAGTGAATATTTAGAAAATGATATAGCCATGTGATGTACTATAACATATCTGTTATATTGATGTTAATAAAATGTTAGTTTTACATTAAAAATTCTTTTAAAAAGTTATATAAAAGTAGAATAATAATGTGTAAGTGGTACAAATAAACTACTATAAATAAAATAAACACATGCATGAACTGAAGAGACAATTGAGTTTACTATGGTCATATTCAGAGACTGGATCATGTTTGCTTTGTTTTATTTGTTCCAGTTGTGTAGGCTTTGTGTATGAGCATAGTCTATCTCTTGACAAGAACTATAAATAAAAAGTTACTGATAGGTGATCAATATACATAGAAATATAAGTATCCCTTAATTCTAAATAAAACATCAGTAACTTATAATTGGTGAATACAATTTTATACTTCAATATGCACTAAAAATCATGTTGATATATGTAGGAACTATTCATAGTGCTTTAAAAATGATTCATATATGCAAAGCCTAACAATCAGGCATAAGCATGCTGAATTAAGTGTAGGTATCATGATATATTTTCATACTAAATTAAATGGAAAGATTTGTAAATACAAAGACTACTTGTAGAATCAATGAGGACTACTGTAGAATGATGAACTAATAGTGAAGTTGAAAAGGGAATAACAGCTAAAACTAGACTGATGATCAGTACAGGTGTTCCCATCTGTAATAGCATGAAAGGAATACCATAGCAGAAATTGAACTAAAGCATCACCTGTAGAAAATGCTTGCATCTTGTTGAGGTGTCATAGATATACTTTCTCTATCATTTCCAGGACACTTTATTTTTAAAAAATTTGCCTTGAATCCCATCCTATCATTAGCCAAAGTTCTCTAATGAAAATTGCATCTATCCTGGTTATCTGGATTCTAATTGTTAAAAGCATTTGAAGACCTTTCATTTTCAAATTTACTTTCCCCCCCAACATTTATTTATTTCTTGGTGTTAAATCTCAATCACATTTCCTTCTCCCACCCTCCTACCCTCTTCCCCCTCACCCTCCTATACACTTAAAAAAAAAAAAGTTTAGGTGTATCTTTTCCCCCCAAACAGTTCCCCCTTTAAGTTCAATAAAAGGCTCTTTTCTTATAACAAAAACACAACACAAAAGAATAAGAACAATTAGGCAACAATTATGAAAATTACAAGGTATAACACAGATTCCCAATGCCTAGTCCATATGTATTCGACAACTGACAATAATATTCTATTATCTATCTCGATAAGTTTAAAATTCTATACCTAACTCGTTTTCCATCCTAATTTGCATTACCAACGTAAAGACATCTTCTTAGGCCTACAACATTCTTTTAATTTATTGTATGCAATTTGATGACTGAATTCCATATAAAATTCAGTGTGCAGTTACTGCAGTATTGGAAAAGTTGGACTTTTGCAGAAAGTGAACTGATCACACAAACTGCAGAAGGAAGAAGGAACAAAGTATAAGAAGTCGAATTTTTAACTGAGCTAGGAAGTGGGTCTGCCTGCATTCAGTAACCTTTCCCTGGTGACCCCTCCTTTTAATTTCTCTAATGATACAACAGAGAAATGTATGAAATACTACCAAGATGATTATAGAATAGAAAACCCAAAGTGTTTTTGATATTACTGTTGTAAGTCTTCCAAAAGACTGTAATCTCATGGATTTAATTTCTGTTTGTATAATTGTGATTGTGCTGCTAATATCCAGAATACTATGAAATAAATTAATTTCAGGAGCCTCCATGTTTTAAATAATAACACTGCTATGAAGGGTGAAGAATATATAAGTAATATTTATAAAAATGGCTGAAATTGGTTGTAGTTCACTTAGAAGGAAATCTTGACGCTGCTATTCAAAAGTATATAATTCATACAAAAAATTAGAAATTAATGAAAGCCATTTTCTTAGTATCTTAAATTTAAATTCATTTATATTATTATTATCTGATTTTTTTTTTTTTGGTTTTTCGAGACAGGGTTTCTCTGTATAACAGCTCTGGCTGTCCTAGACTCACTTTGTAGACCAGGCTGGCCTCGAACTCACAGAGATCCGCCTGCCTCTGCCTCCCAAGTGCTGGGATTAAAGGCGTGCGCCACCAACGCCCGGCCTATTATCTGATTTTATGTTACATTTTGATTAAAATATTTGAAGTTTTTTTTGTGTGTGTGTGTGTGTGTGTGTGTGTGTGTGTGTGTGTGTGTCTGAAAACTATGCTTCAATTAAAAACAGACAGAAAGTACAAAGAGTCTGATGCT
Organism: Lophiomys imhausi; assembly: GCA_907164525.1. Taxonomy (NCBI): domain Eukaryota; kingdom Metazoa; phylum Chordata; class Mammalia; order Rodentia; family Muridae; genus Lophiomys; species Lophiomys imhausi. Next base: position 10,004,465 of record CAJQZJ010031962.1, on the reverse strand, counting down.
GGAGAAGTCTATTTAATAGATGGAGCTCCCATTTCTGACCCAGAGAGTAAACAAAGAACAAAGGTACATTCAAATATAGTCTTCAGAAAAATAGTGTTCAAAGCAAAACTGAGTATGTTAACAAATCATAGGAAAAATCTTGCACAATATATATTTTTAAATATTTAAATATATAGAATATATAATAAAATATTGTTTTAAGCAAGAAAATGAATTATAATGCCTACTTTGTTGGTGTTAATTTTATTTTACTTTTTAACCCCTTTCTGGATAAATTTAAAGAGCTGAACCTTGTTAGCTATTAATTAAGATATTACTAATGAATTAAGAAATGCCTCTTTAAAACAATGCAATGTTGTGTATTCTTTTCAGAAGGCGTGCAAAGCATCTATGGATTGTACATCATTTTTTAATTTGACTATTGGTGGAATTGGTAAACTTCATTTATGTTAGGAAAAGATTTATACCCTGGTCCTGTCCTCAGCCAATGAAGCTTCCCTTTGTTATTTCTCTGTATATGGCTGGTACCTGAGGAATTTAGTCTTTGAGTTGGGACAAAGCAGTATCCATTTCATGGTTGTCACAATCATCTTTCAAAGGGTTTTAAAAACATAGACTCAAAAACTATTTATGCAATCTAGAATGCACATTTTCTTGAGCACCATGTTTTTCTAAAACATCAAATTGTATTTGGAACTTCCAGGAACTCATTCTAATTATTGAATATAATTGAAAATCAAAACATTGACTCATCATAAGAAGAGCTTTGAACTCTTTACCACCTAGTGAATGTACTGAAACTTAGTGTTTTCTATAGTTTTCTGCTTCCTAAGTATCCTCAACTCTAAATTTTCTACTATCTTTATAAAATTAACACAGTTTGCTTTTATTTGAAAACAAAGAACATTTATTTTAAATTAATGAGCTTCATGAAACCATTCAAATTTTGGAAGTTCTAGTTATTCCAGAAAACTTATTCTAATTGACCAGTATTGGAATGACTGAGCAGCAGCTTGCGAGTTTCCTTTGCTGACTTCCCAGGAGAGTCTCCACAATCGCTTCTGTCTTTATTCTATTACTGATCTGTTTTCCAAATCTCATCTTGCTACTTACTTGTTTATTTGTAAGCAAAACCAGTATGGTTTATAATAAAGTATTGTATATTGAGCCCATCTTTGGCTCATAATTAGATTTATTCAACAGAATTTTAAGGAGAAACATAGCCATCCCATAGGAGACTATCAAAGTCAATAGGTATAGAAACAAAAATAAAGGTTCCCAATTCTATTGAACATGTATTCATTTGGAAACAGTAAAGAATAAGCACATTTTAATGCATGGATAAAAATTTCCTATGTCTAACATAACTTGTACTCATAGAGTCTTTTCTGTCATTGTAGTTGTCTTTTCAGAGGTCATTTATGAATCCTAGGAATATCCCATACGTGTCCTGGTCCATGTTATAGCTCATGATTTATAAAATAAAACATAGATGTAAGCCTAATAAAAATGACTAATATTTACTAATTAAATTTAACATAAATTTATGACAAGCATTTTATTTAAGAAAAAAGATAGAATATGAAAGACTTAAAAATAACATATAAATTAAAATAACAAAGATATATCAGGAGTTCAAGTAATTTTAATTGGCAGATCATTTTGTCCTCCATCTGGATTCATCAGGGCCTTGGTAATTTTGCCCATTAAGAGATGTAGAGTTTAATGTTCAAAGAGACATTTCTGACCTGGGTTACTGGTGTCTGTTTTCTCAGATACTGGAAAAGTATGCTTTACAATCAGGCAAGCTTTGATTTTCTGGTCTCTTACCTTAAAAGGGTTTACTTCTCTGAAATTTGGAATTTTCTTTTTACTCTGTCTTTCTAAAATATTGTTCTTTTCTTCTTTTGTAATAATGCATAATCATGAAGAATTACAAATCATGTGTACAGAGTCTGATATACTATAGGGACATTGTAAATTGCTGCTATTATCATTAAGAAAAATGATAAAATGTAAAGAAAATGTAGACTGAAAATACCAGTGAGTAGGTTATTCTTGCCTCTAATTTAGACCATTTTCCTGAAAAAGACAGATGTACAGAAAACTTCAGGGTACAACTTTATCTTTGGTCCATTTTCTTAATGTTTAGTGTTATGGCTCATTTAGTGTTTTTAGAATAATTTTACATATTTGATTACACAAAAGAGATATGTACCAAAATAATGCAACATATACAGCATTTCAGAGCACTAGCTGCTAATTGCTTTTGACATTGTTTTTAATTTATGTGTACAGTGGGCAGGAAATGATGGATGGTCAGTTTACATAATTTATTAATTTATAGCCATAAGGAAATGTTTCTACTTTACATATGTGAGTATTTGAGGCAGTATTTACATCAATTCTGTGCAGGTACAGCTTCAAATTTGTTGATGGGCTTTTTCCAAAGCAACTCATCAACTTCAATATACAGAGTAGTAAAGGATTTCCTTGAGGCATCATGATCTATTTCAGTATTCTTATCCTGTGTGTGTTGCTACCCTTTGACACAGGTCCCATATCAGATATCCTCATTTACATTATGATTTGTAACACTAGCAAAATTATGGTTATGAAATAGCAACAAAAATAATTTTATGGTTGGGAGGTCACCACAACATGAGGAACTGTATTAAAAGCTCTTAGAAATAGGAAGACTAAGAGGCACTGATTCATTGCAATAAATGTCCTCATGATTAATATTCTAAAAGAAAAAATTAAAGCCTCATGTGACTGTGGATCACCACGTACTATCTGGATAAGTAGGAAACACTTGGTGTATTATTTGATGGATGTCCAATAGATCAAATACTTAAGAGAACTGAGAAGGCCACTGAACCTTAATCCTGTCCTTTAACGTTTTTGTGTTGTTGTCTTTGAAAGCCTATGCTTACGAAAAGTTTTTCCTGCTATTTTTTTTGTTTGTTCCTTCTTAAGATATTTTTCCGTGTCTTCATCTCTGTTGCCATGTCAGAACACTGTTTACAAATGACAGCACTCTGGGGGCTGTGAAATGGAGGGGGATGGAAGACCTGGTATGTGTTGTCTGGTGATACTTTCTTGATGATCCCTCACATGGTGGGAAGTTAGAAGGATAAAGAGGGCTCACTCCGTCATTTAATTCTATTCACAATGCAGAGCCTCATTGCTCAACCCCAAGCCTCCTAAACCTCCCCAACGTGCAGCATTGAAGTTTAAATTGCAGTGAAAATGTTAGAGGGCACAAAAATCTGTTAAGCCTTGGCAATGTCCCAGTTTCTGACTGCTTCATCTCAAATATCATTGAGATTTTTATCACTTCTCTCAATGTGTAATAGCTTCAGTTACATAAAGGGTGCTATTTATGTCTCAGCTGATAACTTACATTCTTCTTGACCTTTAATTTTGTTTTTCATTAAAATCTGTTCCAAAACTCTACTGGAGTAGAAATCTATCATTGACTACTCCTGAGGATTTTATAGATAAAGACTAAAACTTTGGGCCCAGGGCTGGCTTGTCTACTTTCAGATCTCACCATGAGCTAAATTTGTAAATTTCCCATCTGTAAAACAAGATCAGTAAGGTGGTCTCTCATAAATAGTTTTTGAGGACCATATTAATTCAACAAAGTAATACATTAAGGTATCTTGCACACATTAACTCATATAAATTAATTAAATAAATGTTAAAATAGTCATGAATTCATGAATTTCTTTATTGCTGTGTACACAGTATTAGGTAGCAACTTTCACTGGGGTGTGGGATTAATTGATAATCTTAGTTTGAGTTACTATTGCCATGATGAAACACCATGATCAAAGGAATTTGGAGAGGAAAGGTTTTATTTCAGCTTACATTTTCACATTGGTGTTCATCTTCACAGGAAGTAAGGACAATAACTAAAACTGGGTAGGAAACCGGAGGCAGGAGCTGATACAGATGCCATGGAGGGGTGATGCTTACTGACTTCTTCATCATGGCATTTCAATATGCTTTTTTATAGAACACTGGACCACCAGCCCAGGGATACCAACACCTACGATGTATAGGAACCTCCTCTATCATTCACTAATTAAAAAAAAAAAAATGTCCTATAAGCTTGCCCACTGCCTGATCATATGAAGGCATTTTCCCAATTGTGGTCCCTTCCTTTCAAATACTTTAATTTCTCTTAAATTGACATAAAGGTATCCAGATACTCTTGGAGAATATGAAAATCTTTCTCAAGAAATAAAGAATTACAAGGTGTGTGTCCAATGGAGAAGTGAGAAATAAATACCTGAAACAAGACAGGAAACATGTTCTAACAGCAAACAGAATTTTTGAATTGCACAAGTGAAAGGTGTGATGTGGAACTGTTTACTTAAGCTCTTTCTAAGCCTCTTGAGAGGTGAGCCTTGGAGAGGCTTATCTGCAGAACATATTCTTTCCTTCACTGAGCTCCAACAAAGAGACACTCATCAGCATGAATTACGTCTCTAACAACTTCCAAATAGACTGAGACACTCTGCTCCATTACTTTTGCAGGGCTTATGCAGGGGTTGAAGAATAACTTATGGGGCACACATAACCTTTCAGGAGAGTGACCTGCAGAGCTTTAGTTGCTGTCGATTACCAACCACGTTGGAGTTGGAGCCACATCACTCTGCAATCACTCTGCATGTGTTTCTTGCCTAATGGCCTTTATACTTTACTCAAGATTTTCTGTTCTCTCTAAACCATATATATTTATTTTGCTATACATAGACTACACACAGGTTTTTCTTACAATGATACATACTTTTTGTTCATCATTTTTATCATAGAGGGGTTTTTGATGTATGGGAGGAAAGAGGAAGGGAATACTAGCAAACAAACATGATACTCTTTAAACCAAGAGGTGAAGGTCTAGTATCCCAAGCACCCTCTTGAAATTGCACCACTACCTCCAATAATGGCTCTTTATCAATGAACACCAGGTTTACTCCCAACTTTGATACAGACCTGACCCTTTGCTGAGAAGGAACACTCCCAGTCCCACCTCTTCACATTCACCTTCTACCTATAAAGCCACAACACATGCTTTGAAAGAAGTTACTGTTCAGGTGGCAGTGCATAGTGGTACAGTGACAGATCATTTCCCTTTGTGTAACATTCTTTTCTGCCTGCCTAGCACAGCAAAACAAGAAGGAGACACAATAATTCCATTGAACTACAGTGAACTTAAACCTACCAAGGGGCCACATTGAGTACTTACAGTGGTTAGTAGCACAAACTAGGTTACAATTAGTACTTAATTGTCAACACAATCCAGAATCAATTGGCAAGAGAATTTCAGGGTGAGATTGTCTACATTGAGTTGGACTCCAGGCATGTCTTAAGTTAGTTGATGTGGGAAAGCCCAGCACACTGTAGATGGTCCCATTCCATAATCATTGGGTCCTGAAGTGTGAGCCACTGAGTTGAGCACAGTCAAGTAGCAAAACATGTATACATTTATTTATCTCTACTCTTGATTGTGGATATGAAGTGAATAGCTGTTTAAACTTCTTATCCTAACTTCCTTTCAATGACTATAACTTGGAATTTTGAGCATTCTCTCCTAAATTTCTTTTTGTCAGAGTATTTTTTACGACAACAGAAATGAAAATAAAAATTGCCTCATTTCTCTGCATCAACAGACAAAGAAAGGGGTGAAAGCTCTGGCTCATCCTAAATCTATTAATAAACTGACTAATTTTTTTCCAATGGAGAAAGTAAGTAGGCATCTAGAATATAAGAGACAGTTTCTATATATATCCAGTGTTTTAACAATACAGCATGACCTTGTCATCAACAAAATTCACAGGTTGGGTAGCTGAATTACCAAAAAAGCAATCACAAAACAATCTCATCGTGTTTTAAATAATTCATATTTTTTGTTCTCACTGATCCACAATGGTCAGTTATTATTAGATATATGTACCTGTTTATGATTTGGATATCTCTAGTCTAGGAGTACACCTAGTTTGCTGACATTGTGAGTAAAGTAAAAACAAACAAACAAATAATAGCAATGCTACACCATTCAATTACCATAAGACTACTATAGATCCACACACTTTAGAGGTGAGAGATTGAGTCATCCCACCAGGGTAAAATCACAGCCCCATATAGTTTATGCTGAAAGCAAAGGAAATACATACTAGATTGTGGAGGAAGGCAGCAAAGATGGCAGCAGTACCTATGTGTCCGTGTAGACATCTACAAAACCAGCAGTTTCCATGTGGCCACCAAGATATGAGGAGTGGAATGTTAGTTTCCTCCTTACTTTTTTATGAATATGTATAGAGTATACATTTGTCTTTAAATAAAAATCTTTATTTCTTACTTTCTTAGGGCATGTTGCCCTAATTATAGTATTTGCTGCTCCAAATCTTGTTTCTAACTCTTGAGCCTTCAGAACCAGATCAGAGGTATATAACAAGCTTTCTAACTCTCAGGCCTGCAAACAAGATTTCCTGGTTTTCCAGGTTTTGTATGACTTCCTTGGATCTACTTAGCCTTTACAATCACATGAGCAAGGACCTGATAATAAATAATATCCTGTAGCTTTAACCATTGCTCTGTTTCCCCCCCTTTGGAGGTCTTACCACAACATCTTTGATATTATATGTTAGATATTTATTTCCTGATTGATGTTTATAAATTCCTCTTGTGTGGTGTCATTGAGCACAGCTCAATAACTATACAAAAAAAATTCTTAGTAGATTATCTCGAAACACCTAATGAAAGCTTTAGCAAGAAGAGTCACAGAGTAAAGGCATCTGCTGCCAACTCAGATGGTCTGATTCAATTCCACATAGTAAAAGGAGATAACTCTGACAAGCCACACACACACACACACACACACACACACACACACCTTGGCACATATCTATACACACCAAACAACAAAGCATGTACACATATAGACATAAGTCAATGAATGTAAAACAAAAAGAAAAAGAGCCTTTCATCGCACTAAAAGGGGGAGCTGTTTGGGGGAAAAGATACACTTTAAATTAAAACAAATAAAAGCAGATAGGAGGGACAGGGCAGAGTATAGGAGGGTGGGACCAGGTGTACCAGGAGGGAGGGGACTGTGATTGAGATGTTACTTGGAGAAATAAATCAATGTTTAAAAAAAATTACAAAGAAAAGCTTTTTGTGCAACAGAGACTATTGAGCCCAGACCTTGCACATGTGCAGCAAATGCTTACCATGGAGCTGCAAACACAGTCCTTGTCTTTATTAGATAAGATCTCAGAGTTTCAGATCATTTGGCATAGGCAATGTAGTACAAGCTATCTTAGAACTCAGAATCCTATCACTATCTGAAAAGTGATGGTTACAGCTGGCTGCCAACTTAGAACAACACTTGGTACTGCTGCTACTGATAGTCTATGGAAGCGCTTGAGATTTCTGACCTTGAACACTTAGCATTTCCTCATAAATCTAGATCTATTTATTAGTATTTACATTGCCTGGGAATGTTTTAAAAAATAATTAACTTGGGGGGAATAAAGGAGGAGAGGGTGGTATCCCTGGGGTCTAATGTACACACTGGAAATTCCAAAACATTGGAGTACCTAGGTATCTACAGAAGAGCTTAGAGCTGCTGTCTGCCTGGCCCTTGCTTTCTTCAAACAGACTGTATAATAATAGCAACAACAACAAACATGATTTGAGCATCCCTGTAGTACCCCTACATGCTACTCATTAAAATTCCCTAAGGAATTTGTTTTATTTTTTGGAAATAGATAATAATATAACACACCACGTTTCTTGCTTTGAAAAGAAAAGAGTATAGAAGAAGCCAGAGTTGCCTCAAAATGGACTGGTGGTCTGAAAACATAGTGCATTACAGCCTGATCATCACACCGCTCATCTATTTGGAGAGGCATTTATATTGCTCTTATTACCTAGTACCTGCTAAAGCTGTTTATGGAAACCACAAGGAAGAAATAATTTTTATGCTCCTTTTAGTTTGCTATAAATTCAGAAACAATTTTGCTTGAACAGCTGATCTGTGAATTAATAATGAGAGACTATAACTTTTTTTCACTACAGTATGTCAAGTACTTCCTTTGTGTTTAAAAATTGATGAGGCTCAAAACTCCATTTCTTTACATGAAACAGATTTCAAAAGCATATTGGGTAATCATCATCACTTGTCTCATATGGAAAGTTCTTTCCAAGCTCATGTCTTGGCTAGTAAAAATGAAATAAAAACAGCATTTCAGCTCAATATAAAATGTGATAATCCTCGTTTAAAGACTTCCAGAAAATGCTGTCTTGAAAAATCATGCCAAGAATTATTTCTAGTAAAGTGCCTCATGCTCTGTCGCAGAAACATTGTCTATCTAAGCCAACAGTTTAGAATCTTTTTTTTTTAATTTTTAAAATTGAAAATAGATTCTTCTCTTATACAATATATCCCACCACAGTTTCTCCCCTCACTTCACTCCTCCAACCCATCCATCTCTCCTCTCCCCCAGATTAACTCCCCCCTGTTTTCTCTGTTTAAAAGAGAGTATCTCCAAAAGATGACAGCCAGCAGGACAAAACAAGATACAATAAGACAAGGCAAAATAATGTAAATAATCTTTCCACTGAGTCTATACAGTTTACTTGCTGTCTTTTTATTTTCGCATGATACTTTCTTTACATTTATTTTCTTCAAAGGAGAAGACTTCTCTTTTAGTCCTGCAGTGGGTCCCATTCACGCTGGAAATAGTAGTGAAACTTCCATCACAGGATAACAGGACAGATACAGAGAAGAATTAAACTCTTGCTCTCCTGGGACGATGATGTCAGCTGTGTGTAGTCACATCAGCAGCAGAGCCAAGTCAATCTGAAGGATGCCCAAGGCAGTAGAAAGGGATTGACTCTTTCGGGTATTTTATAATGTGCCTCAGCAGACTGAGACTGAGCGGAAACAAGGTTTAAATAAACCTGAAAACCTGACCAGATCATCCACAAAGGGATAATATTTCTTTATTTTATAAAGAAGTATGTTTCAAATTAGTGTATAAGGTAGAGGTCTTCCAGGGGATATTTTCATACATATTTTGTTCTACTGATCTTCCTTTCCTATTCCTTCCTCCTAGACCACCTGTTTCCCTTTCTCTAATGCCCTGGCTCTGCACTGGGAGCCCTCTCTCTGATTTTATGTCCCATTTAGTCTATTACACTCTATATTTTCTCTTGACCTCCTTCCTGCAACAACTGATTTTTCTTTTTCATGGTCCCCTTTGTAGTTTAATTACCTGTGCCCCCACTTATGAGAAATATACACGTGCCCAGAAATTAAAATATATGATTTGGATATGAAAGGAAGCATACAATATTTATTGTTCAGTATCTGAATAACTGTGGTTAATATAATAAGGTAGTTGCATTCATATCTCAGAAAATATCACAAAATTTCAGTTTGCACATGTAACACATTTTAGCAAGAATAATTCTTAAAGTAGTGTTACTACAACCACTTTACTAAAAAATGATTAATATTTTTCAAAATACTAGCTAAGTGTTTACTGAAGATACAGGTCACTGTGTTAGACAGCATAATGTTGTAGAAGTAAATACTCTATGATGCTTGAGGTTTTAAATATCTGGGATGGGGAAACGTTTCCAAAGAAGCTTGACTGAAGTAACTGAGTATAATTGTATTTAAAGACAAAACTTATACCTCTTTTTCTAAGTCTTAATGACTGATTTTTCTGATTACTTTATCACATTCTCAGCTTTGTTCATTATTTTTCTTCCTTTTCTGCTTCTTTTCTATTTTCCCCTAGGACTAAATTTTAATGTTTTGAGATTTTGCACCTAAGGTGGTAAAACTAATTTGAGTCTCCAAAGAAAGACTGCAAATGAGATTAGATTTTAGGAAGTTGAAAATTATAAGAAATTTAAGTAAGCTGAATGTTGTTGAGGCAAGTACTAAGGTTAAATAGAAAAATAGAAATAGGATTTAAAAAACCCTCATAAGTCACTATATTAATGTCTACTGTACCATAGGTAAACATTCATTATGTCCAGGTATGAAAGACATCAGGTTTATAGAACCTGGACCTCTGGATTTCTGGTAGAATATCAATGGAACAAGTTAAGAAAGACTGAGATTTATGTATATTTAAGTGTGTCCTCAGGGAGCTGGGATGGGGGAATGGATCCACAGGCAACATAAAATAAGGATCGGTATTTTATTTTCAGTACCCAAATCCAGAAAAGCCTGACTTGAGGCTTTCTGAATATAGGGTAGCCAAATCAGCAACCACCAGGTCCTTTGAGAGGCCTTGTCTCAAAAATCAGGGAGCAGAAGAACTAAAAATGAAATCCAACTTGACTGTTGGCCTTCATATGTACACACACACACACACACACACACACACACACACACACGCCACTTGCCAGCATAGTAACATGAGCTTCCTTAGAGACAGCATTAGTTATTTTTGAAAAGCATACACTGCCTTTTTAAAGGTAACTTATCTTACAGGGAGTCCTGCTGTACAGTATGTTCATTCTGAGTGCAAGGCTAATCCTGCCAACTGCCAAACCACATCCTGAGGACGCAACTGGATATTTCTGACTGAGTCAAGCATAAAACCTCAGAGTTTTCGCTGGAGCAGGAGGGCTTTGGAGATGATCTGTTTCAATCCCTTCATTTTACACACAGATATCTTGAGACCCAGTGAGATTAAAGGATGCACCTGAAGTCACACTGCCTGATTACTGAAGAGCTTGAATTAGACCTCACCTCCCTGAGTTCTGTTCACTCAGGAGTGAGGTGGTCAAGGTGAAGATTTTAAAAGGTGCTGTGGGGATTTTTTTTTCAAGGAATCATTTGTTGCCCAGTAGAATTAAAGTGTTTAGAATTGAAGTTTCTACAAGGAGAAGGGGATGGTAAGTATAACTGAAAAGGTATCTTATCTATGCTATGAGCCTAGAATTATCCTGTATTACTTATAAAGAGTTTGTATCTACATAGTCTTTACTACACACAGAATTAAGTTTAAAATACAGTACACTATGCCTAGTGATTTTAGTTAATAAAGGTTATTGGTCATTGGATGGAGAACAAGTTTACTTAAATACTGCACCTTTAGAACCTTAATGTTTGAAAAATCAAGTACAAGGCATGTGGTAGAAATTACAGTATAAGTTCCGCAGTGGCATTAGCACAGCCTTTGAATAAGCACTCAGGGTAAGCATTTAGCTGCAGAGAGTGTTCCTTCTTTCTGTGTACAGAAAAAAAAGTTGAAAGATACTTTGTAAGTGACAGACACAATTTTAAGGGTTTTCAACAAAGGCTACATTTCTGGTTTACAGAAATGAGTAAGGGTTGCTCAGTGCCAAATTAATCTGAGTCAACTTCTGTCAAAAACCTCCTGCTGAGGTCATGACTCACATAGCAGAATGGGTTTAATTAAAAGTAAACAAATTAATGTTTTGGATCTAACTGAAAACGGAGAACTTGTATTCAAGTCCTGGACATGAACTCCCTAATACCTTCTCATGCTCAATTTTGCATTCAGTATTCTTCAGTCGCCATGAGAGCAGTAACTGCTTTTGCCACATTTCTGAATTTTTCATCATGGATGTGACTTCAGCTCAATAACATCGACTACTCTGATGTTATACATCAAGATGTCTGTTTATACTTGGCCCTTTTCAAGGTCATGAGGAAATGAGGGACAATTAGCATGAAAACATATATGGAAATAAATTCTATGTTAAAACAGGCCATTTATGAGGATAATCCTACACAGATCTATTCTGCACGTCAAAAAGAAAATTAAGCATTTAGTGATGTAGAGATGACTTTGGTTAAGAGCACAAGCTGCTTTTCCAGCACATGGTTAAATTCCTAGAGTTCACATGGTGACTCACAATGGTCTACAGCTCCAGTTGCAGGGGATCTGATGAACTCTTAGGCATACATCAAGTGGTATACAAAAACAAAACAAAAAACAAAAACAAAAACAAAAGAACATGCAAGTAAAATACCTCCTCCATGACAATATAATAAAATCTTTTATTTTTAATATGTGGACTAGTCAAAATAAATCTCTTTCATTCTTTTTTTTTCTTTTTTAAAATTATTGTTGTTTCCTAGTATAATCCTAGGATTCACAATTAGAGTTGTGTGCATGTTAAGCAAGCGTTCTACCACCCAGACTCAAAGTTATCGTTTTGGCTATTTCTCTCTGTATTATCATCTCTGTTTCCTTGTCTTCTTCTTTCTCCTCCATTTCCTACTCTTCCTTCTTCTCAATTTTGTCTTCTTCCTTTTCTCCTTTCTTTGTCTTCTTCCTCTATTTTCACATGCTTCTTCCTGGGCATGCGCATAACAATTCAGTGGCTGAATACCATTCCAAGCCATCCTCAATCCCATAAAACACCAATTCTAGCTTCCCAAGAGATGTGAATTGCCACACTGAGTTATCAAGATATTAATTAGGATGAGAACAACAATAGTAAAACAGCTTCAAGATTGCAGAGAAAATAATTAATTTTCTTTGAAAATAACTTTATTATATTTAATCATTCCATTACATTCTGAATTTGTACCATCCATCAGGCAATGAGGGATATTCTGGGGACAATAGTCCAATGATTATGATTACTTTACTAGGACTTTAATATTGTGATACAGTAAAAAAAAATATATATATATAACATATATATGGTGATGTACACACACACCATGACTAAATAAATGTAGAAATAAAAATAAAATAAAATGTATAATTTTAGAAATATATACATATATATGAATAAATATTATTTGAAGAATAGTAAATTCCATTGTCATTAGAGCTTATATAGAATTATAGTTTAGCACAAACATAAGATTTGAAATAGATTCAATAGGCTAAGTTATCTCAGGACAGACAATCAAACATAAGAGACTGACCTCAGATAGTTACAATATGCACATTTATGGAAGGATTAAACAGGATGAAATAGCTCTAGAAGATAAAATAATAGAAATAACTCAGTAACAAGTGGTCTTAATCTTGGAGAGGAGTTTCTTCTAAACTGTCCCTGAATGTCCCCCAACTCCAGGTGTCTTATCCTATATTCTCTCCCACTTTCTCCTTCCACCTGATCCCCTGCTCTCATCCCCATCAGCCTCCAGTTCACCTGAAAAACCCATTTTATTTCATCTTGCCATGGAGATCCATGTGTTCCCCCAAAGCCTTCCTCTTTACATACCCTCTCTGTGTCTATGGATTATAGCTCGATTACCATTTAACAGGTAGTTTGAATACTTATTTGACAGACATGGATCCTAGTATATAAAATCCGGGCTAATAACTTGACTGTAAATGCAATAGTGAATGATAAAGAAAAGCAGAAAGCTTGCACTTATATGTTGGTGAGATGATGCCTTGACATTTGGGGATCTGGTAAAGGTGGGAAAATGAATAGCCATGTGCATTGTGCACGGGGAAGCAGAGATCACTACAAAGTCTTGACACAGAAAGGAAAGTGGCACATGAGGTTGGCAATAAGGGTGAGGAGGCACAGAATGGCTTAGATAACACTCACGAAGTACTGACAGTGATTAAACTGGTGTGAAGAGTCAAGTAGGTCTAAAGAGGATTCTTCTTCCGACATTGTAAAGAGGTTGTTGAAGGTCTGGTATTTTTAAATGACTGTAATATATTGGATGAGAAAGGCAAATATTTTCACCCCACATGTGCACAAGCATCCAGGGTGTCTACAGGTAGCTGGGGGATTCTAAAGGCAAGCATGAATAAACATGCTCCTGAAAGCTTAAATGTGCAAGGAAATTTAATTCAAATAGTTGTCCATAAAATACATAATTTTAGCCATTTGAAATGTTTTTCTGCCTTTGAGCGGATCTGACCGTTTGAGGTTATCTCCATTTACCTATAAATGGACCAAAGCATAGCAGTACTGTTCTCTGTCTTACGAACATAATGTTCCAGAGAGTTAATAATAACTGCCACTCAGGAGCAGGTGAGCAGCTCATTATGCTAAAATCATGAATGCTAAAAATGAAAATCCCACTTTATCCAAATCTCTTTATGTGTTGCCTTTTAATTTACACCTTTATCTCATGCTGATGATTTCTTTAGAATCCAATCTAATTAGTTTCTTATAAGCTACAGAATGGAGTATTTACAATATCTCATGATGAAAGTATTTATGAAGGTTTAAGAAATATGTGTGATTATTTTTCAGTTAAACAATCTCTAAGTATAAATGAGCAGAGTATACATGAATTGGATTAAGGTATACTAATAATGTATAAAATAGAATTATTAACTTAAGTTTTATTTAATGATTAGACTGTAAATGCTTGATTTTTAGACTAATTATCATACATGAATAACATTTTGAAAGAGACTATGTATTCTGTATAATAGATGAAAATAAATCTATGAATCCCTACTTTACCTGATTCTGTTATATATTACATCCCGACTGCAGTTTCCCCTCCATTCTCCTCTCCCAGCCCCTCCTCTCTGGCTCTCCTCTCCCACACTCCACCCCTCCTACTTTTCCCTTCAGAAAAATGCAAGCCTCCCAAGAATATCAAACAAACGTGGTATATCAAGTTATAATAAGACAAGATACTGCTTTTCCTGATTCTTAAAAGTTAACTTATGTCCTCTCTGAAAGTTATGCAGGCATTAAGTCTAAGTGAGTGTAAATATGGATGTCCACAGTCATTTTTTAATACATTGACAACTATAAAGTATGTGTTTAGATAAGGTTAAAATAACAAATATTATTTATTATTGCCTAGGAAGTAATAAAAGCTATCAAAAAACATTAGAGTCACAAACCAAGCATCACATAACATATACTATAGTCTATATACCTTAATTGGGCCAATGCCCTATAATATAAAATAGTAGTTACTGTACATTAAGATAACCAAAGGTATATACAAAAATAAAAGAAGTTTTAGTAATGTATCTGATCACATAATAACTTCATTATTTCTTCATAAAAAAACCCCACATAATAGAAAGTTACCTTGCAACTCAGGAAAAGGAGGCATGGATGTGTGCTTGAGATTGAGAGCATGAGGGAGAGAAAGAGAGAGAGAGAGAGAGAGAGAGAGAGAGATAGAGAGAGAGAGAGAGAGAGAGAGGTGATGGGAGAGAGAGTGAGAGATTGGAATCATTGATTCCAGGTGCATAACCAAGTTATTAGGAAGACACTCTCTGAGCTCCAGAGCATAGACTTTTGTTTCACAGGTCCATCATTTAGTAATCATGTGATAATGAGTAAAATATGTAATTTATTTGAGAGTTTATTTCAAGTCTATGAAGTGAAAAGACTATGGCAGCTCTGATGAATGAAGAGTGAAACACGAAGAGTAACAGCTTGCCTTGCATATTAGCTCACAAACACCAAATAATTTGGAAATATGACCCAGCTCTCCACAAAGCCCTGAGGATTTATAATGTGAATAAATGTGAATATGGACAAACAGACACACACACTGTATGATTTTAAACAAACTGATACTTAAAGAGTTTTATTTCTCAAAAATTAAATAATCTATGTACCAACTAATGACCAAAATCATCCATCTCTGAGTTAAGAACTGTCTAGCTGGTAGCTGTAAACATTTTTTTGCGAATGCATAGTGAAGATGAGGTGTTTCTGCCCTCAGACACACTAGGCCTTTGCATAAACAGGTAGGGCCAACCCTACTATTATCATCACGGTCAAAGAAAAGTGTAAGATGATTCTCAGGTCACCTAGCACTGCCATGCCCACTATTTGATGTTTCTTCATGTGTGGAATAGATAGTGTTCATAATGTTCCATACTAGCACAGATATACAATAAATGCATTGTGTTGGGCATGGAAGGCGTTTCTAATAACATTTTCCATATTGCTGAAATGGATATTCTCATGAAAAATATAAGCATGCCTCGGGACTATCCCATGTGCCCAATGAGAATAATATCACAAAACTGTACTTTTTAATCCTGATATTTTCTACACACCCATAGAATATCTCCAACAACTTGTTTCCCAGTTTAAAGGGGTTTCACCTTATTCTCTTGTGGCATTCTGAGTTTCTGATGAACATTTGCCACACTGCTGACATGGGTACTCTCATAAAATAACACCAGATGCCTCAGGACTTTCTAGATATCACATTTCAGTGATTATTTTAGAGATTCATGTTTTTGACACAGTTTTTTCTTTTCAGCCTCAAGGAAACAAAGGTCTCCATAAACTATATTTCAGCTCACTAATGGCTTTTTACCTCAGAGGCTCTGGGGTGAATTACTGTACAATTGGTGTATACTTTTAGGAGAGTAGATATATTGTACAATGCGTGATGACTCTTGCATTTCCAGTGCATATTGACACCTAATTAAACCAAGTAGTATGTTTTGAAACATTTAAATTTCTAATACTCATTAGGCAATAAGTACAGGCTTATTATTTGAAATTTTCAATATTGATAACTTCCACATTTAAAAACATTAATCTAGTCTTTGTCAGAATTCTCCCATATCATCTTTGTTACACGAAGTTCCATCTAAATATTTCTGATTAGATAAAAGATGCAGAAAAATTGTCAATTAACAAATTAACAAATGAGCAAGGTTCCTCGAGCTTTATATTTGGTTCTATTGCTGCTGCTGCTGCTAGAACACAGGGCCTAACATTTGCTAGGGAGTATCTACTTATGATCTAGAGCCCCAAAAACTTTATATAGATTAATTGATAAATGTTTGCAACACCAATTATGCAAGGCATTTCCTTCATTGTCTTATAAAGTGACTACATTTCATTTTATAAAAATAAATTGCACATTTTGCAGAAATATTAGCCATGAACTTGTATATTATTGTTACTTATAAACCTAATGTATCATTTTTTATTTTTATAAACTGGGTTGATATCAAATAAAAAAGGAAACTAATGAAATATTCACTTCAGTATATATTGCTTTGAATAAGGAAAATAGACTAAACTTCACTGAGTAAATATCTTATAGGGAATTTTTAGAATTGTATGAAAGACATAAATCTCTAGAATATTTGTAAATAAAATCAACCTGATTTTTAAAGAATAAAGATTATCTAAAGCTTAGAAAAACTAAAATATTCCCAGTGTTCAAGGTTTCGATTAATCACAAGTTTCAGACACACCCTAAATGAAATAACAATTTGCCTCTGAGGAAAATCCACATAGGTCTCTTTTTGGTGTTGTTAAATAAAGTGGAGGTGACATTTGAGAATCTGCTGCAGACAAAACCAGGTCAGTTCTGCCATCTGGGAAACTCTGAGCTCACTTAATTTTTTAATATAATGAAAATATATTGAGGCTATTGGTTAAAATAAGTGAAAGATGGGATATTTGTGAAAATGCTACATGAAAATGAATCAAATCATAAAGCTCACCAAAAAGATGCTTCTTTTGCCAAAAGGAGAGAGCAAATAGCATATTCACATATGGGCCACAAGTGTCTGCTTCTGTTTCTCCTGCTCAGCCTACTCCTTGTCGTCCCTCAGCTTCAGCCAGAGCTTTCTAATTATTGATCCATTGTTTTAAACACTTTACAGTTTGCATTGTCACTTCATTTCCCTGTGAGAATGTGCCTCCTAATTTTTGAACAAAAATTAGAAAAAAAAATTATGGGATTTCACAAGCTTTACAAATTAGGGAACCAAACAGAGAAACCAGCAACCTCATAGATGTTGGTTGTAATTTAAAAGACACTAAGAAAAGTACCAGAGAGAGCAAGCCTGTGTGCATGATTTTACTCTTGAGGTAACTCCAGTGACCCAAATATGCTCAGCACAGGCTGCCACCATGCACTGTCACACAGATAATTCCCAGGCAATTCCCTTTCCTTATACTGCACTTAAAGCCACAGAGAAGTGTAGAGTACACTAATATTATGGCTTAGTCCAAATACTTTTGCCTTTCCTGAACATTGCTGTGCTAGTCATATGTGTTCAGATAAATAATTTTTTCAATAAAAATATACTGAGTGTTAATTACCATAACCACTGTGGGATATACTATGACAGACAATTCATTATCCCATTTGCTAGGGACATATTGTATGTCAAGAACTCTATAAGGATTCTGTACATAACAATGTCAGATACTTGCTTTAAACAAAAAAGAACCATGTTTTAGACTTCACTTTTGGAATAATAATTTTAAAAAATCCAAATGCTTATAAATTAAAGAAAATATGGCAACTCACAGGTAGTTAATATGAATTTAGAATTAAGAATGATAGCTGATTTTTTTCAGCAGCAATATAAATATAGAACATTCTTATCACTTTAGAAATTTGTCTGCTATGACTTTGACATCAGACCCAGGATTTGTGTTGGATGGCCAGATGTACATCTCTGATGGTCACTTGTTTCTGGGCTGGACCACCATACCAAACAAAAAGGAACATCAGCAAAAGTGTTGCTTGAACATAGGGACCCGTTGGGTTTCCTATCTGGTATAGCAATAAAATAAAATTTAGAGAAAAGAGTGTTTTCTTTCATGAATATCTATGTGCCACATCTGTGTAGTTTCTACAGATGCCAGAAGAGGGCACTGAATCCCCAGGAAATGGTTTTGTTAATGGTTTTGAGTTACTATACGAGTGCTGGGGATCAAATCTGGGCACCCTGGAAAAGCACATAGTATTCTTATATACTGATCATAACTTCAAGCTTTTTCTAAATGTTCTTCACACACTTGTTTATCTTAAATTCTATAAGAATGGCTTTATAGAAGGTTATACTCATAGCTTGTTTCCTGCAAGAGGAAAATAATCTGGCAAACTAACCATATGAAGAACAAGAAAACACAGAATGTTTGCCTTTCTTTTTTTCCTTCTTTCTTTCTTTTTTGTTTCCTTGCTTTGTGTGTGTGTGTGTGTGTGTGTGTGTGTGTGTGTGTGTGTGTGTGT
>CAJQZJ010031962.1:9786204-9982240 GCA_907164525.1 Lophiomys imhausi | reverse complement strand
GAGCTGGCGATGGCCTCTCTCTGAGCCCAGTGGTGGCCCTGAGCTGGTTCACAGCAGATCTAGCATTCACGAAAACATCTAAATGATTCACTAATAAGGTGATTGGTTTTCTCTTGAAACTGAGCAACAGCTCACACCACTTTCAAAGTTTTGATCATTTGAAAACTTGTTAGTCTCTATTCTCTCTGTTGAAATATTAGCTGTTGTGTATTTGAACTTAGTGGATTAATTGGTTTAGTCCCAGCTTTGGCAGATGCATCTCATTGAACATGTTAGTCTTTTTGCAAGGCCTCAATCTGTCCTGGCTATTTAGAAATATAATAAAATTTAAATGTGTAGCACTGTGAAAAGTAAAAATTAAAAAAAAGAAAGTAGATATAGTGATCATAAAGAGAGACATACTGAAACCTTAGATCAAAGACTAAAGGAGAACATGCTTCTTTATTTTGAAATAAGATGTCACCACCATGGACACCATGGAGGCTTCTAGAAAAGTACATTAGTTCTGGTGACTATACTTGAAGGACTCTAGGTCAAAAATATCCCAGAAATGATTGCACATTATTGTGTTTTGCTATACTACTAATCACATAATGCAGAAAGTTTAAGCAGCCTAAGAGTTCAGACAAAATTTTATTTCTTTATCTTATCTCTCTTCATGACTTGATTAATTGTAAGAATGAATGAAATAAGAGAATTATTGTAATTAAGATTTCCCATGAGATTTGCATTTAAAATTAGTTTTGCAGTCCTTTGTTTTTCCAGTTTTGTTTGTTTTTGAGACAGAGTCTCACTACGTGGCCCTGGCTGGCCTTGAACTCTTGTAAACCAGGCTGGATGTGAACTAACACATATGTACCTGCCAATGCCTATAAATGATGGGATTAAAGGATACACTACCACCCTGTAAATTGTTACCAATCATCAGGAGATTTTACTTTCATTAAATGTTCTTGAACAGCATACCTTCTCCATTTTAGCTTTCCCTCTGTATCTCTACACACCTGGTCTCCCTCTGACAAGAACAGAGCTCTTCTGATCTATGTTTCATCATATATGCATACACACATGCATACATATATATATATATAATTTTGCTTCAACATATTTCATAAAATATGAAGGGGAATGATGTACTTTAACTTTCAGAGAGTGTTTATTTTCCCTGAAGGAGAAATATTTTCTCCTTGGAGGAGTTTTAAGGAATCATATATCAAACCCAATGTTTTCTTAATCATTTCTTTGCTCTAATTTATAACAGGAAAAGTGCACTGTAGACACTCTCAGACTGCAGGGCAGTGTCTCTTATTTCTTACATTAGGTCACCTGCTGCGTCAGCTGCTATGAAGTCTTGGCAATGGGCTGGGCTTGGGCTATGACCCCTCTGTGACTTCACAGGTCGTTAGTGTCTTGCTGTCTGGTACACCGCAATCACTCCTATGTGCACTCTTAGCACACAAACATCTTTAAGGATCAAATAGTAAAGGAGTGACTACTAGCTAGCCTTGTTCTTTCCAATCTGAAGGGTCATCCAGTCTAAGAAATTCAGTCCAGAACAGCATCATACTGGGACAGAGAGTGGGAAAGGGAGGGACATTAGAGAAAAAAAATCCCTACATGAGCTACAGTGTTATTTGCTTTTTGTACTTAGCACAACTCATTCAGAGCAATATAAAAGTGTAGAAACTGAATTTTCAGTATTCTGTATTAAAGTATGCTGTTTTTAAGATCTCTGCTGTATAATTTGCAGCTATGATTAATGATAAAAGAAAGAAACTTACATATTTACATGTGCCCATTAAAACATTACACGAGGAAAAAGGTGAGAATAATAGTTTTCTAATGCTGCTCTTCTCTCACTCCATACAGGACATATCTTCACTGTCCATCTCTTGAGTTTGTTATACATCACACTGTCTGTCCTAAATGAACGCCTTCACTAAGTTTTGTCATCTGCTTCTCTGTCCACATCTAGATCCATCTAGTTCTAACTTCCACTCCTTCACTACTAGACACATGCTGGAAAGTATTACTGAAAACATTGTTATTGACATACGCTATGAAAAAAATGTAAACACTCATTCTTGCTTTTTGTCCACTCCTTTGCTTTTCTTCTACTTGTCAATCCCCATTTCTCTAATTTCAAACATTAACATAAAATATGGTATCATACCCTGGTTGCTCTGACTGTGTTTCCATTCCTTTATGTAAATTCTAGTAGCACCTATGTGGGAAGCTGCAATCCATACACCTTTCAGGTAGAAATTAACATTTTGCGTTTCCTCTTGAAATGTCAATAAAGCAGTTGATTATATAAAGCCTATACTGTATATTTTGTTGTTTGGGGATTTAAAACAATGTTAGAATGCTTTCTGATAAAATATTTTAAATTGCTTTCTGATTTCTTCATGAATAATGATTGAAAACCAGACATATTAAGCATTTTCTGCAATTACCACAGCATAAGAAACTAAATGTGTTAGAAATATTAAATTATATAAATACATGTGTATATATATGATAATTTAAGATAATTTTTACAATAGGGTCATATTATAACTTCTTTGAATACAAAATACAAGTGGAGTAATGGAATCATTTTGTAATACAAGCCAATTTTTATCAAAAATTACCAGCATTTCATTTCAGTGTTTATTGCATTAAGTGAACAGAAGTGATCCCTATTAGAATTGCATATGTCCATTTTAATAGTCTCTCCTTCACTTATATCTGTCTGTATGTTTATGTAAAAAGAGAAACCTCTAGATATTTTTTTCAATTAATACTTGTTGAAGTCATTGCAAAATATATTACTCTAAGGATATATAAGCTCTTGAACTTTATTACCATTACTCAATTTGCTAATATGTTACAAAGTGTAAGGCATTTAAAAGGCATGCTTTCTGTACTGCAACTTAACAATGAGTTAAGAATTCAAAGAAATAAGATAGCTACAAATGTGACATCTGTTATTAATTAGTCAATGGACCTATTTTATGAAACTTTCTCATTCATATTTAAAACAAAGAACCAAAAATAATACAATTGTATACTGTTTTATGTAATTGCATTTTCTTTTGTTAAAATCTTTTAAATTTATTTGTATTATTTTTATATGTATGTGCAAAATATGCATGGCTAGTATCCACGCTGGTTACAAGAGAGCGCCATATCCCTATAGCTGGAGATACAGATCGTTAGAGAGCCGCCATGTGAGTGGTAGAACTAAGTTTGGGTACTTACTCTACAAGAGAAGCAGTTCTCTTGACAGATGAATGATCTCCCCATCTCCTAAATATGTTTTCAGTGAATATCTGAAGAATATCTCTGTGATATTCATGTTTTTTAAACTTGTTAACAATTTTCCTTGACAGAGAGTAAATAAATCAACTCAAAGTTTGGTTTACTGAAGTTAGTGTTTATCAAAAAGTATTTATTCACTTTCAATAGCTGATCAGGTTATAGAAGGGCATGAGAATTTGAAGCACCCTACATGCTCTTGTACTCTCCAGAAAATGGAATCAAGTGCATCGTCCTCAGGTAAATGAAAGGTAGAGAGACACAAGGTTGGTCTTCAAACAACAGTTCAGAAGTTTAAGAGAACTATGATTAAAATAAAATCATATTGTGTGGCATCGCTAATCTCAGCTTGCCCAAGGTGTGTGCTCACATAGTCTCCTGATTTCTTTAGAGAGGAATGAGAAGTTAATTAAGATGCAGGAGAAGCACTTTCTCTAAGAATTACTTTGTCTGTTGGATAATGAGAAATGGAAGTATTAGACACAGGCTATATCATCCTTGGGAGGAGAGAGAGTTCTCTGAAGAACTGAGGAAAAAGAGGGACCTGGTCTCTATTTTGACAAAATCTGACCATGAACAATCCTCTCCTGAAAATCAAATTACTAAAGCAGGTCAGAAACAGTCTGACAGAATTTCAAGAATCTTTGAAGTGTTAAGAATTTCAAATAAACTCTCCATTTTAAAAGGTAAATAAATTTTGCAAACAACATTTATAAACATCTAGTAAAATATATGACAATATTTGATTGATTATATATATTTAAAGTTTATTACATGATATATTGTATATGCACATTGTATATCTTTATGGATCTCAAGGTGACTACTCAAGTATATACATGAACATAAATTAGTGTGTACATCTGTATCTTGAAATACAAATTTTGATGATTGTTATTGTCATCAAAATTCAACCCTATGTGAATGTGTTTCATTATATAGCTCTAAAAGTAATAAAAATATTCCCTGATTTTTGAGTTAGGAGAAGGTTGAGGGAGCAGGAGGGATCAAGTAAAATACATATAAAGCTGATGGGCTATGTGGTCCTCAAATGAATCCCCTAACAATTGGATCATTGTTAGGGCCTATCTCTAGTTTGGATCCTGTTGCCTCCTTCTGAATCCCATTTTCCTAGCAGAGCTGGCTTGTCTTATCTCAGTGGAAGAGGAGGCACCTAGTCCTGATGTGATTTGATGTACCAATGTGGATTGATACGAGGGGCGGGGTATAGGGGAAGAGGTTGGGAGGGTGGGACTGAGAGGAGAGGAGGAAGAGGGAGGGTGATTAGATTGTAAAATAAACAAATAAATTAATTAATGGGAAAAGTAATAAAAATACAAAGATGCATGCATGCTGAAGTCACTTTGAAATCAGACAATAATTTCCACCTTGGTATTTTAAATTCTTCATTCTTGACCTATCTTAGAGAATAGAAGAAATAAGCCTAAAGGTTATAGATGCAGAAATAAAATATGAGATAGAGAAATTGAGGGGGGGGGGAGGCAAGAATATGTGAAATAAACTAGATCTAGAAAAATATAGGCTTTTAGAATAATTTTACCCAATCCCAAAATAATGTAGTGTACTTGAGTTGGTTGTGGTTATCCAAACAACTATCACTGGACAAAGGATTACTCCAGCAATATTTCATATCAGTCTTTAGAAGGAAATGATGTAGATGCTGCCATACAGTGAGAGGGATGTTTCTGGTGAGACAGTTGTTATCTCACCATAAGCAATAAAGCAAAGGCTCATGAAATACTTATAAGCTGGTAACATGAACTTGACAAGAAAGAAAACAGAAGTCAACATTGGAAACCACCAACACATGCTAAGATCGTGCCTGGCATGGACAGCCAGTGTTAAAATGGCCATTGGGTGAACAAAGGCTAGCAGTTAACAAAGCAAGTGAGAGATGAATATGAGGAGAGAGGTTTTAAGCCCTCTATCTAGGTTATCTAGTGTATGAGAAGCTCTTGATTATCTCTGGGGCCAGAAGGGTATTCACAGAAAGCAGGACCCTACATTGACTGGGCCCAAGGTATGCATGGAGAATTAAGTACCACAGCATAAATGTCCTCAGTCTTTGTACACTTTCTGCCATAACTCCTATGGAAAGCCCCAGACAGAAAGCTCTGTATTGTACCCCTTCTCTTGGAATTCTTCACACTCTCAGCAGTTTGTCCTTGTTCATCATTTCCACACAATCCATTTTCCCTGCATGTTATGTGGCCAGTCATGTGTTAGACAGGAAGAAATCCAGTATGCTTGAAAGACAGCTCTTCCCCAAGCCACGTCATAGAAAATGTGACACTTTCTTCCTCTCCATAAGAAAAATACATTAAGTATCCATCATTTTAGGCACTAGGTGTATTAAATCCTCTCCCTTGTCCAGGTGTATTTCAGACATTAAGATATCATTTATATGAAATAAGGATGATACAATCTGGGAATAAAGCAGATTAATGGTATGCCATATCAGAAGAAAAAAGCCAGTATTCATCAAACACATATTGTGTGTCAGGTTCCCTGCCTGTGGATGTGGAAACATCTTTGAAATACAAAAGTGAGGAAGTACTGTCAAATTATGAAGATACAGTTCACAAAAATTCAGTCATAACCCATTTACACACATGTGAAATTCAGTTGATAATTTATTTCACAAAATCAGTAGAACAAATCATATTTATTGTCCAGGTGTTTCAAGTGTGGAATAAATTCTTGTTGTTTTAAAGATACATTACACAAATAATAATTTAATTTATCATCATTTTTGCAATAATTGAAACAATTACTTTGAGCTTCAATATAGGACATTTTATGATCATGCCTATTCATTAAAATTGTGTTCTATGTGGAGATAAGATTGCTATGGTTGATGTTTAATAGCTATTAACTTAATTATACTGCACAGTTTAGACAGCCATATATGTCAATATACAGGCCTAAGAAATATAAATGCTAAAAAATTAAAAGATCATCAACAACACTTTTTAAAGCATTTTAATTCTATGCAGTAATGAAATAACATCTTGTCTCTGTAGACAATATTTAGTTGTTTTTCTGATTATTGTTAGGTCTCATACCAACTATATATAAATCGCTCAGAGCCCAAAACCACATAATTTTCTGACAATACATTAACTACATGTAATCATCCAGAATGGCACATAACTCTGATGGTAAAGCTCTCTGCAAATATAAGTATTTAAAATACTGCTGTGAGTTAGTTACCTTCACACCTTGTAAATAATTAGAGAGCTCAAAAAAGTGCTCCTCAGACATCAAACATTCCATATGAACTTATTATACCTCCTAATGGAATTTCATATTAATCTCAACATGAGCTAGACTGATGTAGGTATTACAAAGTACACTGAACAAACATCTGAACCTGTGGTTCTTCCTCATGACCCACTGAAAAGCACATTCTTTCTATTTCAGAAGGGCAATTCATTCATCAGAATCATTTAATTGTTTTTTTTTCTGAAAATGCAAAAATTTTATAAGATCCTAGGGAAAAAATCCTTAATAGCAATTTTGAAAAGTGTAAGAGTTAAATTGATTAAAATGAAAAAATACATTTTAATTGTATCAGAAGTTTGTTCACTAGACATGAAAAGAAGGTCAATTTACCCTAAGCCTGATAAATCACATTAAGGAGACATGAGAAGCTAAAAATCCTATGTGACTAATCTTTGTATTTGATTTATAAATAAACTATCCATTGGTTTTATGTGTTGCTTCTTAAAATTAGATAGAAAGCTTTCAAAACTGCCTGTTCATCTTAGCACTTACCTCGTGTGGGTGATAATAAGTGTTGTGGTGGGAATGAAAAAGTCATCCACTCTGTCAAACTGTTTACCAACTGGCTGTGTGTGGATGGTGTGGTGCGGCATATTCCCACTGGCCAGGGTTATCACCTAAACAAAATACACCAGGCTTAGAAACAACTAGTGGAGAGTATGAAGTTTCATTTTATACAAGTTAAAATGCATTTGTACACATCTGTTTTATTTTCCTCTCAGAGTTGGCATCTTAGTAGCAAATTGTGATGTGCAATATGTAGCTGATTTTCCACAGAAAAATTTGTTTCTACAAAGAAATTTTGCAACATGTAACTTTTGCACAAACTAGATGACACCTTAGGACTTACCATTCCGAGAACACATCTGATTGTTAAGAGACACAAGATTGTAAATACACACATGCAGCCTGCTCATTGGAGAGGCTTTGAAAATAGTATAACGAACAAGCAAACATAAGGCAATATAAAACAAGTATTAGGATACAATTTCTTCTATAGAGAAAAGGCAGCAATAGGACCTTGAAAATGAAAATAAAACATATGCATCATATTAAATTTTGAAACTCTTGGAATAAATAGAAACATATTTTTTAAACCTTTATTCATTTAAGAATTATTTATTTGTGTGTTCATATTAGCTTTTAAAACTCTTGGAATAGGTGAAAACATATTTTTAAACTATTATATATTTTAAAGTTAATTTTTTCGTGTGTGTGTGTGTGTGTGTGTGTGTGTGTGTGTGTGTGTGTGTATGTGTGTTTAGGAAAGCGTTCATATTCATGTGTGTATGAAATGCCACAAATATAGAAATCAGAAGAAAACTTCCAGGATCTGGTTCTACATAAAATATTAATTTTAAAATCTTTTATTTCTCATATTCTACTATGTATCAGGTTCTGGATATCCCCTTTATATTCCCCATACCTTGTTAGTGTTGAAAGAAACAATTATTTGATTAACACTGTTTATTTTCAGATAATGAGTATGCAAGGGACTAGATAGGTGGCTGAGTAAGTAAAGGTGCTTGCTTCCAAGCCTGATGACTTGTGATACACTAGAAAACATACTCCTTACCAACTGTGACACTGTAGAGTACACTCTCATCATCACTTTTAGAATAGCAACTTTTACATTTTACAAGGCATCAATATCATTTTAAATGTAAAATATAACTATGGTACAACTGAAACTGTGGAGAATCACTGATTAGTATGACAGCTCATGGGTTTCTTAATGATAAAATTATACAAAATTAATACTTTTACAGTAAATTTGTCAAAGATGTATAGCTTAAAATCTAGCTTTTAATATAAAATAAAAAAAGTTCTAGCATTTGAATAAAGTACCTCAATACAGGAAAATCCTCAGAAACATTAAAAACACTGTTAATGACAATTAACCAGGGCTCAAAATACTTACATCTAATATACTTTATTAAAATATGTAAAAAATTTGATGACTTAGGGTTCTGCATTAGTGGTACACTCCAGGTCTGTGTCAAAGGCAGTGTGAAGAAGTAGTTCATAACATATCTTCAGCGCCCCTCCCCTCACTGTTAAACTTGTTTCTGAGGATCTGAGGGCTATGACTCAAGGTCACAGTCAAAATGGTTATTTTTATTTCTCTGTTTCTGTGAAGTTGCCATGTAAATAACCTCAAACAGAGGCAATTGTCCTAAGAGTAACCTAGCATACCCCCAATTAAATTGAGTCTGTGCTCTTATAACCAAACTCTAAATGCTGGAAGACTATTATAGATTTGTCTTTACCCTGGTGGTCAGACTCCATGGTCTCTACCTCACAGTTTTACTGAGAATACTGAGGCAAGGCCACTGTTCAAATGAGTCCTTACCTGTTTATTAATGGATGAATTACAGATGATATGACTCGGTTACATCACTAAAACATCTCTGGCACACATGCTCTGCCTCATCATGTGAGACTCAGAAAAGAAGCTGTCAGGATTGAGTTACGTGAGTTTTACACATATTTTTTTTTTCCTTTTCTATGTATAGATGATGACTGAAACCACGGTTGCCATCAGGATGAATGTCAAAGATAATGTTCATAAATATCTCTGAGACATGTAAATGTTTAAAATTCATCACTCCCTCAGGTCCCCCGACATGTTCTACCTGTAGGGTTGGTGATGTCTTCTCCATGCTGCCCCAGCTCAGCACCCAAACCTGGTCATGTGACTTGTCGTAGTGTAATTTAACTGGTACAGGGTCTGTGCTCACTGTCTGTAATCAAGAAAAATTGAAAAAAAGAAGTGTTTTAAGACCACAGCATTATTGGAAAACAGGACTAGAAACGAAAGAATAGTCCAGGAACTCAGGAATGAGAGTAAAATTGGATTTGGCCAGATACCTGATTTTCTAAGTCTTATTAGATTAACCTGAAAATATCATATTCAACCTCATTTTCTTTCAATATTTGCACAATTTTATATAATATTATTGTGTTTAACTGTCTGAATGTGTGAATTTTGAGTCAAGGAGATCTGTTTCGAAAATGGAGGCTTATAAAATATAGTATGTATGTTAGTTGCAGTTCAGTGACAACAGTTTGGCTGTGTTAATAGTCTCAATTTTCCCAATTTTCATGAAGGACTTAACTGAACTGAGGTCAGCAGAGAACAAAAGCTGTGTCTGCATTAAAAATTTTATGAGGCGGCCCCCAATGTATGACGAGGCTCTTGGGCCTCATAGGTCTGCTGAACTGGGACAGGGGACTGATATGTAGGGACACTCCACTCCAGAGGAGTGGGATGGAAGGAATAAGGGGTAGAGGGTGGGACTGGGAGGGGTGGAAAGAGGGCACTGGAGATGTAACCTGAAGTAGTAAATAGACATAAAAAAAATTATGAGGCCAAAGGAGAGATTAGACCTCAATGATTGCATTGCTGCAGCTCCAAAGCTAAAGTGGCCTGGATCATCTTAGCAACCTCAATAGCCAGCCAGTCATTGCTTACCTGTGTCTGAACTTATAGCCTTCCATCCTTCAAGTAAAGCCATACAGTTTATTAACAGATCATCAGCTTCCTCTGATCCTCATTGTCATCAAATAGCATCAAAAGCCTCCTACAGCAACAATTTTCTGGCTTTCTTGAGACCAACCTAAGTACTTGAAAATGCTCTGATTTTTACTTTCTATTGTTTTTTGACATTAACCATTCATGCAACAATTTTCACATTGGAACCTGTTATTCTATACAACGTGATTCCATGTTCCTAGCCATTGTCATTCTTGTGTGGCTTAGAACATACTCTTTCTTATTTCTTTTAATTTGAAAACAATGTTGCATGACATAACCATTCTTGGAATCAAAATTACAACAAATTGACCAACCGGCTTAAATCTACAACCTGATTACACGGCTTAATTTTTATAATGAGAGGTACAATGTTATCAAAAATGAGTGATTTTTAAATCTGTTTGTAACATTAAGTATAGTGAATGTATTTTAACAATATTTATAATACTAAGCATCTATTTTAAATAAAATTACAAGAAAACAAATTGATGCAGGAAGTTCTTTTGTTCTTTCTATTTTCTGTCTGTGAATATTATAAAACAGCTGTAGGGTAATTTACTGTTGTTGTTGTTACTTATATGTGTTTTCTAAGTTTATAATATGAAACAAATTATGTTCAGTCTAACTTAATTCAATAATGATAGTTTCATACCAAAGATGTTGAACATTAGCAAAACTTCCCAAGATATAACTCACAGTAATATTCAATTCTTGATGGGCTAGTAAGAGGTAAATTACATTTGTGATTGGGCATATGAAAATTGATATTTCAAGTTACATTAAAAATAGATTTACAGATACATTTTTTCTAAAACTTTACGATATAGATTATATATTTACAATTCACAATATTCAAAGATTACTAAAATAATGTGTGGATTTCTGCAAAGTTCTGTTAACTATTTCTGTATTGGTGTTCTTATCCCTTTCTTTGTAGATATCACAGTTAGGTTATAGTTTGTGGGCCAGCTCAGCAGAAATGTTATGGTATGGGAACCACTCCAGTAAAAACCCCTGAGAAATCACACTTCCTAGAATGCAAGTATTGTATCTACCAAGTTGGTCCATGATTTTGGACAATGACACTGTACTTCATAAACCAAGACAGCAATGGGACATCCTCCTTGCCCCATTTTTCAGTTTTCCTGCTTTGAATGCTGTATTGAGAGGATGTTGCTCCAGTTTCCCAAGGCGACTATGAGCTGATGAAACAGTAAGTTCAAGTAGGAAAAGGCAGTCATTTGAGGGGGGTAACAAAAGAAATAAAGGCCTAAATTTTGATTAGCAAACTTCAGTTTCTGTACAAACCCACAGAAACTAGTAGGCTTGGCATTATTAAAGTAATTAACTAGCTATATTACTCATGGAATGGCTACAATTATAACTGAGTTTACATCAGTGCCTGATGTTAAATTTCTATTTCTGCATATTTTAATCAATAACTTCTACCAATGTGCAGCAAAAGATATTCCTCTTATAAATGAGGGAGTGACAAAGTAGCAAGGTTCCTTTGCTTTTTTTTTATATGTTAAATTTTATCTGTATGTGGTTATAACAGTCTAGTTTACATGCAGTCTAAATCAGAATAATCATTATGTCACCATACTGTTAAAGAAATAATTCACTGTAAACAACAGCAGCAACCAAGGAAAACTTTATGATATTTGGTTTTTAAGAATACACTAAGAGAAAAGGTGAAGGTGTGTAAATGTATATATAAGATCAAGAAGGAAAGTCAATGAGAATGTCCACTCTGATAGAGCTTAGACAGTGATTTCACCTCTCCGAGTTAATATCTTACAGGGTTGCATGGCTATCCACAGGAGTAAGAAAACTGTGGCTGCCCCATCAGAGGTCATCTACCCCATGGCCAGTATTGGACTCCTTCCCAGCAGGGGGGCTTCTATGCACACAAAGCAATTGCCTAGGACCGCCAATTTATACTTCGCTTTTATGAGTATTGGGGAGGCACTGCTCACCTTTGGAAGATGTACAGAAACTCAAAGAGGGTCCAACCTCGGTAGCCACATTGGAGGCTACAATCCACAGTGCAGAGTCAAACAGACACACCATGCTCATAAATAGGAATTCCAAAAACCTTTCATTTAAAGTAATAGGAAAACCATAGGAAGTCATTAAACTTTTTTTTCTTGCAAAAGTAGACTAACAATACTTATTTTTAAAAAAAATCTTGTTTATGTGTAAGTTAGTAATATAAGTTAGGATGGAAACTTAGTTAGGTATAGAACTTTAAACTCATCGAAATAGATATATAATTTATCAGTTGCCAAATATTTATAGACTGAACATTGGGAGTGTATGTTATATTTTATAATTTTCATAATTGTTGTCTATTGTTCTTATTATTTTGTACTATATTTATTGCTATAGGAAAAGAGTCTTTTATTGGATTAAAGAGGGGAGCTGTTGAGGGAAAAAGATACACCTTAAATTAAAAAAAAAGCTGATAGGAGAGAGAGGGGAAAGAGGGTAGGAGAGTGAGACTGGCGGGGGGCGGGAGGAAACTCTGATTGAAAAGTAATTTGAAGATTTAAACAAACATTGAAAAAAATTAAATGATCAGAAAACTGGGCAATCTGCTTTTGAAAAGCATAAAATTAGTACTTAGTACATGTTTTCATTTATTTACCAAAAATATAGCTGTGGGCCTCTGATGCTTAATGTAATTTAAGGGTGTCTGAACATTTCACAGGAAAGACTCCCAGCATTCCTGTGAGAATAAGTAAACTACAAAGATTACAGCATGCTAAAATTAATTTCTGATATTAAGAAAAATAATATTGTTCTATTCACCAAAAGATTTTTTTGAGTACTTATAAGTATGAGCCTTTGAAGTTTAACTCTCCAAATGAACTTAGGTAGGGGTGGTTTCCAATCTTAGCTTCTACTATAAGTCCTTATAAGAAATGGTTTTTAAGTATAATCAGATTCTTCTATTGTAAGATATAAAAAAATGAAAACAAATGTGTTGGGGTCATCTACCCATAGCTGCTCATTTGCTAAGTCAAACAGGAG
This sequence comes from Lophiomys imhausi, assembly GCA_907164525.1. Classification (NCBI taxonomy): domain Eukaryota; kingdom Metazoa; phylum Chordata; class Mammalia; order Rodentia; family Muridae; genus Lophiomys; species Lophiomys imhausi. The sequence continues at coordinate 9,969,060 of CAJQZJ010031962.1, read as the reverse complement.
TTTGTGCCGTGGATACCATCCAGGGTGTTTGGATATTTGAGATTGTGACATGATGGCATTTCCAAATGTGTTGGGCCACATTCACAACAAATTGGGACTCGTTTACTCTATGGATTTGGAGGAACACAGACTTGATATGATAGACTGTACACACTGCTTTCTTGTTTATTTGTTTTTAAGATCAACGTTCCCCCTTTTTTTAATATAAGTGCTTTATTTTTTTTTTCTTCAAGTTACATCTCAGTCACAAACCCTTCCCTATTCCCCCTTCCTGTCCCACCCTTCCACCCTCTTCCCCCCCAACAGCTTCCCTTTTCAATCCAACAAATGGTTCTTTCTCTTATAACAGTAAATTCTATACATAACAGCAGAATTAAATATGCCACATTTATGAGAGTTAAATGGCCCAGTATACCTTCCCAATGTCCAGTTCATACATATTTGGCCCCTGAGTTTAACCTTCTACCTTCTAACCATCTCCATGAGTTTAAAGTTCTATAACTGACTTATCTTTCATACTAACTTGCATCACTATTATAACCATCTTCTTAGACCTAGATCGCCCTCTTGATTCCTAAACAACTCAAAATTTAGCTATGAGACTCAAGCTGTCTATTTTCCAACCACCTCAGAGAGCTGAGAAGGATAAATATATCTGATTATATAGGCAGTGCAGGGCCTGCAGCTTCCAATACTAAGAAATGACAAACCAGTGACTACCTGGACAGTTCCCATTTTCTCTCCATACATTCCAGCATCAGTCTTCAGCCTTTTGGTCCTGTTTCTCTGACAGACATTTATTGTAGAGCAGGGATTATGAAGGACTTACCTACCCTGTCTTGGCAGAGTTAGGCTGTCGACTTCCCTGCTACCAAGTTTTGTCCTTTTTGGACAGCAGTCTGTCTGCAGTTGAAGCAAGGAGTTTTTACATGCCAAGAGATAGGCTTGCCACTAATTCAACCATCTCACACTGGAGATTCTTCGATACTTTTCTTCTACTTGGAGTAGAATAGGGGGTGCTGTCAGGAGCTGATATGTCACGATATCAAAAAAAAATCTTAATTTAAGACCACATCTTTGAATGCCATATTCTGCAGATCTCTTGGGGTTTTTGAAGATGCCCTATCTATCTCTTGTATTTAGATAAGCAAATGTTGCTTGTCTCTTAACAACTTGATTACTTAGTAGCTTAGAGAATATCTGTGATACACTGTCATAGTAGCTAACAAGGTGACATGCATACATGACTAGGAGTTTGTTTTTCTTAACTATCCTAAACAGTTTAAGACGGTTGGTATCAAGTGGCCAGAGCTTCACATTTCATTTTTAAGTATCTCTAGGTACGATACCATTACGAAGCATTACACTGAACATAAAAGGATTGTATTAACATTTTTAACCATTTTTCCATTTTTGTTTGGGCCCCAAACAGGTTTACTACGACCCAAATCAGCAGGAAGTCATTTTAAGAGAGCGACGTCCCATTCCCAGAGGGTGGGGAGGGTGTTTCTCCGCCCCCCCCTTTTTTTTGGTTATTTGAAGGACAACTGAAAACTCTGTTATTTAGGGGAAGAGATTACAAGTTGTTAAATGGTCCTGTTTAATGGGTTTTGGAGGTTAGACTCAGGGTATTCCTTCTTTCCCTTTTCTGTATCCTTCTTTATCTCCTATGTAGGAATGCACAGACTTGAGAAAAATTGAGACATAGACATAGCACAGGAAGGTCCAAGAAGAAGGGACAGATTATTGAATATGCCCTTATACCTTTGTATATTGATACAAAATTAGTAGTATATTTGGCTAAAGTGGTATTGACCATTGTTTATTGTGCAAAAATAAGATTGTATTGGTCTACGTCGGTATTGATATTTGCATATTGATACAAAATTAAGATTATAGTTGGCCACAATGGTATTGACCCTTGTATATGGACACAATATTAAGATTGTATTGGGCCGCATAGGCATTGGATACAAAATTAAGAGTATATTTAGCCACATTTGAATAGATCTTTGTATATTGATACAACGTTCCCCTTTTATTTCAGGAAAAAAAATAATTTTTAAAAGACACTGATAAGGGATATATGTTTGGAATATGGTATCCTGGTGTGTACTTATCTCTCTCCCAAGTTCAGCCTGTATTGAATTCTTACTTGTGCCTTGGCATGTTTTACATTAGTATATAAATCTTGATTTCCGGCAAAATGTGTTTTCAGACTCTTCTACCAGAACTCTCCAGAAACAAAGAGTTATCTTGTAATTTTGGAGAGAACTTTTTTTAACAGGAATGAGTAAACCAATCACATTTCACCTAGTGAAATATTCTGGAACATTTTTTAATAAAAGGTTATATTGTAGATTAAATTTTTCTTCCTGACAATAAACTATATTTCATGCACAGCACTTTACTTCATCTGATTTTATACAAATAATTCTACTGCAACACACTATCCGAAGTTCTGCTGAAATATTTTCCCTTTCTGAAATATTTTCAAGCAACAAGCATGTTATTGTCTAGGGATAGGCTTTAGAAAGATATCATATAAGTATTATGTTCACTGCTCTCATTTGTTTTGTAAACATTGCTGAAAATTAACGAGTACGTAACAGTAAAACAAAGATTACTTTCATACACTATAGCTTTATAAAGGCACTGAAAGAAGAATTCTTCCTCTAATATTATAAAAACGATATTGAAAGCCAAAATTCACATAATCTTTCAGGTTTAATTTAGTTTTTCATATGTGTTTATAATTTTGCTGACCTATAGACAGTAACGCTCACATGCATAAGTGATGTAATGTAGTCATTGGTCTTTCTTGGGCAAGTACAACACATACAAATCCCTAAGTGCTCAGTACACTGTTCATGGCCAAGGTGCATCAGACTGCAAAGACGGTTGACTTTGTTATGGAGAAACCCTGACAACAGCAGCAAGACACAGAAGAAAGGCTGAGAGTTGACATGAGGAAACAGTGGAAAGCAGCTTGTTTACAGTCTGACAGGGAGAGTACCAGCTGGCTAATTAAGTGAACCTAATTTAAACTAATGATGTAGATTCTCAAGATAATGGGCTAATGGCGGGAGGAGACTGCTGATGATCCCAGGAATACTCCTGAGTGTCACACTAAACCACTTCTGCACTCAGGCACAGCAGAGTCTTGTTCCATAAAAAAGAAAATGAGGTCAGTAGTTGGCTAATTAATCATTGATACAGTCAAACATCATCTAGAAAAATCACTGAAACTATTTGACTTTTAAAACAAGACCAAATTTAGAGATACTGTTAAATTATTATGACTTTTTAGTTTTAGTTACAGATAAAAATGATGTTGGTGGCTTTAATGAAAAAAAAAATGTACAAATGTTTTCTGATATCTATCAACTTTAGACCAAAGCTGAAAAATTTTATATCACAAGAAAATAGTCAGCTTTCTAAAACTAATATGTAGCAGTGCAGCTTAAAAGTTGAAAAATCTTTAGTGCTCAAATACACATATATGATATGACCAAAAAAATCAAATAATACAAAGGAAAAAGACATAAATGTGGTGCCACAGTTTAGTATATACTTCTGGGATGGAAGTCATTGTTCTGCACAACTACAGTTCCCAACATCCCTGGGGAAGTCACAGGAGGATCACTGGTTCCTGCACAGCTTGAGCCACATGTCTAGATCTTGCCTCAAGAAAAGCAAGGCCTGGAGATATATCTCCAGAGCAGCGACAGTTAGCTTGGCCAAGGCCTCTGTGTCAACTACCACCCCATAAAAGTTATTGTGTACATGCTCGAATCAAAGAGGGAACCCTAAAGGCTACATTTAATTAACTTCAGCCTTTGCTGTTGTTAATTCCAGGGGTAATGCATGTGCTTGGTACTGCTCTGTTCTACTTACAAACAATATAATGAATTCTGTAGTACTTTTTGTAGTGCTAAGGAGACAACTCATTTTCATTACACTTACTATTTTGTAGCAGTATACTACACAAGAAAAAGACAGGGATACAGCAAGGAAGGATAAAACATTTGAATATGGGGAAAAGCTAGTTTCAATCTACAGCTCACAAGTGATCAAACCCAGAAAGGATATATATTTTATAGTATTTTCTTTAAACTTTGCAATTAACAATAAGTTTTATGTGTTTTATCTTTGGATGAAATTTTAAAGAGAAATAAAATGTTTTTATTTAGATTTTAATGGGCAAGAATATTGCCTTTAAATTTGAGATACAGGATTATCACTTAATCAGCAGAAAACTTTACTTAAATCTATGAAATCAGTCTTTTCAGATTATTATTATTATTTTTAATTTAGGAAAAATCACAAGTAACTAGCTGGGTGTGGTCGCACATACCTTTAATTCTGGCATAGGGAGGCAGAGGCAAGTGGATCTCTGTGAGTTCAAGGCCAGCATGGTCTACAAAGTAAGTTCAGGATAATCAGGGCTTGATACACAGAGAAACACTGTCTTGATAAAACCAAAAAAAAAAAAAAAAAAAAGTAACTGAGGGCACAGAAATGAAGTCCCCAGGACATGTGCAGCTTGCTTTAAGTATACATGTTCCAATACTGAAACCCATTTAGTGCTAAGATAATTTTAAGACAAATATAATGATATGTTATTTCACATAGCAGGTAATAGAGTTAAGAAACTCATTATCTAAAGATATGAATGAGCTAAAATTATATTGGGAGAGCAAACAGATCATAAATAAATTCAAAATTTGTAATTTTATTATATTTTTTAAGAAATAGATACATGCATTCTAGTAGCATTTCTCTAAAATGAGAGGGTGAGGCTTTAGCTTAGTTGGGAGAGGAGGGGCTTGCCTAGCAAACTTAAGACCAAGAGTTTCAACTCTAATACTGAAGAAAAAAATGAGGGAGAGTATAATTTTGAGGTTATTCAGAGATAACAGAACTTAATATATGTATCAGAAAGAGTAAAATATACATAATAAAATGGGTTGTGGCAGGGAAGTGTCTCAGTGGTTAAACATTCCCATCTGTTACACAAGCAAGGAGATTGAAGTTGGGATTCCATAAACCCGCATAGATGTTGGAGATGAGTGTCAGATGTTTATAATTCCAGTCTTGCAAGGTTGAGAGAGAATATCCATTTTTAATGAGTGGATAAAACCTCCAAATATAATATGCCACTGTTTTTTATGCATTCATCCACTGACCAGCATCAATGTTGAGTCTCTCTCGCTTTCAGGACTGTGTTGATATATACACAGTCAACAGCTATGGCATTGCTGTGTCACACAGAAATGCCATTTCAAGTCTGACAAGCCACAGGAATTCATTCCTAGGTGGCTCTGCTGTTAATTTCTATAAGGAAATATATATTTATGTCCTTGGATTTGTTCAAGTCTATTTTACTGTTTAGAAATTTTCTCTAAGTCCTAGATATCAAGCCCCCTTAGAAATATAAATGATATGGTTACTTCATATCATTTGCTGTGAAATCTTTAAATAAGTTCATGCTGTCAAAATTTGTCTACTATTTTTTTGATTACCCACAGCTTTGGTTTTATATCAAAGATGCCATGAGCAAATCTAATGTCATCTTGTTTGATGCTTGGCTTCCGCTAGGAATTTATACTCTACCATTTAAATTTATCTTTCATTTTGAGATACTTATTGTCTATGATGTTGGGTAACATTACAACTAAATTTTTTTCCTGTATACATAGTCACTTTTAGTAAAAATTTAAAATGTATTAACTGAAAAGTGCTGATACAATTTTTTAAAAATAATTTAAAATATATGTAGGGATACATATAATTTATAATATATGTAGGGATATTTGAATTTGTATTCTACTTCATTGATATGTATGTCTCATTACTTTGGTTATTTTTGCTATGTATAAAGTTTATAAGTAAGAAGTGTGTGTGTGTGTGTGTGTGTGTGTGTGTGTGTGTTTGAAAGTAAGTTACTTAACATATATTGTTTGTTTGTTAACACTGAGCACATACATGTTAGCACTAGTCTTCATTCCTGGACATAGTTTACTTCTAGGCCCATCATGGCTTTTTACTTGATGCTTTGTATTATTATGGAAAATTTTTTCTTTGTTATTTTGAGACAGGGTTTCTCTGTGTATCCCTGGCTGTTCTGGACTCATTTTTGTAAACCAGACTAGCCTTGAACTCATAGAGATCCATGTGCCTCTACCTCCCAAGTTTGGGATTAAAGGCATGCACTACCATGCCCAGCTAGACAATTACTTTATGTAAAAAATGTTAGGAACCTGCATGTCCCCTGACAGTGTCTCTGCAAACCTATACCTACAGAAGACTACAGAATGCCTTGACAGCAGATTGTGAGGTTATGCTTGATTTTACATAGATGAATATACAAGTATAGACTCCATAATTATGAATAATTTACTCTAGTAAATTCTTACAGCAAAAGAATAATACAAACACAATCTACATGAAAACAAAACTCTGCAGTAGTAATAATCAGCAGACCAAGGAGCCAGAATCAAGTAATGCATACGATACATTTCTATCCATATAATGTTCAAAATGGCAATATAAATGATGACAAAAATATATTTAATTATATATTTGGTTAGGATGTATGTTGATAGAATAATAAAGTTATCATGATTTAAATATTTTTCATAAGGAGATTCCATCTGCACTCACACACTATTCTCTAATTTAAGGGTTAAACTTGAGATTAAAAACTCTCTACAGACATAGCTGTGTCAGAATGTACCTTTGTCTATTGCATAAGATCTTATGATTTCCTAGTATTTCATAGCTATAACAGAGACTTAAAAATATTATAATTCATGTGATAATTGAGTAGCATTTGGTCATTTTATTATCCATTACTTCTATTAATTTTTAATTTGACATCATTAACTGAAGCCAACATTCTATGGATAATAAGGGATACTGGCTTTTTCCACTTTTGAATATCTAGTAGGTATTATATATTCAGTAAGTGTTAATCTCTACTTAAAACTGAATTTAAGAGACAAGCTTGATTAGTCTCAGATCATACATCTAACTTTAAAATCTGGCAAAGAGTCCTGATCATTTCAAACCAAATGTCTCTAATTTATACTGGACTATCTCAGAGTAAATTAAACTAAAACTACCCTTGTCCAAATTCAATAGTGTCCAAATCATATACAAATGCTCTGTAACATACATGCTATTTGCTCTCACAATAGGTTAGGGATCACTAGATTGTATCTCCATGATAAATGTGTAAACCTGCAAGCCTTAGAATTTTCTAGTTGAGTATCTGTTCATAATTGTATTCAAGATTTTACTCTTCACTCTCAAATCAGAGCCTGAGCCGTTCATTAGACTCAATGTCAACTGGAAACTTAAAGACTCTGGCATGTTCTGGGGAGCCTTGTATTAGAACCAATGTCACTCATGCATGTATAGACAGCACAGTTTACAATAACAATCAATCAATGATTATAGCATGAGTAGATTAATTATTGGATGGATTAATGAATGGTTGAATGGATGGATTAATGGATGGCAGGATGGATGGACTAAAGATCAATGAATTCATGTGAAGTTGTTAATAGCACAATTACTTATTTGCTTTGGTATTTCTTAGCAACTTTTGTTCTTTTAGATAAGAATCAAGATGTGTGAGTCAATTTCATAACAATATTCACTGTAAAATATATTTAAACATATAAGGGTCATTTGCCTTTACTATCTCCATGGTACCAAGGCACCTTGATATTAAATAGGTAACATATATTATATTATATATGCCATTATATATATATATACAATCATATACATATATATTATATATACATATGGCTCTTCATATGCCATGGTCTGCAGTGAATGCTTTATCTGAATGAATTTATTTTAGCTTCAATGTAACTCTAAAATGCATATAGTGACTTTCCCATGTAAGAGTAACATATATCACATAATACTAGATTTAGATTAAGCTTATTTTTTTTTCTATACTGAGGCCAATGGTTTTAACTGTCCAGGTCCAAATTCTGGATATTGATACCCAACATACATTACCATCTATATGTAATTTACTTTTGAATTTAAGAAAATTGACTCACTGCTCATCTTGGAAGGAGTAAAAGTTTAAAACGCTGGTTCATACTGGAAGCATGAAGTAAATATATTGTGAATTCATCATCATGGTAGCGTTATTAAAGGTTGGCTTGTGTATCATTGACCTCCAGGTCTGCTTTATTATTTAGAGTCATCTAATAACATTTATTAAGTTCTGAAATTTTGTAATGAATATTACTATTTTTCAGAGTTGGTTAAGATAGTAACCTAGTATATCTCAATTGGCTTCCAAACCTGATTTTCTTGGGTGGGATGTAAGAAGAAAATGAGACAATTAGTCATGTTAATATTATATGAGTCCAGAAGTCAAATATGACAAAATAAAAAATGTATGAAAAATTTCCACCTAGTTCACTACATGCAAAGAGAAGAGTAAGAAGGAAACACTTAGAATGCATAGGGTTTTTAGTCATTCAAGTAATGAAACACACTTTTAATGATACTCAAATATCAGCAAACAACTTAAATGGTAAAGACTCTAAGATTAAAAAAATAATTATATTAAGTTTCATTTTCAAAAGTAGCCATCTGTCATACCTGAACAACTTTTTGGGACTGCACATCAACGATCAAGATTCTATCCAAAGTTGGCTGAGCAACGTAAATGAACTTGTCTTTGACATTAACAGCAGAAGCCCACACACATCTCTGTTCTTCATCCTCTTCAGCTTTGGGACATACTTCATCCTATATTTTAGGAAGCAGAAAAGGAAATTCATATCCTAAATCATAACATGGCAATGACAGTATCTTGATTAAAATTAATGTTTGGTGAATGAATACACTCAACAACAAATGACAAATGTCAAGGAAAAAAGGGTTAGTCAATGGAATGCAGATAAATTTAAGTTTATTATGTGTATATAGAAAATGATGTAAATGAGATTCCTACAACAAGATTCCAGATCCCTACATTAAGTGAGGGAGCATAAAAGAAACTACTACAATGACTTCTCATGATTAAAGGTAGTTTTTATTGTAGATAGGAGAGAGGAAATGTCCAGAGGCATTAAGTAATGTCCAGAGCAGAGAGAAAGGCAGACTGGACATGTCTAAACCTAGGGGGTAAGAATTATACAAATAGCAAGGAAGAAATTAGTGAGAATAGCCAAGACAGGGGGAAATAATTGCCATCATATAGAGAATGTATAAAGGATATCTGGGATGCAGGAAGCCTAAGAATTACAATAATCTGTATGTGTGATTAGGGAATGAGGGAGCCTAGAGGCTAGCATAGATTTTGATATGCTGAAGGACACTACAGGTATATGACAATAGAGTAATGTGTCCTTCTGCCAGAGAAAAGGGACATGACTTCTTTTGGCAGACCAGGACCCCTTTCATGATTTCTGAGGAATGCTGGCTTTTATCTAATTGCAGAAATCCTTCTACATTCTAGCTTCAGCTTATCCTTGAGTTGATTTTGGACCAAGTCAATTGGCCTAATTTTTGTGGGTGAAATGCTGTACTCTTTGGAACTGATACCCAGTTATTTATTATTTTGGTGAAATGTAAATTCTTTTCATTTTTATCTCTTGTTTATTAGCTCAACAGTTTTAACAAAAACACAATAAATTTAATTTTCTCCCAAGAGTTCTCAGTGTCAAGAGTCTTTAACAGAACAAACATAATGCAAAAAACACACTCAGTTTCTCTTTCTCCTTTGTATTCCTTTTTAGTGAAAATAGATTCTTATCACATACAATACATTCCAACCACAGCTTCCCCTCCCTCTACTTCTCCCAGCTCCCTATGCTTCCTCTCTCACCCAGATCCCCATCCCCTTAGATTCCTCTTCAGAATAGAGGAGACTCCCAAGAGATGACACCCAAACAGGACAAAAAGATCTAATAAGCCAAGGGGAAACTTTCATATCAAGACTGGACATGGCAAACTTTTCGAAGGATAGAATATAAAGAGCAGGCAAAAAGTTAGGAGTTTGGCAAAAGCACCAAGCTAACAGCAAAGTAATGCTAGAAAATGCTTCATTACAGTACAGTTCTGAGAGCACACACATGAACATCAAGCTGATGTGTAACCATGGCAGAGATTTACATGGGTTGTTACTTGGATCTGACAATTGGTAATTAATGTCTACTTTCTTTTGTTTGTACATCATTGCACACGATTTGCACACTATCAAATCCAGAACGACTTTAGCATACTTACTTTCTTCACTAATTCTAACAAAGCACTGTTCCCTGGATTCTCCATTTAGTATCCATGTTTGAAAAGAATTAGCAAAATCTATAATTTCATCAACATAATAGTGAGAGTAGATACCATGTGATTATATTTAATATTGGATAATACAGCATGGCTCAGGCAGTATAGCTATTGCAGGTAGTTTTCATGTTTATAATAAAATTTGAAATATAGTGAAAATACCAGGACATCTTAGAATAAGATAATTGTGGTCTGCTGTTTAAATTTTATAACATCAGATGTAACTCAAGGAGGACCTAGAGCATCTGCTAGTTCAAATTAGCTCAGTTGGTAAGGTTGAGGAACATCCTACATTCCTGTTGTTTAAATCATCCCATCGTTCACAGAACTAACTGCAAATAGCCTGTGATCCTGGCTGCCAATATTGAATGGCACAACTTCCTCTGGTTAGAAAATGAACAATGCTTAATAACATGAATCACATGGCTAGTTAGCAGCAGGGGCAAGCGCCAAGGTAGGTTACAAAGGCCATGTAAACATGAAGGCAGAACCTCTTTAAAACAGTGAAATTTTGAAATTTCACTCATCAGTTTTCTCAAAACACCTAGGTAACTTCCTCAGAACTGTGCTGAATGTCCCTGACAAGACCCTGCAGTTTTTGTTTTGTTTTGTTTCTTATTTTTGAGAAATTAACACCAGATAAAACATTTTTAATTAATCTTTCTCAAGTTACATCTCAATAAAAATCCCCTCCTTCCTTCCCTCCAGGTCCCATCCTCCCTCACTCTTCCCCATCTCCATCCTCTCCTTCTCCCAGGATGATGGGAGACCCCACATATCAACTCCATACAGTTAATCAGTCACATGAAGGCTAAGAGCTTCCTCTTGTACTAAGGCCTGATATGGTAGCCCAGTTAAGGTAAAGTGCTCCACTAACAGGCAACAGGGTCCATAACTCACTACTGGGTGAAATTTCTCATAGGATAGTTATGCTAGGTTCATGCCTGTTTGGGTTTGGGGTTATAGGATGTTTGTCCTGTGCTATATGGTTAATATCCACTTATAAGTGAGTACATACCATATGTATCTTTCTGGGTCTGGGTTAGCTCACTCAGGATGTGCTTTTCTAGTTCCATTCATTTGGTTGCAAATTGTATGATTTCCTTGTTTCTGATAGTATTCCATTGTGTAAATGTACCACAGTTGTGTTTTTTTGTTTGTTTGTTTTAGTTTTTTTTTAATCCATTCTTCAATTGAAGAACATCTAGTTTGTTTTCATTTTCTGGCTATTATGAATAAAGCTGCTATGAACATAGTTGAGGCAATGTCCTTGTGGTTTGGTGGAAAATCAATTGCATATATGCTTTGGATCTGTATGTCTGAATCTTGAGGTAGAACTATTCCCAATTTTCTAAGATATCACCAGATTGATTTCCAAAGTGGGGCATAAGTTTGCACTCCTACCAGAAATGGAGTGTTCACGTTTCTCTAGACCCTTGCCAGCATGTGCTATCACTTGAGTTTTTGATCTTAGCTATTGTGACTGATGTAAGAATATTGGAATCTGAAGGAATCTTAGAGTTGTTCTTAGTTGCATTTCCTGATGACTGGAAATAATGAGTATTTCTCATGTGCCTCTTGGCCATTAGAGATTCCTCTTTTGTGAATTCTTGTTTTAGCTCTGTTCCCCATTTTATGATTGGATTATTTGGTTTGTTCGTGTGTAATTACTTGAGTTCTTTATATATTTTGGCTATTAATCCTCTGTTGGATGTGGGATTGGTGATGATCTTTTCCTAATCTGTAGGCTGCTGTTTTGTTCTAAGGACAGTGTCCTTTGCCTTACAGAAGATTTTCAGTTTCATAAGGTCCCAATTTTTGATTGTTGGTCTTAAAGCTTGAGCTATTGGTGTTCTTTTCAGAAAGTTGTCACCTGTGCCAATAAGATCCAGGTTTTTCTCCACTTTCTCTTCTACTAGATTTAGTCTGTCTAGTTTTATGTTGAGGTCTTTGATCCACTTGGACTTAAGTTTTATGCAGGGTGATGATTATGAATCTATTTGTATCCTTCTACATGTTGACATTCAGTTAGACCAGCACCATTTGTTGAAGATTATATTCTTTTATAATTGTACAGTTTTGGCTTCTTTGTCAAAAATTAAGTGACCATAGGTGTGTGGGTTTATTTCTGGGTCTTTAATTTGATTCCATTGATCAACTGGTCTGTTTCCCTGTCAGTGATGTTTTCATAACAATTGCTCTGGAGTACAGCTTGAAATCAGGGATGATGATACTTCCAGATTTTCTTTTATTATGCAAGACTGTTTTCACTATTCTGGGTTTTTTATTTTTTTATGTATGAAATTTAGAATTGTTCTTTCAAGTTCTGTAAAAAAAATTTTGGTATATAGATAAAAATTGCATTAAATCTATATATTGCTTTTAATAGGGTGGTCATTTTAATTATGTTGATCCTGCTTATTCCTAACCATGGAAGATCTTTCCATCTGCTGATATCTTCTTCAATTTCTTTCTTCAGTGATTTGAAATTCTTGTTATACAGGTCTTTCACTTGTGTGGTTAGAGTAACCCCCAGGTATTTTATATTATTTGTGGCTATTGTGAACAGTGTTATTGCCCTAATTTCTTAACCCATTTATCTTTCGTACAACGGACTACTGATTTTTTTTATAATTAATTTTGTATCCAGCCACATTTCTGAAGGTGTTTATCAGCTGTAGGAGTTCTCTGGTAGAATTTTGTGGGGCACTTATGCATACTATCATATCATCTGAAAATAGGGGTAATTTGATTACTTCTTGTCCAGTTTATATCTCATTGGTCTCCTTTAGTTGTCTTATTGGTCTAGCTAGAACTTATGGAGGAACAAAGTGCTAGGAGGCAAGTTAGACCTATGGTTGACATCTGATGGAAGATCCTGGATATAGGGAAATAGTTTACAAATATATTGCTCTTGTGTAAAATCTCCCTCTCTAAATCTGAAGAAGTATTGGAAGTGTAAATAATCTGACATATAGTGTTGTTTGCTGCAGATATATTCAGCAATAAAATAGACAGTGCAAGTGGGAAAGATTTTCTAAGTCTTTTCCCAAAAGACACCCCTGACGACACAATCATTTTTACACAGCCGTTTTGAGCTTCCTCATAAATATCTTGGATCTCCTTTTCTGTGCGTTATGTCACTGATTCTGATTAAAGTCTGTCAGCTTCCATTTAAAAAATAGTACCACCCTTTTTCAGATTAAATATTCTAATGCTTACATTTGTAGGTGGCAATTATAGATAAATGTTATTCATATGCATTAAGCATTTAATGGGAAAAGACAAAAATACCAGCAATAAAAATAACATTAAGGTAATATATGCTAATAGAATAAAAGTTGAGAAGAAAAAGATATTTCGCTTCAAAATTAGAACCTATTGTGGTTGGGTCATTTTCAAATTAAATCCTATATTCTACACACATCTATTATGTGTTCCCAAAACATTAAAGGTCTGCAAGAGTTATGGAGACTTTTGTAGAAGTTTTAAATAAATGAAAGAAAGGAAGGGAGGAAAAAGAAAGAAAGAAGAGAGGGAGAAAGGGAAGGTGGGAGGGAGAGAGAGAGAGAGGGAGGAGGAATGGAGGAAGGAAGGAAGGAAGGAAGGAAGGAGGAAGGGGAAGAAGAACATAGGAAAGCATACTGAACATTGGTAGAAACTTGTTAAGTCATGGAAACATGAAAGTGCTTAATGGAAATGAGTGTTTTCACGTTGTTTAATGATGTTTCAAACACTTATTTTCTTGTGCTATGCTCTTCTATGACTCTGAGACAAGAGTCAGAAAATAAGATGAGCAGACACACATTCAATCTGTCTATTTTACTACCGTCCATGAGTTAAAACTGCTTTTGACAATTTTTAACGAACAAAATAAAATAGAAAAACAATAATAAATACACGATATGTAAAGCATGCATAAGATTCAGTTTTCTGTAAATAAATGTGATCAGCCACACCGACCCATTTATTTAAGAGAAAACATGGCTGTCTTTCCAGTCCAGTGGCCATCCATGGGCTGCAAAGCATAAGAAACATTTCTGTATGAAAATTTTGCTGATCTCTGACTTTATATGGTCCTAGTTATAAGGGTAGTTCTTTGTTAAGTTCTGTTTGATTCTGGTGGCTTCTTATTTTATTCTAATTGTGGAAAGCCAGAGCTAAAATTTGGCATCCTTGATCTATTTCCTTTATGGTAAATATTCATCCATCCAAAGATCTATATACTTTGATGACACTAGACAGTAATTAATGGCCAGTCAATCACCATACCTCCTTCCTTTCAACTGCTTCAGAAAAATTGTAAATTATATAGCACAGAACAAAAATTTTGCATAGAAAGGGAGTACTTAAAGTAGTAAAAACTCAAACAGAGATAAGTTGAAATATTTGCCTATGTTTACATAGATAGGAAGATAGGTTGAAAGACAAAATACAGCTTGATTTATGTTAGGTAAACTCACAAAAATGAAAGAAGGAAGCAAGGAAGGAAGGAAGGAAAGAAGGAAGGAAGGAAAGAAAGAAAGAAAGAAAGAAAGAAAGAAAGAAAGAAAGAAAGAAAGAAAGAAAAGAAAGAAAGAAAGAAAGAGAAAGTAAGCTGTAGTTCCAGTTTCAGAATGCATTAGGTATAAGGGAACAGAGAAAAATTGAACATTAAAATAATTTCTAAGCACTATGTGTAGGAGTTAGATAAATTAGATTTAGGAAATACATAGGAGTTTCTGATACTGTCTCTTAATTTGGGGCCTGAAGAGCATTATCAGCATGAAGTCAGCAAAAACAGGAAAGATTCAATAGACTGAAGAACAAGTTTGAAGTCAGCAAAAACAGGAAAGACTCAATAGACTGAAAAACAAGTTTGAAGTCAGGAAAACAGGAAAGACTCAATAGACTTGAAACAAAGTATCTGGCCTGACATTGTTTTCAGCTGAAAACAATGTCAGGCCAGATACTTTGTTTCTTCAACTCTATTGAGTCTTTCCTGTTTTCCTGACTTCAAACTTGTTTTTCAGTCTATTGAGTCTTTCCTGTTTTTGCTGACTTCATGCTGATAATGCTCTTCAGGCCCCGAATTAAGAGACAGTATCAGAAACTCCTATATATTTTCTAAATCTAATTTATCTAACCCCTACAACTATGTATGTACGTATGTATGGATATGAGTTGGTATGTAAAATAGTTGGACAATAAGGAAAGTGTAAGCTGTGATGTGTAAAGACTGCCATATGTAACAGAAAGGGAAGCATATGGTCAATTACTAATGAAAAAATAGGCCAAGTTCTCTCAGTGTAAGGACAGGTTATCTGAATGTCTGCATAGTCTGGGTGATCAATGTTTTATTCAATTTATACAGCTGTGAATGAAAAAAAATGACATTAGTATTATGTCCCATTACAGTGCATGTGTGGTACATAAGATATCCTAAGATATACATACTTATCTCGGACATTCACATAGCAGCATCATGGCTCCTCTCAGAGTGTGTGTTAACCATAGGCAGAGAGGGGATAAATGCAAAGATGTTGGAACAAAGGGCCCAGAGTCTGATGTATTAATTAAATAGCTACACATAAGCATTTAGGTTGGAAGCTTGCAGGCTCTTGCACAAGTGTTCTTGATGTTTCTCAGTAGCTTGTAAAAAGACACTGATTTGAGCAGCTTTGTCTTAACTCACTTTGTGATTTGTCACCAAGCAGTTTCCCTGGCCCCCAAAGTTCCCTCCATTGACAAAAATTAGAAATAGAATTGAGATGTACTCATTGCTAACAATTTATGAGTCATCATGTTCCTTGTTTACTAATGCTATACACTTTATCAATTTAGAGAAAAAAAGACAAAGGACCTCTGTGCTTCATTATACTTCTGTTAGAGTTGTCACTAATGATTCCTTCCTAGTACACATGCTGTGTAAACTAACAATATTAATTGAGCTAACTAATTTTTCTATATTTTATTTATTTATTTATTTATTTTTCAACATTTATTTATTTCTTCAAGTAACACCTCCATCACCTTTCCCTCCCTCCCGCTCTCCTGGTCCCACCCTCCTACCCTCTTCCCCCTAACCCTTCTATCTACTTAACTAATTTTAATAAAATGATTTTATTGTAAAGAAATTCAAAACAAAAAGCATCAGGCAGCTGGACTGATGTAGCCACTCAAAAAAGCAGTTAGCCAAACCTAGTCTGCATATCGGGATGAACCTCCAGGCAGACACTAATTGCAAAGATATCCAGAAAACATATAACTTAATTCATAATTGTTTTCAATAAGTATTTTTAATCTAACTGGATTTCATCAAAAAGAAGAGAGAATAATTTTCCTCAGCTCTTGAAAAAACACCACCCATTTTATTACTCAATTTGTTTTCAGTCTAGAATTGATCTCTATATTTCCAGCTTCTGCATGTGAATATTATATCACAAATGTGTCGCAGGGATATTCTTGCCCAGGCTTTCTCATCGTGTACATTTGGGTCCTATAGTTTCATAAAAGCATAGACTTTGACACATTTAGTAAATAAAATAATGAAGCACAGAATTTGGACAATGAATACATGCTTAAATCTTACTCATGACAGATAATAAATGGGTCAAGAATTATTCTGTTAAATATCACCTTGTCTGTCACAGTCTGGGGAGGCCCAGCTCTACAGCAATAATAACCATAATGTGTTCTGTGCGCGGTTGTTGTTGGACCACCATTAGTTACTAAGGGAAACATAATATATAGTTTAAAACAGCCATTAGACCTCTTGTCTTCTTGAAAAAAAAAAGGAAGGCTTGAGTGGATATTATTGGATTATCTGGAGAGTATTATTTGGTCAAAAAGACCTCTTAACCAAAAGCAAACAAGAAAAATTGGATTGAACTACTGTATCTTATTTCTCTTTTTTTAGATATGTGTGTTATGTGTGTTATATTTACACACACACACACACACACACACACACACAATATTATCATAAATTGATTCCACTGATATATATAAACCAAAGTTAAAGTTGGAAAATTGTGCTATGGAATATAAAGAATTTTTGCTGCATGAATTATTAATATCTGATAAATAAATGATATAAAATAATGATCATTTAAAAATTACATCAGTAGATTTAGTTCTATGCTATCATGGCATCTTTTACAGACTTAGATATGTGTGCATATAAAACTATGTGTAAATGTGTATATAATCTATTGAGCTATTTATAAATACTCTAGTTATAATTTTTAAAATACTGCTTTGCACAATGAGTGAAACTTACATTCACAATAAGGCATTAAATAATTTAGAACCAAAGGATATTGTATTTTTCTTAATTTGTTGTGGAAGAAACTGGAAGATTTGCTTAAATTAAGCAAGGGTGCTACCACTGAGCTGTGGCTAAACGTCCAAAGAGAATTTTTTTCATTTTTTTCAAAATACAAAAAGAAACTGAGATTAAAAATATTTTTATCTGTCTCCTAACTGGGATTATTACTTATAATCCAGGAAATATACGATTTCACCCATCCCAGAAATGGAATGAAAAGAATTTGTTACTGTTGTTCCAGACAGGACTTCAATAAATCCCTGAACTTTCCTACCAAAGTTCAGCTTTGAACTACAAATTGCTCAGGACATTCAAATTGCTGAGAACATAGAGACTGGACAACAAATGCTACAATCTACTTGCTTAACCATTTTTTTTTTCATTTTATTGGGCCCCTAAACAGGTTTTTTGCCTCTCAATTTAGCAGGAAGAAGTTTTAAGAGAGCAATGTCCCATTCCCAAAAAGTGGGGTCGATGATGGAAGTTGTTTAGGAGGAATGGTTACAAATTGTTAAATGGTCTTGTTAGCAAGGTATAGAAAGTTAGATTTGGAGATCGTTTTCTTTTCTCTATCCTTCTTTCTCTCTTATATAGGGGGAAAAGACTTGAAAAGAAAAAGAGGGGGTATATATGTATATAATATAGAAATGATAAGTTATAAGGATAGATTATTGAATCTGCTCTGAAACTCAAAACTACTGTTATTCTTTAAATAAGGTTATGTTTTGATACATTGGTATAGAATTGTGTATATTGATACAAAAATAAGGTTAAATTTTGATTCATTAGTATAGAATTCTATATTTAGACATATACTATGAATATTTTAATTCTTAAATAAGGTATTGTGCCTATACAACTCATTTAAAAGTACAGGTTTACTTCCAATCCTTTTATGGGTTGCTATTGCAACCTATTTAGGAGTTTGAGTAATACAGGTTGATTGCTGGCCAGTCAACCTTCTGGTCATTTCAAATACTAGTCTTAATTTATCTCAAGATAGGCTTAATAACTTTAACAGATAGTAAATGGATAAAAATATACAGTTTGTTCATAGATAGATAGAAGATAGATGATAGATTTATAAATAAAATGATAGATGTCTTCAAAACCCTCAGAGGCATACAGAAAATGGCATTGAAAGATTTTTTTATTATTTTAAGACTTGTTTGACTTAAGACAGTCAGCTCCTGACAGCTCCCATTTGACTTGGAAGAAGACAATGAACATCAAAAAGAAATCTCCCATCAGGAGATAATTCCTATTGGGCAAAAATGCCCCTGCTCTCATAACAGACTATACACTGTCCAAAGACAGACCAGAGCTTAAATGCAGGTAAGTTGATGTCCTGATTCTGCAGAGACAGAATGGGAAATCCTTATTATTTCCTGCTGCACAATTTAGTCTGTGAAAAATACTTGGCCAGAAGGCTGAAGATGATGTTCCAATGATACCAAGAGATATTTGGGACTGTCTAGGCAACTAACTGTCATATTTCTTTCGGAAGCTGCTCTCCTATGTTTCCTACTCACTCAAATAATAACTTTATCCCTTCTTATGTCTTTGATGGGGTTGAAGGCATAATAGTTATAAAATTTAAATTGAACTTGAGTTGTTCAGGATTTAAAAGGATATTTTCAAGTCTAAATAAAATGTTTAGGTTTATAAATATAGGATATGATAGAAATTATTTAGGTTCAGAACTTTAGACACAGCAAGATAGATAGATGATTTTTTTTTCTTCTTCAAGATTGCCTGATACAAATAGGCTAAACATTATGTGCGTAACTTTTATAAGTTTTCTTCATTGTTTCATATTTGTTCTTATTGTTTTTACTATATGAGTTACAAAATTTAGCCTTTTAATTAGACAAAAGGAGGGAATTGATGGGGTAGTGTTAAGCATTCTAAATGTTAATTGGTCCTCCTTGCTGTCTGTTACTTACATTGACTCTTATTGGTTAAATAAAATGCCGAGGCCTGAGACTGGGCAAAGACAGAAAAGGTGGGACTTTCTGAAATTAGAACAGGAAGCCTGTGCCTTAGACAGAGAATTAAAGCATTACAGCCAGCAGCAGGAAGAAGAAGGTATTCCAGCCAGTAGCATGAAGAAGGAGGCACACACCATGGGTTAGATAAATGAACCTCATTCCACATGGCCAGGAACATCCGCATATCATGGAGAATGGCAGTCCAAGGGGACGTATGTATATATGGGGTCATATTTGGGTAATAGAATTAAGAGCTAGCTGAGATGGGCCAAGATTGCACAGTTTAGGACAAGGCTTGTTAAAATCCATATGGTGTCCCTGTGTGCTCATTTATAATGACTGCTTAAAGATTAACAGCAGCAAATCAATTAACAATAATATAAATATTGGTAAACAATTTACTAATTCTTTCTACAAATGACACCCAACATAATTTAATTAATTTTTTTCTACATGTTATATTCTATTAGAGGCTTAATTTATGTTACTGTCAGTCAGAATACTTGAATCTACAACTTATGGGTTGTTTTTTTTTTTTACCTGAATTGGGGTTACACTAGAATGCTGTATTTTGATATGATTTTGACTTTAGTATATCAAAAGCATAAAGACTACAGTACAGAAATTCTTTTTTAACCAAATAGAAATGCATTTGTGTATTTTATGGTTACTGCAAGAATCAGGCTGAGGGTAGAGTGTAGTCAGAAGCCAGGGCTGGAAAAGGGAACAATCAGTCATGATGCTAATGACAGCCAGGTGAAACACTCAGCAATCCCCTTATATTAGTTTTGAAATACTTTTCAGAAGCCCTTATTTTCTCTTTAGCAAAATGCATATAATAATGTTTTCCTTCAGATAGAATCATTGTGAGGATTAAACAAAATCATATTTGTATTGTTCAAGTAATCAGTGCAACTCACATCTTATTTTCAGATAAAATTTTCTCTGGAGATAGCACTTCATGAAATTACACCAGTCTATATATTTCACGTACATTTTGTTTTCATTTCCCATAACTGCAAATATTTAGTTGCATGTATTTAAGAGTTTCTGAGTGATTTTAAGCATGGGACATACAGAGCCCAATGGAACACATTTCTTTCTGTAATTGGATGTTCTGACTGAAATTATTGTGCCATTTCTCATTTGCTCATCCAGATTTCATAAGACTGAATTCAAATTCTGACAACTATTTTTTAGTATATGGATAAAAATCAAAGATATTGAATTACTTCAACCATATCTAAATGAAAAAAGTTTATAAAATTTAAATTATATATGAAATTGCTGATTTGATAAATAATAGTGTTAAATATTAAATGACTATAAAATATAACAAAAATTACAGACATTATAAATAAGTCAGCAAATTATACACTATTCTGATCCTTGTAGCTTTCCCAAGGGCTCAACATTTTTAGTTTGGGCAGGCACTTACATGGCTGATAATCCTAGGGAGAGAAATATCATGTCTAATGTACAGGCTTGTGATTGAAGTGGTGAGAAAGACTGTCTCCCCAGTCCAAAGGTCTGAAGTTTTGTCATGTAACCAGAAGAAAGTAGTTGGTAAAATGTGTTGAATGAAAACTAATACTAAAACCCTAGTGAGATGTAGCAATATGGGGGTTGTCAATAAAAGTGAATGAGGTGGGAGCTGTAACTTCACTTTGATTAAGGACTAGCATGAACATTTGAAATTAAAAGGCTCAGCTTCATTTTGCTTTTCAACATCATGAAGTTTTTATCATAAATGAGCAATAAATTTGTTTTATAAAGTGAACTTAGCAAGATGACTAGTAAAAAAGAAATATAGTGAAATATCTGTTACTACCTAACATACACACCTCCTACTGGCATATTCTTTAAATAATGGAAAGTTGATTATAATCACAGTTTCCAAGAGAAATAGTCAGTCAACCTAGAAATATAGCTATTCTTTTCAAATGTGTTGTATACCTTAGTCATCCTACAAAGAGAGACTACTAACTTCAAACATACTATGTACCCTAGTTTTACTTTAATTTGCCCAAACATTCCAACTGTCAACACATTCTTAGGGATAAAGAGATCAGTAAAACACTGATCCTTAATTTTAGATCATAAAGTATGATATTCTGACTTTGAAAGGTGGACTTTTGGTTATTTGTCAGCGTACCTTTTAAATACAGCCTAGATCTGAACTTCAGTTTCCTTCAGTTCAAGTCTATCTTGGGATGTTCATTTAACTGATTAGTTAGCATGGTAGCATTATTAAAAAAAAAAAAAACTGACAGTAGCTATATCATTATGAACTGAAATCTTAGATGTGAAATAGATTGGAAGGAAAATTCTAGTCATTTTAGATGTTTTTAATTTACCTTAAATGCTTCAACTTATTTTTAGTAAATTATTTCTAATCATTAGAAATCCACAAAGGAAAAGATGAAGAAATTTTAAGAAAAGAGTTAACTAATTTGAATTATTGTAGTGTGAGCTGCTGGCCTCCTTCCTGTTTAAGTTCTTCTTTCTTAGTGTGGCTCTGAGTGATGCCCATTTTATTGGTTTCTTTTTGTTCGGCAATTTTAGTTGTGAGTAAGATTTTTTTTTCTAACTTGGATCTACCTCAAGACCCAGCCATACCACTTCTGGGTATACATCCAACTGATTCCTAACCATATTACAAGGAAGTTTCCTCATCTATGTTCATAGCAGCCTTATTCGTAATAGCTAGAAACTGGAAACAATCCAGATGTCCCTCAACTGAGGAATGTATAAAAACAAAAAACTGTGGTACATCTACACAATGGAATATTACTCAGCCATCAGAAACAATGAAATCATGCAATTTGCAGCCAAATGGATGGAACTAGAGAAGCTCACCCTGAGTGAGCTAACCCAGAGTCAGAAGGTTGCACATGGCATCTATTCACTTATAAACAGATTTTAGCCATATAGTACAGGATAACTATACTAGAGCTAATGCACCAAAGGGAACATGGACATAGATTTTGTTTCCTGTCAATGAGACACTTTGCCCTAGTGGTGCTTCCTTATAGGCCCCCAGTGTATGAGGAGGCTCTTGGACCTCATATGACTGCTGAATTGGGGCAGGGGATTGCTATGTAGGGACACTCCATACCAGAGGAGTTGGATGGAAGGGAAACGGGGTAAAGGGTGGGAGAGCAGGACTGGGAGGGGTGGAAAGAGGACATTGTGATGGAGATGTAACCAGAAGTAATAAATAAATATTAAAAAAGATTTTTTGCTAGATAAACAGAATATCTATATCATTCTTCTACAAACTATGGGTGAGATGAAAGTATGGATTTGAGTTCCTGGTCAGTCTGCTGATGCCTCTGTGTTTATTCAGGCCATATAACACCAACAAGCATAGCTGATGCCTCTGTGTTTATTCAGGCCATATAACACCAACAAGCATAGCACTTGTCTCCTGCAGCACACAGTGTCAGTGTCAGAAGGTGTTCCTCACTCAGATGGGATTCTTCCATCTTCACATATTGTCCAGCTACAAGTGCTTGCTGTAGAATGCAGACTAAGTAGGTTCATGAGCCTTCTCCTCATGCAAACAATTATTCTGACAGAACAGATGTTTCTTCCCTAGATTATAAACCTATCTGCAGACATAATTACGTAGATTTCTATTTTTAAACCTGACAGCACTTCACACAGAAATTTGTTCCACATAAAAATGCTAATAAGGAGCACCACTGCATCTGATTAACCTTTTTTTCCCCAGCATCAGGGATGGAACCCTGAGCTTGACACATGTGATACAAGCTTCTTACTATCAGCTGCACTCCTGGGCATAGAAAAAGATTTAAGGCAATTTTAAGTATTTCATAAAATTTATTGCTTTATTATTTTTAGCAGACTTAAAGTTTATGTGTTCTCAGATGGAATATTATTATGTAGATCTGGCTAGAATGGATTCATAATGTAAACCAGACTGAACTTTGGAATTGCAACAGTCATCCTACCTCAGCATCTCACATTTACGGTAGCAAATTTGGTTGTATATAGGTTTATAGTGAAAAGATAACACAAAAATTATATGCAATATATTTATTGCATTAATTAGAGAAAAACATGTAAAAAGATATGTTGTATATATTCACATTTTAAATTATTTAAAAAATATTATACTTGTAAAATTACATCAGTTAACAAGTGTACCCGATGTTATAGATTAAAGGATTAACCATAATGAAAAACCAGGCTGTAGATGCAAGAATTTTTGAACATGGTCTTATAATTTTCTTGTGTTCCTATCACAATTTCATTCTAAAATATGGTTTAAATTGAAGTCCTCGAGCTTGTAAGCATAACATTTAGAGATGGCCAGGGGCAAGCACAGTTTCTGTAGAAACCCAGCCATGATTCCATCAACTGAGTTGGGTTTCTCATGATTCCATTACCTACATCCCATTTTCTGTGCAGCAGTTATATTAGACTTAAAATACAAGGCGGTTTGCATGGCCTCTTGCTAATTTTTACCTTCACTTCCTTTTGTATATCTTCAGGATGACATATTTTCCTGAGCTGGGAAAGATATTCACTCAGGGGAAATCCATCAGTGTTATTACATCAACATGCTTTATTATTCATGGATTTATAAGAGCAACTGCCACACTTACACAGGGTTGTGAGTTACAACTCATACATATACTCTTTTTTTACCTCTCCAAGACATAATTAACGCAAAACTTGATAGAATGAGAGTTCTCAACAAAAATCTAAGGATCAACAATTAAACAAAGCTCTTAAGATGTGTATGAGTCCACCCACCAGGGGATCAAAACAGATGCTGAGATACAGAGCCAAACATTAGGTAGAACTCTGGGTGTCCTAGATAAGAGAGGGAGGAGGAATAGACAGACCCAGAGAGAACAAGAACAACACATGAAGATCAACCAACCTAGGCCCATAGAAGCTAACAGAGACAGAAACACTAACCAAAAAGAAGAAGAAGAAGAAGAAGAAGAAGAAGAAGAAGAAGAAGAAGAAGAAGAAGAAGAAGAAGAGGAGGAAAGCATACATAGTGTAGACATAGACTCCCCTGTACATATATAGAGGTTAGGCAACTTAGTCTTCATACAGATCCCTTAGCAAGTGGAGAGAGGGCAGTCTCTGTCATGGACTCTGTTGCCTGTTAGTGGGACACCTGGCTGCCATGTCAGGCCCCAGAGCAAGAGGAAGCTCTCAGCACTCGTGTGACTAATGAACTGAGGGTGTTAATATGTGGGGCCTCCCTCATCCAGAAAAGGAGAGAAGGGAGAGGAGAAAAAGGGTGGGAGAGTGGGAATTGGAGGGGGTGAGGGAGGGGGCTGTGATCAAGATGTAACTTGAATAAATAAATAAATGTTAAAAAATGATTTTCTTGAGTGATAATATAGAGTTCCATACTTGAGAAGTTTATGTTGGATCATAATGACTACATAAGTAAATGGGGTGCAGCACAGAATAGAATATAATCTGATGGGATGATATTAGGCATTCTAATGTCAATTAACCTACTCCCAGAAGTTTGCTTACAATAAGTCAAGTAATGCTGTGTTAACTTGCTTGTCTCTGATTGGTTAAATAAATGCTGAGGCCTGAGATTCCACAAAGACTGAGGTAGGTGGGACTAAGGTACTAGGACTTCTGAATCAGAGAAGTGGATGGATGGAAGAAGTCTGCAGAAATAGAAGAAGCCAGGGGCAGAAAGGAGACACAAGATGGGGTACATGAAAGAAGATCATTCCACATGGCCTGTAACATCAGCATGGCATGGAGAATAACAGTCCAAGGGACGTATGTACATATGGGGTCATATTTGGAGGATAGAATTATAAGCTAGTTTAGATGGGCTAAGATTGCACAATCCAGGCCAAGGCTTGTTAATATCCATCAGGTGTACCTGTGTGGTCATTTATAATGGCAAGTTAAGGATTAACACTGCCAACAATTTAACCATAATCTAAATGTTGCAAATAATTTCATTAATTATTTCTACAAATGGTGCCCTATCACAGCAATTAGAATCTATGCTTACCGCCTGACAAGGCCTGAGTCAAATGTAGTTTCCTAGCCAGAGTGGGGACCTGAACGAAGTACATTTCAAAAGTGCAGCTCCCTTAAGAAAAGCTACTGCCTTGCAGCAAAGGTGAAGAGCTAAGGCTGTCTTTATGTACTAAAAAACTAGCACTCTTCTAGATGGAGCTTGGGAGAGAAAGCAATCTCCTAGATTTAAAATGGAGAAATTCATAATGTCTTAATACATTTGGATTCTACTTGAGTTTGTTTCTCTTGGCGTACAAATGACTTTTACACTGACAATTATGGTTCTGTGTATCCTTTTTTGAGAAAGATGGGATTAGGATAGGCTTAGAAAAGGAAAGAGCTTAAGATGGAATTCTAAGTTACCTGCAATGATAATAAGGGAAGAAAGAAAAGGACTCTTCACAATAGATAATACAAAATTGATGGCAGCTGAAGCTCAGAGTTCTCTGGCTACTAGGTGCTTGTCAGGGCTATCTAAGATTGGCTTACCAACTAAATTCAGCAGAAACAAGATTCCAAGGAATGATCTACAATATTGTAGCATACGATAGCACAGCTAGACTAAGACTTTCAAAATATTCTTGTTTCTTTGCCTGATGTTTGTTGAGATGTCTTTTGATTTTCCATATATCAGGAGTTAGAAGGATATTTTTTACAGTTTGGCATTGCTAAAACATGAGAAATTTTAAAGGATTTAGGACAGATTGGGAACGTCATCGCAGTTCAAAGTTGCTCTCCGGGTTACCGATTACTGTTATCTGGGATTTAAGTGAAATATTTGAGCAGAGCAGTAATGGCATACACCATTAATCCTATCACACTGGAGGCAGAAACAGGCAGATCTTTGAATTCTAGACCAGCCTAGTCTAAACAATGAAGTTAGGGTGGGATCCCTGTTAAGAAAAGGCTAGTTGCTAAAAACAGACTAAAATTCAAAATGACTTGAAGAAACTATATAAATTTTTGCTTAGTAATAAATAATAATGTCCTTACTGATCTAATGAATAATACACATAAACTTAAATTTATGTAAAGAGATAGGGGTCACAAGCCAGTCTCCCTAGGTGTGGGGCTCCCATGGGAGAACAGGTTTCAGGAAGAACTTTGCTCCTAAAAGAGATATATTAACTGTTGGGTGTGTCCTTTAATCCCAGTATTTGGGAGGCAGAGGCAGGCAGATCTCTGTGAGTTCAAGGCCAGCCTGCTCTACAAAGTGAGTCTAGGACAGTCAAGAAATCCTGTCTTGGAAAACCTTAAAAATAACAATAATAAGAGATATATGTTAGTCAATGTAAGGACCCAGAGTTAGGCTGGGGGAGGAAAATGAAACCTGCATGCCTCCCACTGCCAACAGTTATATAAAACACCATATCATGCTAGTCTAAACCAATCTCCTCAAGAATATGGGAGAATTGGAACTCAGACTAACATAAAATGATTTAATTAATATTGTTGTTTAATAAAGGTAATTCAATGAATTACATTCATACCTTGATTCCAAAACTTGGGTGAAAAGGAAAAAACAGGTTCCTTGTGAGTTCATGGCCAATCTAATCTACAGACCTCTATAGAGCAAATCAAGAGAGCCAAAGCTACAAAGAGAAACCTTGTCTCAATAAGGATAGATACATCCACATAGAAATTAAATCTGCAAGGAAAAAATATATAAATGCATGCCTTTGATTCCAGAACGTGGGAAACAAAGACAGAGACAGAGACAGAGGCAGATAGGTTCCTTGTGAGTTTGAGGCCAACTAATCTACAAACAGCCAGAACTACACAGAATAAACCTGTCTCAATCAATTAATACATTTATGTCAGCTGTAGAGACGAATACTTAAACTCCATAGAGTCTCATGCTGAATTTTCAACTTATTATTGATCTTATATAGCGATATATATGTAATAATTGCAAAAAAAGGTCTTCCATCCAAACTGATAAAAATCAGATTTGACTGGAAAGACCTCCTGCAGATCTTGGCTCAAACAAAAGAACAAACAGGTAACTTATATTTGGTAATTGCATTATGTGGGAACTGCTCAGACTGACTAAAACATAAATATATGCATACAAATCCAATAAAAATCTTATTGGCTACATAGAAGACACATGACTTATTATTACATGTCATACTTTCATAAGGCATGAATGGAGATTAACAAATGTCTCTATTCTACTCAAAGAAATAGCAAAAAAATCTTCTTTTATTGATTGGTGCATCCTCCACACACAGGCATTTCTGTAATTACAGTACAATATGTCACTTGTGAGAAATTATATATTTTCAGAACAAAGGGACCAGACACCAAAGTAGACAAGACAAGTAGCCCAGATAATCCTGGGCTATATACATATCTGCATCAATTGTTATTTCCTCAAAAACCTACATCCAGAACAACTTCAAAATGGCTTGCTAAGATGGTCCAGCCTCACAGACTCTTACAGCCAGGACTTCAATAAAGCCCTGAACTTTCCCATCCAAAGTTCAGCTTCGGGCTACAAACTATTCAGGGCATTCAAATTGCTGAGCGCATAGAGACTGGACAACAAATGTTACTATTAAGTTGCTTAACCATTTTTCAATTTTATTTGTGCCTTCATGCATATTTTCTATGTCCTAAATCAGCAGGAAGCAATTTTAAGAGAGTGATGCCCCATTCACAAAGGTGGGGTGGTTGGTTTTTTTGGTTATTTGATGGTTATAGTTGTTGTCTTTTGGGGGAATTGGCTACAAGTTGTTAAATGATCTTGTTAAGCAAGGTATAGGAAATTAGACTCAAGGATTTTTCTCTTTCTTTTCTCTGTCCTTTCTCTCTTATATAATGGGGAAAGACCTGAAAATAAAAAAGAGGGGGACTATGGGTATATAATATACAATATATATACTATCGGTATATATATATAATATATATAAAATATAAGGGTAGATTATTGAATCTGCTCTGAAACTTAAAGCTTTTGTTATTCTCAAAATAAGGTTATTTTTGACTTATTGGTATACAATTTTTCATATTGATACAAAAATAAGGTTAATTTTTGATTCATTGTTATAGAATTTTTATATTTTGACAGACATATATGTATATTTCAATTCTTACATAAGGTATTATGCCTATATAACTCATTTAAAAGTACAGGTTTACTTCCCATCCTTTTGTGAGTTGCTTTGCAATCTATTTAGGAGTCTGGGTATACAGGTTGATGGATGGCCAGGCAAGCTCCTGGTTATGTCAAATACTAGACATAATTTATCACACAATAGCTTACTAGGTTAAACAAATAGTAAATGTCAATAATATGCATTTTGCCTGCTCAAACATAGATAGATTTATAACTAAATCAATAGATGTCTTCAAAATCCTCAGAGGCATAGAGAAAATGCCCTTTAAAGATGTTTTTATTATTTGAAGAATTCTGATTTGACACAGTCAGCTCCTGACAGTTCCTGACTTGGAAGGAGACAATGAGTATCAAAAATTTCCATCAGGAGATAATTCCTAGTGGGTAAAAACAGCCCTGCTCTCTCAACAGACTATATTCAGTCCAAAGGTGGACCAGAGCTTAAATGCAGGTAAGTCGATGGCCTGATTCTGCAGAGACAGAGTGGACAAATCCTTTTTATTTCCTGCTGCACAATTTACTCTGTGAGGTATGCTTGGCTAGAAGGCTGAAGATGAAGCTCCAACAATATTGAGAGATATTTGGGATTGTTTAGGCAGCAAACTGTCATTTTTCCATTCTGGAAGCTGCTCTCCTGTACTTCCTACTCACTCAAATAATAACTTTATCCCTTCTTATATCTTTGATGGGGTTGAAGACATAATAGATATATAATTTAAATTGAACTGGAATTGTTTAGGTCTTAAAAGGTTATTTTCAAATGTAGATAAAATCTTTAGGTTTATAAATATAGGATATGATAGAAAATATTTAGGTTCAGAACTTTAGACACACCAATATAGATGATTTTTTCTTCAAGATTGCCTAATACAAATAGGCTAAACATTATGTGTGTAACTTTTATTTATGGTTTTCTTGATTGCTTCATATTTGTTCTACTGTTTTTACTATATTAATTAAAAAGTATTACCCTTTTTATTAGACAAAATGAGGGAATTGATGGGGTAATGTTATGCATTCTAATTTTAATTAACCTGCTCCCAGGGTTGCTTGCTGTACATCAAGTAATGCTGTGTTACATTCTTGTCTCTGCTTGGTTAAATAAATGATGAGGCCTGAGATTCAGCAAAGACTGACATAGGAAGGACTAAGGTGCTTGGACTTCTGGAGCAGAGAAGTGGATGTGTAGAAGAAGCCTGCAGAAGTAGAAGAAGCCAGGAGCAGGAAGAAGGAGACACAAGATAGGGTACATGAAAGATCATTCCACGTGGCCTGGAATATCAGCATGGCATGGAGAATAGCAATCCAAGGGACGTATGTATATAACGGGTCATATTTGGGGGATAGAATTACAAGCTAGTTTACATGGGCTAAGATTGCACAATCTAGGCCAAGGCTTGTTAAAATCCATCCAGTGTCTCTGTGTGCTCATTTATAATGGTGGGTTAAGGATTAACACTGCTGACCAATTAACTATAATCTAAATATTGCAAATAATTAAATTAATTATATCTACAATCACCTAATTCTACAAATCATATGAACCTGTTATTTGTTAGAAAATAGATGGAACTTAATGTTGTTATGTTTAGTGAAATAATTCATGGTCACAAAGAAAAACAAATTGTTATCAATTTTTCTGATGTAGAAACAAACAAACAAACTGATGTCATCACTCTGGTGATAAAATAGGATGTACTAGACACTATGGAGCATCTAGGGATAATCACTTGTGTACTATGTGGAAGGATCACCTGTCAATAATAAAAAAAAAGTTTGACCTATAGGAAAGGGCAGTATAGGAGGCAGGATATCCAGAAGAGAGAGTGAGAGAGAGAGAGACAGAGAGACAGAGAGAGAGAGAGAGAGAAACAGAGAGAGACAGACACAGATACAGAGGACAGAGACACAGACAGAGAGACAGAGAGAGAGACTCTGGGATAGAGCCAGGCATATGAAGGTTCCACTGAGTAGTCAAGGAAGTGTGAGGTAGAAGATGAGAAGGGGAAATCAGCCACAGAGTTGAACTTAGGTTAGAACTTAGGTTAGAACAAACTGATAGCTTATGGCCTAGACATTTTTCATAACTAAATAAATGTCTGAGTTGTTTTTCAAGTACTGGGCTGCAGGTGGAAAGCTGTGTAATTATAGGTGAGTAAGAAGTTAAAAGATGTAAGGCTGACCAGTGACAACCTATTTCCTGAGACCTTCAGGTTCTGTTGAAGAGCATAGTGATTATTGATAATTTCAAAATGCTGAAACAATGTCGTCTGTTTTTTTTACAACAAAATGAAAATATGTCTGAAAACATGTATGTCTAATTTACTAGAAACTTTATATAAAAATTACATTTATTTAAACATCATATTATCTAAAAATATACATAGAATTTTATGTTTTATGTATAATTTAAAAATTAATGTTATGCAAAAAATAAGTTCTGGTTGTATCTGAGATCTCCTAGATATTCCATCTGGAAAGTCCAATGTGTCACCATTTTGAGTAATTTACTAGCAAATAATTTCTGACAAATGGGTCAAAACCATAAGTTTTTGTGTCAATAATTGGTACAAAATGTGCTGTTCTGTACATATACATTTACATATGAGAACAATATCTACTGTAATTATTTTGTTTTCTAAACTTTATAAACAAATGAACAGTGCAAATAATCGCACAGCTATACTATGACCTACAAAGCTCTGAGAAATATTGACTGTATCATTGACGTGCTGAAAAATCTATGATAACTACTTAAAAATGATGCAACAAAATTTTAAAAAGAAGTGAATCAACAATTGAAAATTGAATTTTTCCTTACAATGTGTCAGAGGCTTATTTAGGTAAGATCAGTGATTTTTTTAGATTTAGCTCCTAGTGTCATTTAATTTCCTATGAAGTAACTGTATCTTAATTTCAATATGCAAATGACATTGTGAAAATGCATATAAAGACACTTAATTTTCAATACTGATAAGTTTTTCTAATATCTATTAATTCAAACATTTAGTAAAATAAAATTCAAACTGTTATTGTGCTGAGTTATGCCTCCATTCCTTCCAGAATAATTCAGATGTTTTTGTAATCTGATACAGTTTTCCATACATTTTAAAGGTGCAAACAGCGATCGTTTAAAAAATAATTACTTGTCAAAACATACCAACATAAAATATTTAATAGTGATATTTCAAAATATGTTATATGCCAAGGAGAAAAAAGTGTTTTATTTAAATGTGGGATTCCACATGAGAGAATTACTGTATCAATATTGTTTTTGACCCTCAAGACTTACCTAGTGAAAAACTCAAATAATTTTAAACAAATACACTAATTATTCTTTTCACAGTCATTAAAATAACTTGGCTGGTGTTATCAACAGCTCATTGAAAGGGCCTTAATATGGTGTCTTCTAGAATGTTGAGGAAACCAATTTACAAGACAACTTCACAGTTCCATCTGCACACTACTGCATGCTTTAAACCCCATTCCTCCAATGTGTACTGTAGTGTAAGCTTACAAACAGATGTCCAAACAAAACATAGAGCAAGAATGGTCCAACAACAGGAATTTTAAGTAACATCAGAAGGTTTCTTTACAGCTAACACTTCAAACAACAATTTTATAAATGTTTTTCTTTTGTAATCTACAGAGTAAGACTGGAAGGAATATTTAGAAGGTGTTTATGTTACACTCCGTAGGAAATTCTTTGCTGGATATCACTGCACGTGTAAAGGGACAAAAGCTTAAACTCTCATCACTTCACAGTTCTTCAAATGAAGCCCTGTTTGAGCAGTGTCCCACAGAGACAGCAATATGCAGGGAGTGTTCCAATTGTGTTTCCTGAATGCACACCAGTGTGGAATTCAGAGAGCTGCTAATTTCGCTATTCCTGGAAGTAAATTGTCCACACCACATAAGAAGGCTCTTGTTTAAACAAGTATTTGGGGTACCACAGATTGAAAAGTAGTAATTGGATTAGAAACAGAACAAAAAGCAAAGGGAAATAGGAACTGTCACTAGGAGAGTTGGTGAGAACCTTGTGGAGAAACATTGGCAGAACGCTCTTGCTAACTTGTGTCAATCTTTTATCACTCAGGTATCATGCTCACTAAACATCTCCTATTCTACATACACTCTTTCTCCTGATAGACTATTAGTGATTTCCCAAGGGGAAATGTTTTCAAATGAGGAAGTTAAAAATCTAAAATGCAGCAATCTTAGAGATTCATGTCCACTGTGCTCCAGAAACTTGTCAGTCCTGCTTTACTCTGCAGAACACTTTAAATTGGTATTAAATGCAGAAATAGAATCTTTGGGCCATGCTCTAAAATAGTTAAGCATGACAAGGCAATGGTTCCATTGTCTTCAAGCAGCCTTTCAGAGTAACACCCTGTTTTTTGTCAAGACTAGCAGCAGCTTTATCCAAAGAAGGCCATCTATAAGCACTAGGGTTGACTGAAGCTTTAAAATCCATATGGGTAGCAGATGAGAATGACACTCCTTGAAATCCAAAAGACTTAGAAGCTAATAATCTGAAAAGAGTTTAAATATTTTTCCAAACTTATTTAATTTTGAATCTAAATCCATAAACCTGGAAGAGAAATTTATTTGCTTAAAAATCATACCCTCCCTAACTAGATGAAATGGTGTATATAGCTAGTATAAATATAGCAAGTGTCCTGCCTATAAGAGATACAAAACAAAGGTCAAATATCAAATGAGGATCACTGAATGAATCCTTGCCAACATGCTCCCCAAGTCTGAAACCTAATCCAAGCTGACATTGCCCAAAATTGAATTTTTATTTAGAGCGAGCAAACAGCACCTTTTGAAGGATTTGATGGAAGATTCGAAGTGTATCAGTCCTTATCTGCTGATACATACTCCGTGTGTGGGAACTGAACTGTTACTATCTTAATGTTGAAAATGACTTTGAAAAGTATCATATCAGTGTTCATTCTTTATTCATGAGGAAAAGTGATTCCAAAAGATTTCTCCCCCACTGCTTATATCCAATCCAGTTTTCCTTTAACATCAGATAAGATAGGTTTTATTTCTCTACTCCAAAGAAAGAATGTTTTCAAGCATGAAAACAGTACCTCAGACCTTATCATCATATATTAATAGCCTCTTGAGATTATATTTATCCCTCAAAACATTAGCGATAAATTATTCTTCAAAACATTTTTTGATAAACAACAACAAAAAACCACAGTTTTACTGAAATTACAAAGCAGGGATTAATGTTAAAGTAAGGAAAAATATGATGCATCCCTCTTTAAAGTTAGACAAAAGAGAATGACTATTCATCGTTTCAGGTAATGGGATTTTTGTTAAAATTTTTTCTAGTACTCCTTGGCCATGTTTATGGATAGTGGTGATTGAGCTCATCATGAATATTCACCTTGTCATGCACTAAAAGAAGGAGAAGTGAGAGTTGCCACCTACATCCACCAGACTGATCCAGGGTATCAATGTTTGAATAAATCCCAATATGTATGGCGAAGGTGTTTATTGGGGTGAAGACATGATCCAATCTGGTGAAAATGTGCAAAAACTCATATGTCTCAACAAAGATAAAATTCTGTCTCAAGACTGTAACACTGAAATCTAGATTGAGTTTCTTACCTGCAGTAAACTCCATACTCGAGACCCCACATTCACAGTTATTTGAGTCTAGCTTTATAAACAGACCTACGGAAGTGTTTAATACACAGAACCAGTCTCCTCTACAAGTTCTACTATAGGTCAGTCCTGTTGATACTGGACTTAATTCCTTAGCCCTTAGCCCACAATTCTCACAATCAATATTTTAATATTAATTTATGTTTATAAGGCAGAGGGGTGATAAAGAATGAGGGAGAGAGGAATGGAGAAAAGGAAAGGGAGAGGGAGACAGTAAGATAGGGAGAGAGAGAAATAAGGAGAGAAACAGAGACACAAAGAGGCAATACCCCCAATGAAACATTATCATCTTACATAGTATTCCACTATGTTCACATGAAATTACTTAATAATTGGAAATGTGAAGCTATGGACGACAGTTTCACAACAGGCGAACACACTGGAATAACCACATTTTCTATGTTTAAACATAGAGTAAAAAACACTTCATGTAATAAATAATTATTCAGCACACTATTTTATGCTTTCTATTCATGTGTGCTTCTCCTTCTAGGGCTTTGCTTTCAGCCATGAATTGCTTTCATCATATATCAACACAGCAACACCACTGGCCTCTGATGGGCAGGATGAAGATTTAAGACAAAGTTCTAAGCCATGACAATAAATGTCTCCTTGAGTCATATGCCATGGCCTTGTAAACTTTAAATATGAGTATCAATAAAGTGTGTTCATTGTATTTAAAATAAGCACATTTTGAGGATTTAATATGCCTGAATTTGTGTGGAGAAGATAGATAAAATAAGTTTAGTGTTACATGCTCCAGAACATGTACATTGCAAAAATTATTTATCCTCAGTTTTCTTTTACATTGTGAAATAAATGATGTCCTCAGAAACTGGAGATGTTTTAAATTAAGAAGCCCAACAAAGCTATTGAATGTTATATTCATTGTTGAACTTTCATGTCTATCAAATTCGTTTTAACACAAACAATACTGAAATTGTAAAGTATGCTCTTATTTCCTTCTCATATATAAAAACTTCATGACATCACAGGCAGCATTACAGACTGAGGATTTTCCTGTGTCTTAAGTTTTACATAATCATAAGCTTCATTGTTTTAAAAATACATAATGTTACTTTACAAAGTTTTCTTCATTAAACTGGAAAGGAGCTTTTCAGATACTTGCCTGAAATCCAAGTAGCTTTTCACTAGGCTTAATGTGTCTCTGAAATTCACATTCTGTCGGTTGTATTACTTTGATTCCATCTTCATAGAAAACATAGAACATGTTCCCAATTCCCAGACCTTAGGAATAAAACAAATTTAGAAAGTTCAAAATAGAATTATCAAAAACCTTTACAACAAAAGCTCAGAGCGCATTATTTTCCTAGCAGGCATACATTTAAGAAGTTGTGTAATGCTAATAAAACAAGTTACAAGGACCTCCCTTGCATGAGACACACAGAGACATTTTCTTGGTCTTCCTGGTCTGCAGTGAAGTGGATTCCTTTGTATAAATTAGTACATGTTTCATTTGTCTTCAAATAAATACAAATGGAATTATGAACCCTTCAGCACAGATATTATTAAAAATTTCTTTAATTAATGTGGGTACTTGTTATGTGGTGAAAGTCACTAATGAAGAGTAAACTCCCATTGTAGTACTGATCATAGTTCCCTAGAAAGAAAGAAATTTCATGCTTTTGGAGGTCATGTGTACAAAAACTTTTAGAAACAAAAAAAGACCAAATGTACTAGAGAATTTTGGAGAATATATACTATAAAACACCCTACAGAAAGGTCTTAAATATCAATTTTAAGTTGACAGCATTGAAAATCTGTTTCTTCACAGTAGTATAGACTAAATAAACTATTTTAGAAGAGTTTGTTACATTTTTAAAATAATTATTTCAAATTTTGTCTACAATAGATTTGAGTGTATTGCATGCAAAATTTCCTTTCATTTATAAATCCACACAAAGAGGCATGGGGAGCTGAGAGGATGTCATTTGATACATAGGTGAGGCTGACTGAAGTGTAAGCTCTGATGCTCTTACCACATCCTTAGTAACACTTGTCCTTGGAGAATGCACACTTGTCTGGGTCTCCCACATTTTAATCGATACTAGTCTGAAAGAGTACACACATGTACAGGTCTCCCATGTACAGAAAAATTCACATTTGTCCTGAGAAAGTACATACATGTAGTATGGGCCCCACATATTAATGAACACCTGTCAGGAAGCACCTATGTCTTCATGTACACCTGTTCAAGGAGATTATATATCCATCTAGGGATATCATATACTCACACACATCTGTCTTGGAAACACAAACACCAGACTGGCAGCTCCTATATCTTCATATACCTGTGTCTGGGAGTGTACAAGCCTGTCTGGGTATCTATGAATACATACTTATCTGTTCTGAGAGAATACACACCAGTTCTGTACTCCTGCATTCTCATTCACACTTGTCCTGGGAGCATTCACACCAATTCTGGGACCCCAATACTCATGAAGTAGTATTTTCTCTTTGTGAGCTCAGCCTCTGCTTATATTCCATATACTCAGCTTTAACCCCATGGATCTTCCTTTTCTAATCCCATGAAACTTGTTTCTTTTTCCAATTATATTGTTTGCTTCTAATTTATTTAATCAAATATATTCAGTTTACTCAATTATATTTCACACAATACATCTCAGGTATTAGATCTAAGGAGGAACTCAATAATTTCCTGATTTATATGAATATTTGTTTGTGGAATTTAAGTCATATTTTATCTTATAAATCAACTGCTGCTAAATATAAAAGTCATACATTTTGACAAGTAGAATTATTTTTTTCTATTTTTATTATTAATGAGGTATATAAAATGTTTAATTCTGACACTTTTTATTTTTATACATATCATATTTATAATTTTCCTTCTAGCATGTGAACTTCCTTTATATAATAAAATAACTCATATTGATTGAATTGACTTTAGATTATTTCAGTAATGATCTGTTAATTATATAGCTCCAGAGAATACCAGGTTAAAAGAAGACATTCCTGAACAGTAGCAGAAATGACAAGACCTATGTACCAGTCACAAAACATTCATGAGAAATAATTCATGGCTTGTCATCTTTAAACTATATGTATTGTTGTGCCCAACATAATCTAAATTATATATATATATAATTTATATAAATATATACATAATCTAATCTATGTATATAAAGGCTTCAAAAGTAGATTGGTATTCATGCCAAACGTTATTGTATCAGTAAAGCCTACATATAAACACTAACTGGATTGATGTATGTTATTGTTTAATAACTATCAATTTATTATTATTAGTTGCTGTATATTGCCATTGAAATTTACAATCAAACATAACAGAGTCCTATTGTGGTATCTTCCTGAGCTGTGTAGGCACCTCCGCACTTGTTATTTCTTTAAAAACTCCTTTCAGTTTGAATGAGTAAGACTCTTCCTTGTGCTGCTCCTGTTACCTCCTATCATGAACTGAAACATATTTGGAACTGACAATTAGTTACCATCTGGAATATGCAATTTTCTTGAATGATTTCCATACTTCACATCTCTAGATACTTCCATTACAGTGTTTGAACCTTGTTTTTTGCACAGCACACTCAGTGGGATACCACTCTGAGTTACTGCTCTGTTCAGTTTCTGAGAGGATGTAACCTTTAAAACATCTAATTTATACAAATCACACATTTAAGCCTGCAAGTTTGTATCTTACCCTTAAAATATGAATTCACACCAGTAATTTTATAAATAATGAACATATCTCAGGATGCTAGTCACAGGTGAAATATAAATAAGTATCACCATCAGAGACTTACTCTGTCTTGTTCATTTTTTAAATTTTTCCAGTGGAAGAATAATCTCTTTGTATTGATGAAATCAGTATGAAAACACTCATAATTTTTGGCAAAGAATAATTGTGATTATTCCCCATATTGGATTTAGAGGTCACAACCTTATCATACAGCTCTCAGTGTTAAGTGAGATCTATTGGTACAGATTCAGTAGAGTGATTGGCACACAGTAATATTTTAAGAAGCAGTTGAGAATTTCATGATGCCATTTCTCCTGGATAGGATATGCAATGCAGGTAAGAAGCCAATTCATCATGGTATTTATTTTCCCTTGAACCTAATTTGGTTCCTCATTCTGTCTTTCCTATGATATCCAATTTTATATCTTCTTTCCCCAGAATTCATGATCCAACTAAAATTTTTAAGGTATATCTTTTCTCCCCAACAGCTCCCCCTTTCAGTCCAACAAATAGCTCTTTCTCTTCTAATAACAAATATAATACAAAACAATAGAAATAATTAGGCCACAATTATGAGATTTATATGGCTTAGCATACATTCCCAATGTCCAGTCCATACATATTTGCCACCTGACTTTAACATTCTACTATCTAACCATCTCCATGAGTTTAAAGTTCTATATCCAACTCAGATTCCATCCTGACTTGCATCACAATTTTAAAAACATCTTCTTAGATCCAGAACACCCTCTTAATTCGTAACAACTTAAAATTTAACTATGAGACTCTAGC
Organism: Lophiomys imhausi; assembly: GCA_907164525.1. Taxonomy (NCBI): domain Eukaryota; kingdom Metazoa; phylum Chordata; class Mammalia; order Rodentia; family Muridae; genus Lophiomys; species Lophiomys imhausi. Next base: position 9,930,058 of record CAJQZJ010031962.1, on the reverse strand, counting down.
TATCTATTCTTCAACCACATCAGATACCTGAGAGGGATAAATATTTCTGATTATACAGGAAGTGCAGGGCCAGCAGCTTCCAAAACTAAGAAATGACATACCAGTGGCTGCCTAAACATTCCCAATTTCTCTCCATACATTACAGCATCAATCTTCAGCTGTTTGGCCCCGTTTCTCTGACAGATATTGATTGTAAAGCAGGAATTATGAAGGACTTGCCTACCCTGTCTTGGCAGAGCTAGGCTATTGACTTACCTGCTTTCAAGTTTTGTCCCATTTGGATAGAATTTTGTCTACAGTTGAAGTGGCAGTATGAGATTTATCCAACTAAAATTTTATTTTGATTTTCTCGTAGACCATTTCTCATAATTTGTCCTTTCATGGTTTATCAACAGCTTTCTATTCATGTTACTAGTGGAGTAAAATGCCATTCACATTTTCTGACTCATTCTTTTAGAAAAACAATGTGTTGTTCTTGAAGGCTACAAGTGTGTGATGTCATCTGCATGGTCCCAACTCAATAAGTGTTTAAGTAAGCTGATACCTGGCATTAAGTTCATCATAAAATATTCAAAAATATAAAACAATCTAGGTCTGCCAATTACTTTTAAAAATGTAATACTTAAAACAATGTTATGTTCTTTAGTTCACATTTTGACTTCTTTTTACATTTGGATTCTGTAGGCCATGTCTATATTAAGTACATGGCCAAAAGTACCCTGAACTCATGGGTATCTCAAACAAGTTAACCTCTAGATAATCATAATTCATTCAAGTGCTACTGTGCACATGAATATTAGAAGCAACATGTGCAAACAATGCATATTGCTATAACATCAAAGTCGTTCTCATTCTCAGATTAAAGAATAGTCAATCATATAGCTTTCAATTACACTGAATTGTAATGAGTGTCCAGTGTTACAGTACATTCCAAACATTCTGGAGTTCAGCAAAAGATTCTGGTATGCTTCCTTTTCCTTTTTTTCATATGTTGGTGGAGACAAATACATGCATCATGTCTTTCCCAAAATAACTGTTACTCTAGTTGTGTATAGCTACTCTAGAAATTACTTCATGATTACCTTAACTCATTTGTATTCTGTTTTCTTTCTGTACAGAAATTATAGAAGACATAGAAAGAATTATATGCATGCTTATAGGCAGAAACTATTTCTAATCAATACTGAACATTTAATACAATATTAATGCACTAAGGGACATATGGTTCAGTATTTACTCATATCGAGCCCGTGTGAACAGGACACTGATAGAATAATTTTGTATCCTATTAATTCTGCTATTAATTATAAACAGCATATACATGATGGAATTTGTTCCAATTTGATTTGAGTCATTTTTGGATGTTGGTTCCATATTTAAGCTAATATGAAAATGGATCTTGGGGTGGTACTTTCTGTGGATTAAACTGTCAGCCCTATAATTTATGACATGGAGAGTAATAACTTAAAATTCTATTATTATTAGGCAATCAAAGGTGTATCACTGAGTTTAAATACTTATGAAATATTTCATTAATTAACACTGTCTTTCTTTTTTTTCAGTGACAGCAAATATATATTTACATGTATACATAATATATATAAAGCTCTCAATATATATTTAACTAAAAATGAATATGGTTATTTCTCACCTTGATTAGACTATTTTATATTTTGAAAGTTATCCTTATTTGTATCATGATTTTACAGCTAAAACTGCCTTCAGACACTGAGAACAATCATTAGTACATGGAAATATGGTTTTATATTATATCTATCTATAGTAAGACTTGCTAATATGCAAAACCTTGTTTTATATGCATTTATTTACTAATTCAAGTTACATCTCAATCACAGCCCCCTCCCAAATCCCCTCCTGGTCCCTCCCTCTCACCCTCCACCCCCTCCCACTTATCCTATTCCTCCTGTGTGGGGCCCCTACATATCATCCCCCCTCAGTTCATCAATTACATGAAGGCTAAGAGCTTCCTCTTTCTCTGGGGCCTGACTTGGCAGATCCACTATGGTAAAGTGTCTCACTAACAGGCAACAAGTCCACAACCAAAACTTTCCCACTCCTACTTGTTAAGGGATCTGTATGAGGACCAAATTGCCTATCTATATTTGTATGGGGGAGTGTAGGTCAAGTTTAAAGTTTTTTCTTTTTCTTTTTTCTTTCTTTTTTTTGGGGGGGCGGGGGGTTAGTGTTTCACTCTCTGTACACCTCTAGGGGCCTAGGTTAGTTGGTTCTGTTGATCTTTATGTATAGATGTTGACCCCTCCTAGTCTTTCTGCTCTTCCTCCCTCTCTTATATAGGACTCCCAGAGCTCCAACTAATGTTTGACTATGTGTCTTAGCATCTTTTTTGATCTGCTGCTAGGTGGAATTCCTGATACGATAGTTATGCTAGGTTCCTGTTCCTTTGAGTCTGTGGATTGTAGGATTCTTACCACTTAAAACTATTATAATGGAAGATTGTGACTACTATTAATGAGTCAAAGTGACTTGAAGTAATAATTACTATGTTTTACATACACTGTGGTGAGTGAGTGTGTGTGTGTGTGTGTGTGTGTGTGTGTGTGTGTGTGTTTGTGTGTGCATTTGTGGTGTGCATTCAAGACTTGGAGAAGAATAAAGAACACTCTATATAAGTTGTTTCTTTTTTTCCACCACCTGTGTCCCAGGGAACAAACCCAGGTAATCAAGTTAGATTTCGGGAGCCTTTACACACTGAGCTATTTGCTGTCTACTTCAAGTGAGAAATATTTTAATAGTTCTAGGTATATACTAGAAAATTGTAGTACTATCAAATAAAATACTGAATCAAAGTGAAAATAAACCTGATATTTGAATGAATTATAGTCTGCAAATACAGTAAAAGTCAAGGGATTAAAGTCACAGCAATATAAAAAGGAATCAAATTTAGTACCTTCTTCTCTCCATAATATATTAGCTACTGCAGCATGCCAAAGAAGAAAGAGAAGAGAAAAACAAATAAGAAAAAGTTAGTTGACTAATCATATGAATAATCACTAACAAGGTTAAAAATCTAGGCAAAAATGTATGTAAGTGGTAAGACATAGTTGAAAGACTTCCACAGTTCATCAAGAGGAGAATTTTAAAAGAATCTAGTTTTTTGAACAATAATTTTGGAACAGACCAAGAACATTTTTTTATCACTTAAAATTAGAGAACATCTAAGTTATTGTTTTAGATACACATTCAGAGCAAACATTGATAGCTAAAGTATTGAATTAGTATACAGTTTAAAGTCATCAAAAGGTATTGTTTTCCATTTTTACTATAAGTAACATTCTCCCACAAAATGAATTACTTATAATGAAGTAGAATTCTGGAAAATAAAGGATTGTGAAGACAGTTTGTATTTATTTATTTATTTTCTATAATACATGGATTCATCATTTTAAGTTAGATATAATGCCTATGTATATATATATATATATATATATATATATATATATTGCTGTTTTCAGGACACACATCATATTTGTGAAGAATATGTTTATTTAATAATAAATAAACAGTTAAAATATTAGAATGGAAGTAATGGAAAATGTAATTTATCTCTTTTACAATTAAAATTTAAGCCTTTATATTTATGTGAAAAAATATAAATTAAAAGAAGGATTAAGTAGCAGAAATTGTTGACACATATAGTTATTCCCTAAGTGTTTTGACACTTTCATTTTTCTTAAATCAAGCCCCACATGTATGAAGCCAAAACTCTACATTTTTGTCATTTTTTTGTTTATTTGGTTATCTGTTTGAATCATGATCTCACACTGTAACCCTGACTGGCCTGAAATTGATCAGGTAGCCCAGGATGGCCACAAATTCTCAGTAGTCTGCCTTCCTTGGATATTTCATTGCTGATATTACAAGAATGAGACATCTTGTTTAGTTAAGAAATAAATTCCACAATAAATAGGAGTTATGTCACAAACATTCAATAAAAGTACACATCAAGTTTATCAAACAGGGTAGGAATGTAGGAAGATGTCAACATAGAAGATGAAAAATTTATATTCCACTAGAAGAACCAGCAGACACTAAGATGTTTTTCATGTCTGAACAGTATATTGATGATTTCCTGTTATAAAAAATGTGCACTAAAACAAATATTATGCTTATTTTATTAGTATTAAAATGCTTGTTTTCAATATTGGGACTGGGAATATGATATAGATAGAAAATTTTCAGATATTACAGAATTTTAAAAAGCATATTGCATGGACACAGATAGAGCAGTCACTTAGCACCCACACCCTATAATTGATTACCACAAATTGTATTAAAAAAATCACTAACTCTATTTACTCTGGTCAAAAAACCAATATCCTTCCATTTCACATCTTTCCATTACCCATTCATGAGTATGTAACTTGGAAATAAAAATTTGCAACATGTCTACTCATTGACATTATCATATATCATCTGGTCTTTATATATTCCATTTTGTTCATTTCCAGAATATGTTTTTTATTTACTATTTAAAAAGTATCATTTTCATTTTTCTCATTTATCAATCTAAATGTATTGCAGGGATTAGAATACAGCACAAAGTGTTAGGGCTCTGCAGACTTCTGAGAGTCATGAAGATATGTGCATTACATATGTAAGGTGTATGTTTGTGTAGCAATTGTCCTTTTTCTTAACTAATTCCATTAATACATATTTGTCCAAGTAGTGTGGCTAATTTAACAGGTTTTTTAATTTTATTTTTCAGGATATAATTATTTAATTTTTCTCTTCTCTTTTCTCTCTCCTTAGCCTTCCATACATAGTTCTATTATATTATCTTCAGCTACCCTGTCTGGAAATGAGAATTTAGATGAAATAACTTATATTCACATAATCTTATAAAAGACTTAACATACCCTGTAATATGACAGAAAGTTATCAGTTCTTCCAAAAGAAGACCAACATAGAAAATTAGCCTTGACCCATGAGGGCTGACAGAGACTGTACCACCAATCAAAGAGCACCCATGTGCTGGAACTAAGTTCCCCTAAACATTTATAACTGATGGCCCAACATGGACTCTGATCCCTGTTTTTTGACCACTTCTCTCTAACAGGGTAGCAGTCCCTGGCCTCAATGGAAGAGGATGCTCTCAGTCCTCATGTGACTTGATGTGCTGGGATGGAATGGTATGAGGATCCCCTTTTCTGAGGAAAAATGGATAGGGCATAGATGGAAGGAGGTAGGAGGCCAGGACACAGAGGGAAGTAAGGGGGTATTATCAGGATGTAAAATGAAATAATAAATAAACTATGTATAGATATATTTTTTGCAAAAAAGTTATCAATTCTAATCCCTTGGACAATTAATTTTTATAACTATAGACCTCACAGTTCAATACCTAGTCATTAAACAACTTGAGTATGAATTTACTTCAGAAGATAACAAACATTTTGTATTGAAAATGCAGATCAGTTGGGCATGGTAGCACACACCTTTAATCCCAGCACTTGGGACAGGCAGGTTTCTATGAGTTCAAGGCCAGCCTGGTCTACAAATTGAGTGCAGGACAGCCAGGGGCACACAGAGAAACCCTCTCTCTCATTCTCTCTCTCTCTCTCTCTCTCTCTCAAAAAAAAAACAAAAACAAAAACAAAAAACAAACAAACAAAACAAAAAAACAAAAAAAAGAAAGAAAGAAAATGCAGAACAATAGGGCAAATGTCAGGCATTGGTATTTTAATTTTTATTATTAATTCTTTTAGTGTTGTGCCTTACTTTATATATCAGGAGACTTTAATTCACATTAAAGTTATGGGCTTCATATTTATATGCTATATGAGGAGATACATTTGCAGAGTTGGAATATTATAAAAGCAACAATAAGCTAATGACATAATACTGTGCTCATAGCACAGAACAGCTGTTTCCCTTGTCTGTGCCTGTTCAAACTGTCTGGGTTTCACCTAAGCACTTCTGTGTCTTGCCTTTATCTTTGTCTGAAAGCTTACAGATTTTTATGGAAGGAAGGCATTTTTTTTATAAAGTGCATTTGTGTGAGCATAACATTTAAGCTGAATGTCTTATTGTCTGCTTTCCTTTTAGATTTAAGAAAATGGCTTTACATTACCAAGGAAATGTAAAAAGACAAGCTAACATAAAAATTTAATGTATCTAAAAATTTGTATGGTTAGAATTATAGGACATGAAATTTCTTTGAATGTACATATGGGAAATGTAATGAACTATATTAGCTATGTCATGTTCACTGCCTTCGTTCCACATGCCTGATTAAAAGATACATTTAAAGGGAAACTAATTTTCTTTTTATCCTGAATGAAGGCAATTTCCCAGTTGCTCGAATCCAAACCTGTGACTTATAATAGCTGACTATGTTTCAGTGTCTAGTGTGTCTATTGGAAGATGATCATAAACTGGCCAGGAAATTGTAGCTCCAGGTTGAAAGCCAGGTTGATATGGGATAATCCAATTATTAGGTTGGGAATGGAGGCTGTATTAGGCAACAAGAAACTATGCCAGTAAATGAAGAATAGAGAGAACAGACACCTTAATATTGTATATCAGATGGTGCTGTGAAAAGAAGAATCTATGCATCCATGAGAGGGTGTAAGTCACTGACTGTCCAATATAGACTTTCAGATACTGAGTAGGAGTTCATCATTGACCACTGTGTAATTTTAGCTTAGGGCTTTAAAGTAAGAAGTAATTTATTCAAGCAGAGCTAGTTTCCTATAAGCAAAGTTCTGTGACTTAATCCCAGGTGAGAAGAGAGCTGTGGCTTTGTAAGAATATTAAAAACCACAAGATAAATAGTGTTACCTCCAACTGAACATACAAAATATGGAGGCTATATCATAGTTTTGAAAGATGTCAAACCTACTGCTTTTTTGTTTTTTATTTTTTAATCATCTGTGTGGAATAAGTATAGATGGGCATGTCGTGGCCATCAGCCTCTTAATAATTGTGTGGCATCAATGTGTATGACTGGTCCAAGCCAGCAGTCTATCAAAGAATTATGTGGCATCAGCAGGAGTGAGTGTCCTGGACAACATCCTTCGATGAGCCACTATCACCTGAGGACAAAATGGGCTGGGGAGTCAGCTTCTAAATAGGCTTATGGCGAAGAGTGGCATCTTGACGCTGGGTGATGGCAAAGGGCCTCACTTCTTCACAGTCCCTCTCATCAAGGCCATTCATGTGTTTTCTCATTCTAGCAGAGAGTTTCCTCTAGAATGAATTTCCAATCTACATAACTGAGATCTTCCTTGCTTCTGTGTCACAAGTGACTTCAAGCTTGGGCACAGAAAGATAGAATACAGTAGGTAATCAAGTAGTCAGCAAATCACTTTGGACCTAGCATGTTTTTAGTACAAGAAAACAAAATTTATGAATACTTTTTAGCTAACACCCACAAAGCCAGACTGCTAGCACTAGAGGTCTCCTAGCCATGGAAATTCTGGCTTCACTACTGTCAGAAAGTATGGATGAGCTTTCATAATTCATCACACAACTGACTGTCTAATGGCATGCAATAAATGTTAACATTAACAAACATGTATTCATGACTGACTAGATAAATTGGGAGAAATGATGTCATGTAACTTGACTATGTACCCTATCATCATAAGCCAATAGCCAAAATTTCATCATTTGTTCTTCCACATGCAGAAAATACAACAGAGCGGTAATCTAATAAGAGAAGTAAAATATAATGCTTATAAAATACCTTGAATACTTGGCATATAAACATCAGTTTGGAAGATACTATGGAGATACATGTATCACAGAAAAAAAACTCAAGATGATCAAACTAATAAAAACATGCCAAAACTAGAGCACTGAAGAAGAGGATATTGTATTACAAAAATATGGCCATTTTTACATATCAGCAAAGAGATGAAACTATTAGAAAACAGAAGACCAGTTAGATATTAATCAGCATATATGTTAAATAGCAAATTAAGTGTTTCTTTAAACTGTTGCATACACTATATAATTTGGTTAAAGCTTTTTTTTTTGGCGGGGGGGGGGGGGTCGAGACTGGGTTTCTCTGTGTAGTTCTGGCTACCCTGGACTCACTCTGTACACCAGACTAGCCTTGAACTCACAGAGATCCGCCTATCTCTGGCCCACAAGTGATGGAATTAAAGGCTTGCACCACCACACTCAGCCAAAAGCCCATTTTTATAACATTATTTGTTATTTAACATGTATTTCAAGTTCCATATACTTAATCTGGCCTTAAGCTTGTTTAATATAGTTATATAATAATATAATTTTGCATAGAGGTATAGTTATATACAATACAGTGTCAAAATGTGGACATATTAAAAATATTTATCAAGATAAATACAGATTATTAGATATTTTGTACAGGAAAAAATAAATTATAATTTCAAAGCAGATTAATTAAATAGACTAATGTTTTGCTGTTCTGGCAAACATAATTTATAAATTAGTAAAACTGGCTTAACATTAAGTTATAGAACAGTTTGGATTGAGAGGATACAAGGTTAACCAAACATAAGCAGGACAATATATGCAGTAGGTTAGAAAGGTGCTTTTTGGAGTTATTAACTGATAGAAGATAATAAGAATAACTAATATACATTTTATATCACACTGAGTGACTCATGCTCAAAGGAAAATAGCATGCCTTACTAAAAAAAAAAAAAAAAAAAAAAAAGCTGATTCTGAAGCAGTCTTGATGAACTCCACACTAAAATATTTTTGAAGAAAATGTATTGCATGAACTGTGAGAGGTAAAAGACCTAGCATTGGCTTTATGGGCATCAAATATGATAAAAATTTAAAGTACTTAGAACAGTACTTGGTATACATACATTACATGTATAAATGCATATGGGCACCTACACATACAACACATTTGCATATGCATAGATATATAAATATTTTAAGCAAAATCACGTATGCAGAAACAACTTTGAAGGCAAAGGTGTTCTGCTTGTGACTGAAATATCAAAGATTCTGAGGAAAAATATGTTTTTTACAATAGCTATGGATAGGATAGAGTCCTGAGCAGAGGACTTGCATATTTAAATAGAGTTATCTGGATTTTCTAGATAGTGCACATCTGCATTCTCAGTGCTCAGAAGGCTGAGGCAGGGAGACTTTAGAGACTTCTAAAGACAACTTTAGCTAATCAACATTAAATGTCTCTAAAATTCAAAGACAGGGGGCATCTTTACAATACAGCTCAGTGGCAGAAGTCTTACAAACATGCATAAACTCTTGGATTTGTCACTAGTACAAACTGAGTAAAGGTTTTCTTTTTGGGCCAGAACATAGGAAAACATTAACTTCAGCAGAGCCAAAATATACTTGGTTATTTTCAAGCTAATATCAGAGAGAACAAAAAATGCTATGGAGCTCCACGAATCACTATATAGAGTTTGCTTATACAAAACCTTGAAATACTATTCAGGAAAAACTAGCCTAAGTCAAGGTCAGTCATGGAAATTTTGGCACAATTTGTCCAAGGCCAGGTCAGCTTTAAACTGCATACATTAATAATCAAATTCCACTTGAATTTTAGAGGTGACTTTCTAAGCATAGGAAACATTGATATGTATGACTGAGTAAAAAGAAGACACTATGTCCCACATTTAGACCAACAACTTAGAGTCTGGGGCTTAAATTATCTTTGTCTTTCCCTTTGAAATATTAATGCTTCTACTATATTGGATCATTACTTGAAATTGTTTCACTAGTGAATAAATGTTGGAAAACAGCCAAAGGCACACCCTGCCCTATTCTTCTGTAGTTCTTGGGGCATTCTCCACTTCTTTGCTAATTACTGCCCCATCAATAGCACCTGGACTAACAAGAATAACCACATCTGCTTTATCTATTCAGAACAACAGAAAGGGATGAGAATAAGCAATGGCAGCAGTGACATTCGGGCAATTGTTGTTACTGGGACAGACCACAAGGGAAGAGGGTCAAATATGGTTAACAGAGGAGAAGCAGCAAGAGCAAATAAGCTCAGTCAGGGAGCAGCATGGAGAGAAGATTCTGGACAAGGAATCCTGGTGTCTCTTGTGAGGGTTTTCAGGGCAGCCTCCTGAAAGCACACAGACTCTAGAAACAAAGTAACATGGATAAAGCACTTTCCCTTGTGTTTATCACATACTTTTTCAGATCCTCTAGTTCTCACACTCATACTATCAGAAGGAAGATGACCACACTTTAATAAAACCATAAATCTTATGTTCTTAAAATATATTCATTTCAATCTTCAAGAAGAATGTGTTATGTAAACATAAACCACAAAACATGAGCTTGTTTACTTTGACCATTAATAAAATATGTAAGATTTAAAGTAAAATACTAAAGAAATAGTTGTAGTACCGTCTAAAAGTGGGGCAAGTAATTTATTAATATGCTGCACTTTAAAATATTTTGATACTGGTTAGCTTGATACTAAGTATAAAATAACTAAATTGCTTTTTTAAGTCTTATATCCAGAATATATTGTTGACAGTTTAATTCATGTAGCGGTTTTAATATATTATTCAATACAGGCCAATAATGATAATTGCAACTGTATGAAACATCTGAACTCCTTGCAAATGCTAGACATTGTTAAGGGTTTCAGATCAACAGATTCATGAGATATTCCTTTCTACATATGTCTTCAATGATGGTAACTTGCATCACAATTAAATCTAAAATGTATAATAGGATACGAATTTCTCAAAATTGAATGGAGGAAGTAAATAATTAGAATTAAGACAATGTTCTGAAAGTCAGTGGAAGAGTTGCCCAACCACTGTTCTTGAGGATTACACAAAATATTTTTAAGTGAAGCTCTGAAGCCAAAAGTATCCACACACAAGGTTTGTCTAAATCACACAGACCTTGGAAGGTTGCAGGTAGATGATCTCCTCGACTTTATCACAGTAGGCTCTTTATGGTGTAAGAGTAGCTTTAAGTTCACAATGAACTGAACAAATATAACACAACTGAAGACACATATTTAGTCCCTAATTATTTTCATATGCTCATGCATTATGAAGAAATACTTTTGTAAAAATACTTATTTTCTTCTTAGAAGCCTGTGTAAGCTAAAAAAGAAAATTGTAGTATCTTTTTAAAAATTGCATTATGCCAAACAATCATTGGAAGATCGGCAGAAGATAAGCCAACTGTATACTATGAGCCCACATTACTATATTCCAGCAGAGAGGTTTAATGAGTTTCTAATACATAGTTTCCTCTGAGAGTAAACATAAAACACCCAAGAAGACTCTCTTTTACTATGATGGAGATTGAAATTTTGCTAACTGATACTCAGATAATAAAAAGAAATACACAAGAGCCTGATATATATTAAAAATAAAATCCAGCAAAACAAACAAATGAAATTTTGTTTATTTTGATAAAGCTTAGAAAATGTCTCAATAATAAATGTGAATGAAAATGGTTCACATTTTCAGAATACAACATTCATGCCTTTTTAATGTGAACTACTCTAGTCCTGCTATATTAGTCTATATAAACCAAGTCTTGCAAATTACAGGTGATTATTTTGTGATGATAATACAATGTAATCCCAAAGGTAACCTAATGTAGAATGGGCTTCCTGATTCTTCCACATCTTGAATCTTCTCTTAAGTCTCTAAACCAGTGGGGGGTTGATCAACTCATTACAAGTGTTTTCTGTTTCAGTGAATTATCATAGGTGGCTTATGTGGCTATAATGCTATAATGGTATACACTGGTTTATTATAAATACAACCTGAACTGAATTTAAGTATTTTGAATGTGGAGAAATGATTTATTCAGCATTGACAATACATCAACAACATTTTAGTTGCTAACAGGTAAATTGTATTGTTTTTTGTAGATACTTGATTCTCTTTAAGATAGAAGTTATTAATGAGAATGTAAATTTGGTGAGTGTCTATTTTTCAGCTACTAATTAATAAATAAATGGTGAAGTCAAGAATTAACACTTCAGACAATTTTCTTTTTTTTTTCTTTTTTTTTTTTTTGGTTTTTCGAGACAGGGTTTCTCTGTATAACAGCTCTGGCTGTCCTAGACTCACTTTGTAGACCAGGCTGGCCTCGAACTCACAGAGATCCGCCTACCTCTGCCTCCCAAGTGCTGGGATTAAAGGCGTGCGCCACCAATGCCCCGCTAGACAATTTTCAAGGTAACTAGGTTCCTAGATATTTGTATGGCATAAATTAGCCCGTCAATTTTTAGGCAATAGCAGAAGGATCATGTGTTGAGATCAGATTGCACTACACAATGAGACTTGAACCCTACTCATCTGTCTGCCCTAAACTTTCCATTAATCAAGTTATAAATATTGTAAAGAGTTTATGTAAACAAAACCAATTTGTTTGTAATAGAATTTAAAAAGGAAGTCCAAGGGGATCTATCAAGTTACAATAAGAAAGCTAAATAAATATTAATCATAACTTATTGTTCTCTTCTCAGGTAGTGCCTAATTGCATGGCAATCCCAGTACACTAATGTACATGACTTCTGGCTGTGAAGCATATGCAAAATCAAGTCCAAAAGTTTATACCAAAGCATTTTGCAAAGGATGTAACCATGAGAGTAGTGGCAATAGTCTGCATCCAGCCCCGTTCTCCATGCCCACTGTGATTTTGTTCAGGATTTCAACTTTTTTTATTCTTGTAGAACTGAAGTGGTACTATCCTTTGGCTCTAAGATATGTTACTTTTAAAAGTACGGAACATGACAATGTGAACAAATGCACTGGAAATTTGTACTTCCTTGACTCTGAAATGTTTTCATAAAACTACAGGTATGTTCACATTTTGGTTGTGTATCCATATGCAGCATATATGTGTGTGTGTGTGTGTGTGTGTGTGTGTGTGTGTGTGTGTGTGTATTTTTTAGCATAATACTTTCCCATGAATTACTTATGTTACTGTCACCCTACTAAATCCTTTAGTCTCAGTCAAAGTTGAACACACTTTTAGTCTCTGCACTGTACAGCTCAAGGGAAGAGGATCATGTGAAATAACTGGAGGTTAGTCTGAAAATCATCAACTCTGTCTCAAAGACAGATAAACAAATAACAAAACAGTTAACATATTGTTAATATAGCCACATTGTTTTATCTGACATTTCATTTTATATTATGGAAGATAACACTGAAATTACATTTTAATATTAATAATAATATAATCACAATTAGTAAATAAATGGTTATACTATGCAACTACACATATACCCAGACTGTATTTTTTTGTTTATTTATTACTTCATGTTACATCTCCATCATAGTACTCTCTTTCCTCCCCTCCCAGTCCCGCCCTCCCATCCTGTACCCCCATCCCTTCTAACCCATTCGTCCATAGTGGTTTCTCCCTACATATTAGTCCCCTGCCCCAGTTCAGCAGTCATATGAGTGCCAAGAGCCTCCTCATACACTAGGAGCCTATAAGGCAGCACCTAGGGCAAAGTGTCTCATGGACAGGTAAAAAATAAATCTACGTTCTTGTCCCCTTTGGTTCATTGGCTGTAGCATAGTTAGGCTGTACTATATGGCTAAAATCCGATTATAAGTGAATAGATGTCATGTGCGTCCTTTGAGCCTGGGTTAGATCACTCAGGATGAGCTTCTCTAGTTACATCCATTTGGCTGCAAATTGCATGATTTCTTGGATTTTGATGGTTGAGTAGTATTCCATTGTATAGACATACCACAGTTTTTTTATCCTTTCCTCAGTTGAGGGACATCTGGGTTGTTTCCAGTTTCTAGCTATTACAAATAAAGCTGCTATGAACATAGATGAGGAAGCATCCTTGTGGTTTGGTGAGAAATCTTTTGGATGTATACCCAGAAGTGGCATGGCTGGGACTTGAGGTAGAGCTATTTCAAATTTTCTAAGATATCTCCAGACTGATTTCCATAGTGGTTATACAAGCTTGCACTCCCACCAGCAATGGAGGAGTGTTGCAACCTTGCCAGCATATGCTGTCATTTGAGTTTTTTGATCTTAACCATTCTGACAGGTGTGAGATGAAATCTCAGAGTCTTCTTGAGTTGCATTTCTCTGATGATTAAGGATGCTGAGCATTTCTTCAAGTGTCTCTCATCCATTAGGAATTCCTCCTGTGTGAATTCTCTGTTTAGCTCTTTTCCCCATTTTTTGATTGGATTATTTGGTCTCTTGGCATTTGATTTCTTGAGTTCTTTATAAATTTTGGATATTAGCCCTCTGTCAGATGTGGGGTTGGTGAAGATTTTTTTCCCAATCTGTAGGTTGCCATTTTGTTCAAATGACAGTGTCTTTTGCCTTACAGAAGCTTTTCAGCTTCATAACGTCCCATTTATTGATTGTTGGTCTTAGATACTGAGCTGTTGGTGTTCTGTTCAGGAAGTTGTCACCTGTGCCAATGAGTTCTAGGGGGGTTTTCACCACTTTCTTTTCAAATAGATTTAGTGTATCTGGCCTTATGTTAAGGTCTTTGATCCACTTGGACTTAAGTTTTGTGCAAGGTGATAAGTATGGGTCTGATTTCATTCTTTTACATGTGGACATCCAGTTGGACCAGCACCATTTGTTGAAGATGCTGCCCTTTTTCCATTGTATGGTTTTGGCTTCTTTGTCAAAAATTAGGTGACCACAGGTGTGTGGGTTCATTTCTGGGTCTTCAATTCGATTCCATTGATCCACTGGTCTGTTTCTATACCAGTACCACGCTGTTTTTATTACTATTGCTCTGTATTACAGCTTGAAATCTGGGATGGTGATGCCTCCAGATGCTTTTTGTTGTTGTTGTTTTTTAATTGTACCAGATTGATTTAGCTAATTCTGGGTTTTTTTTTGTTATTCCATATGAAGTGGAGAATTACTTTTTCAAGGTCTATAAAGAATTGTGGTGGTGTTTTGCTAGGAATTGCATTGAATCGGTATATTGCTTTTGGCAGGATGGGCATTTTTATTATGTTAATCCTACCTATCCATGAGCATGGGAGATCTTTCCATCTTCTGAAGTCCTCTTCAATTTCTTTCTTCAAGGTCTTGAAGTTCTAGTCATACAGATCTTTCACTTGCTTGGTTAGAGTTTCCCCCAGGTAGTTTATATTGTTTGTGGCCATGTGAAGGGGGTTGTTTCCCTAAATTCTTCCTCAGCCCATTTATTTTTTGTATAAAGAAGGGCTTCTGATTTTTTAAAATTAATTTTGTATCCAGCTACCTTGTTGAAGGTGTTTATCAACTGTAAGAGTTCTCTAGTGGAATTTTGGGGATTGCTTATATATACTATCATATCCTCTGCAAGTAGGGATAATTTGACTTCTTCATTTCCAATTTGTATCCCCTTTAGTTGTCTAATTGCTCTAGCAAGAACTTTCAGGACTATGTTGAAGAGATATGGTGACAGTGGGCAGCCTTGCCTTATACTTGAGTTTAGCAGAAATGCTTTAAGGTTCTTTCCATTTAATTTGATGCTGGTGACTGGCTTGATGTATGTCGCCTTTATTATTTCTAGGTATGGTCCTTGTATGCCCATTCTCTCCAGGGCTTTTAGCATGAAGGGGTGTTGGATTTTGTCAAATGTTTTTTCAGCATCTAGCGAGATGATCATGTGGTTTTTTTCTTTCAGCTTGTTTATGTGGCAAATTACATTGACAGATTTTCATATGTTGAACCATCCCTGCATTCCTAGGATGAAGCCTACTTGATCATGGTGTATGATACTTTTGATGTGTTCTTGGATTGGGTTTACCAGTATTTTATTAAATATTTTTGCATCTATGTTCGTGAGGGAGATTGGTCTGAAGTCCCTTTCTTTGTTGGGTCTTTGTGTGGTTTAAGAATCAGGGTGACTGTGGCCTCATAAAATGAGATGCAATGTTCCTTCTCTTTCTGTTTTGTGGAAGAGTTTGAATGGTATTGGTATTAACTCTTCTTTGAAGCTGTGGTAGAATTCTGTGTTGAAACCATCTTGTAAAAAATTAATTAAATTACATTGGGTATTTATATTATAATTAATTGATTTGGCAGCTGTTAATCATTAACCAGCCATTATAAATGAACACACATAGACCGCATGGATCTTAACAAGCCTTGGGCTGAGTTGTGCAATCCTAGCCCATCTAAGCTAGGTCATAATTTTATTACCCAAATATGACCCCATATATACATAAATCCCCTTGGACTGCCATTATCCACGATATGCCAATGTTCTTGGCCATGTGGAATGAGGTTCTTTTCTCTAACCCATGGTGTGTGCCTCCTTCTTCCAGCTGCTAGACGGAAAGCCCTCTTTTTCCTGCTGCTAGCTGGAATGCTTTAATTCTCTTTCTAAAGCACAGGCTTCCTGTTCTAATCTCAGGAAGTCCCACCTTTTCTGTCTTTGCCCAATCTCAGGCCTCGGCATTTTATTTAACCAATCAGAGTCAATGTAAGTAACAGACAGCAAGCAGGACCAATTAACTAACATTTAGAATGCTTAACACTACACCATCACTATCTGGCCCTGGGCTTTTTTTGTTGGGAGATTTTTAATGACTGTTTCTATTTCCTTAAGGGTTATGGGGCTGTTTAATCTGTTAACCTGATCTTGATTTAACTTTGGTAGGTGGAATCTATCAAGAAAATTGTTCCTTTCTCTAAGGTTTCCAAGTTTGGTGGAGTACAGATTTTTAAAGTAGGACCTAAAGCTTCTCTGGATTTCCTTTATGTCTGTTGTTGTTTCTCCCTTTTCATTTCTGATTTTGTTGATTTGAGTTTTTTCCCTCTGCGTTTTAGTTAATTTGGCTAAGGCTGTGTCTATTTTGTTGATTTTCTCAAAGAACCAACTCTTGGTTTCATTGATTCTTTGTATTGTTCTTTTTGTTTCTAAGTTGTTGATTTCAGCCCTAAGCTTGATCATTTCCTGCCTTCTGCTCCTCTTGGGAATGTTTGATTCTTTTTTTTTTTTTTCCAGTTCTTCCAGTTCTGCTGTTAATCTGCTAATATGAGCTGTCATGATTTTCTTTTTGAAGGCACTTGTTGCTATGAGCATTCCTTGTAGCACTGCTTTCATTGTGTCCCATAGGTTTGGGTATGTTGTACCTTCATTGTCATTGGATTTTAAGAAGTCTTTGATTTCTTTCCTTATTTCTTTCCTGACCCAGTGGTCATTCATTAGAGAGTTGTTCAATTTCCATGAATTTGTAGGCCTTTTATCATGTCTATTGTTGTTGAAGTCTAGCTTTATTCCATGGTATCTGATAAGATGCAAGGGATTATTTCAACTTTCTTGTATCTGTTGAGGCTTTCTTTGTGTTGTATATGGTCGATTTTGGAGGAAATTCCATGTGGTGCTGAAAAGAAGGGTGTATCCCTTTGTGTTTGGGTGAAACGTTCTATAGATATCTGTTAGATGCATTTGGTTCATGACCTCTGTTAGGCTCATTATTTCTCTGTTTGGTTTCTGTCTCAATGACCTTTCCATTGTTATGAGTGGGTTGTTCAAGTCTCCCACTACTAAAGTGTGGGGATAAATGTGAGTTTTAAACATTAGAAGAGTTTCTTTTACAAATGTGGTCACCCTTGGATTTGGGGCATAGATATTCAGTATTGAGATGTCAAAAAATTTTGATGAATTTTTCCTTTGAAGAGTATGAAGTGCCCTTCCCTATCTTTTTTACTGAACTTCAGTTGAAAATCTATTATATTAGGATGACTACTCCAGCTTACTTCCCGGCCCATTTGCTTGGAAAACCTTTTCCTAGCCCTTTACTCTGAGGTAGCATCTATCTTTGTTAGAGAGATGTGCTTCTTGTATTCAGCAAAATGTTGGGTTTTGTTTCCTTATCCATTCTGTGAGCCTCTGTCTTTTTACAGGGGAGTTGAGTCCATTGATGGTGATGGATATTAATGACCAAAGGTTGTTATTTCCAGTTATTTGAGGTAATTGTTTGTTGTGTGTTTCTTTTGGTTTTGTGGCAGTGGAATTTTTTGCTTCCTCTGTTTTCTTGGGTGTAGTTATCTTCACTGGGTTGGAATTTTTCTTCTAAGATATTCTGTAGGACTGGATTTGTGGGTAGATACTGTTTAAATTTTATTTTGTCATAGAATATCTTGTTTTCTCCATCTATGTTGATAGAGAGTTTTGCTGAATATAGTAATCTTGCGGGGGACCTATGTTCTCTCAGGGCTTGTAGGACATCTGCCTAGGCCCTTTTGGGAGCTTCTGAGGAGAAGTCAGGTGTAATTCTGATGGGTCTGCCATTATATGTGACTTGACCTTTTTCTATTACCACTTTTAATATTCTTTCTTTGTTCTGTACATTTGGAATTTCAAATATTATGTGGTGCAAAAAATTTCTTTTCTGGTCTATTCTGTTTGGTGTTCTTTATGTCTCTTGGAATTTTATTGACATCTCCTTCTTTAGGTTTGGGAAGTTTTCTTCTATGATTTTGTTGAAGATGTTTCCTGGACCTTGACGTCAGGAGTCTTCTCTTTCTTCTATGCCAATAATTCTTAGGTTCTGTCTTTTCATTGAGTCCTTGACTTCTTGGATGTTGTGGGTGAGAACTTTTTTAGATGTCTCATTTTCTTTGGTTGTTGTATTGATTTCTTTCATCGAATTTTCCATAACTGAGATTCTGTCTTCCATCTCCTGTATCCTATTTTTGATACTTGTGTCTGACATTCCTGTTCTCTTCCCTTGATATTCCACCTCCATAATTACCTATAATCTTCTTGTGACAATATTAATAAAATTATAATGTACCTTGGTTTTCTAAAGTATAATATCAGTTTTATGAATCCAAACTCTATCTATGAAACATTTGACTTTGCCTTAGAACAAGTTAGAAATGGAAACCTAAATATTTTATCCAGTCTTTGCACAGATTTACTGTTAAAAATGGTAATGATGGGAATAAATATGCTTATCAGAGGGACAATGATCAAAATGGAGAAGGGCCGTTCTACTGGGGATATAATTCATGCAGACTTAGGTGTCCTTTGAGATATGTAATGCTTAAAACTTCAGGTGTAATGCATACATAAATCCATGCATGTAGTTGAAATTAAGGATGCAGAGTAATCATTCTGTCTAGCATTCCTCCCACAGTCCATCCTTATCAGCAATTTGTGTGCATGATTACTAAAAATGCATGCTATAGGTTGACATTTTAAAACTCAGAGGAAGTTTCTTATTCTAATCTCTCACTCCATTCTGAGTTTTTCAAAGACAAGCAAGTTTTTTTTATCCTTTCTATATTTACATTTTTCTGATTGTTTATTTTCAAAGAACTCTTAGAAAATGCCAGAATGGCTTAAGATCAAAAGCTCAAATGTCAGCACATGTTGGTGAGGGTGTGGAAAAAGGGGAACCCTCCTCCATTGCTGTTGGGAGTGAAGGCTTGTGCAACCACTATGGAGGTCAGTCTGGCAATATCTTAGAAAACTTGGAATAGCTCTTCCTCGGGATTTAGGCATACCACTTCTGGGTATACATCCCAGTGACTCCTCACCAAATCACAAGGAAGTTTCCTCATCTGTGTTCATAGCAGCCTTATTTTTAATAGCTACAAACTGGAAACAACCCATATGTCCCTCAACCAAAGAATGGATTAAAAACTATGGTACATCTACAAATGGAATACTATGCAGCTATCAGAAACAAGGAAATTATGCAATTTTCAGTCAAATGGATGGCGCTAGAAAAGCTCATTCTGAGTGATCTAACACAGACTCAGAAGGATGCACATGGCAGCTATTCACGTATAGCTATATAGTACAGGATATCTATACCACAACCAACACACCAAAGGGAACAGGAACTTAGACTTTTCCATCCTGTCAATGAGACAATTTGCCCTACTGGTGTTGCCTTGTAGGTCCCCAGTGTATGAGGAGGCTCTTGGCCCTCATACAACTGCTGAACTGGGGCAGGGGACTGTTATGTAGGGACACTCCACTCCACAGGAGTGGGATGGAAGGGTTAGGGGGTAGAGGGTGGGAGTGTGGGACTGGTAAGGGTCAAAAGAGGACACTATGATGGAGATGTAACCTGAAGCAATAAATAAATATTTTTTTAAAGTGTAAATGTTACCCCACTTTTAGCAAATAGAATTGCTTCTCACTTTTGGTTGTGCCTTTTTCATCTTGAAGTTAGCTGTGGCAGTAGGTATATTTTAGAAAAGAGATGATATTTGAAGCAGAAGTGATACTTGCAGTAGAAAATGTTAAGGACCACATCCTTTATCTCTGCTCCTGTAAGGGCCATTTATCCCAGAAGGGAGGGTCTATGTTAACATGGAGCCCAACAGAAAGAAAATGTGGAATAGGGTTTAGCTGGCTTCATTGTAACTTTGCCAATAATGAGAAATAAACCTTCATTTTTTTTTTAAAGAAAATTATGGAACAGTCATTTCATATGGAACGACTCTTCCATAATTTTCTTTAAAAAAAAAATGAAGGTTTATTTCTCATTATTGGCAAAGTTACAATAAAACATCTGGAGGTATTACCATCTCAGATTTCAAGCTGTACTACAGAGCAATAGTTGTAAAAACAGCATGGTATTGGTATAGAAACAGACCAGTAGATCAATGGAATCGAATTGAAGATCCAGAAATAGACCCACACACTTATGGCCACCTAATTTTTGACAAAGAAGCCAAAACGGCACAATGGAAGAAGGACAGCATCTTCAACAAATGGTGCTGGTCCAACTGGATGTCCTCTTGTAAAAGAGTGAAGCTAGACCCATACTTATCACCCTGTACAAAACTTAACTCCAAGTGGATCAAAGACCTTAACATAAGGCCGGTCACACTAAATCTACTAGAAGAAAAAGTGGGAGAAACCCTCGAAATGATTGGCACAGGCGACAACTTCCTGAACAGAACACCAACAGCTCAGGACTTGAGATCAACAATCAATAAGTGGGACCTCATGAAACTGAAAGCTTCTTTCTGTAAGGCAAAGGACACTGTCATTTGAACAAAACGGCAGCCTACAGACTGGGAGAAAATCTTCACCAACCCCACATCTGACAGAGGGCTAATATACAAAATCTACAAAGAACTCAAGAAATTAAATGCCAAGAAACCAAATAATCCAATCAAAAAATGGGGGACAGAGCTAAATAGAGAATTCACAAAGGAGGAATCCCTAATGGCTGAGAGACACTTGAAGAAATGCTCAACATCCTTAATCATCAGAGAAATGCAACTCAAGACGACTCTGAGATTCCATCTCACACCTGTCAGAATGGCTAAAATCAAAAATTCAAATGACAGCACATGCTGGCGAGGGTGTGGAGAAAGGGGTACACTATTCCATTGCTGGTGGGAATGCAGGCTTGTGCAAACACTATGGAGGTCAGTCTAGCGATATCTTAAAAAACTTGGTATAGCTCTGCCTCAGGACCCAGCCATACCACTTCTGGGTATACACCCAAATGCCTCTTCACGGAATCATAAGGAAGTTTCCTCATCTATGTTTATAGCAGCCTTATTTGTAATAGCTAGAAACTGGAAACAACCCAGATGTCCCTCAACCGAAGAATGGGTCAAAAAACTGTGGTACATCTATACAATAGAATATTATTCAGCTATTAGGAACAATGAAATTATGCAATTTGCAGCCAAATGGATGGAACTAGAAAAGCTCATCCTGAGTGAGCTTACCCAGACTCAGAAGGACACATATGACATCTATTCAATTAAAGTAGGATTTTAGCTATATAGTAGAAGGTATCGATACCACAACTAACACACCAAAGGGAACTTGGACATAGACTTCTTATTTTTAATTTTTATTCTTTATCTATTTTTGATATATTAGTTATATTTTTTTCTATTTTTTAGTCTTTTTATGTATTGTATGCTTATTGGTTTGTTTGTTTAGTAGTTCTCTCTCCCGGGCAATGAGACACTTTTCACTGATGGTACTGCTTCGTAGATCCCCAATGAATGAAGAGGCTCTTGGCCCTCATACGACCGCTCAACTGACATGAGGGACTGTTATATAAGGACACCCCACCCCAGAGAAATGGGATGGAAGGGTTAGGAGGTAAAGAAAAAAATGAAATGTGATGTTTCGGCCTTTTACTACTAATTGTCATAAACTGTTTAGGGTAATTAAGAAATGCAAATTAATGGTTATGCAAGCTGGTCATTCAGTTAGGTACTATGACAGCCTATTATAGTTACTTGCTAAGCTAATCAGAAATAAACCGGCAAGAGACAAGCAACATCTGCTTACCCTAATATAAGAGATAGATAGGACCTCTTCAAAAACCTCAAGAGATCTGCAGAATATGGCATTCAAAGACGTTTTTGTAACTTTAATTTTTTGTATTTCAAGACATATCAACTCCTGACAGCACCCCCTATTCTTCTCCAAGTAGAAGATGAGCATCGAAGAATCTCCAGTGGGAGATGATTGAATTAGTCGCAAGCCTATCTCTTGGTAGGAAAAGCCCCTTGCTCCAACTGTAGACAGAATGCTGTCCAAAAAGGACAAAACCTGGAAGCAGGTAAGTCAACAGCCTAGCTCTGCCAAGACAGGGTAGGTAAGTCCTTCATAACCCCTGCTCTACAATCAATGTCTGTCAGAGAAATGGGGCCAAATGACTGAAGATCGATGCTGTAATGTATGGAGAGAAAATGGGAACTGTCCAGGCAGCCACAGGTATGTCATTTCTTAGTTTGGGAAGCTGCAGGCCCTGTACTTCCTATAAAATCAGATATATTTATCCCTCTCAGGTCTCTGAGGTGGTTGAAGAACAGATAGCTAGAGTCTCATAATTTAATTTTGAGTTGTTTAGGAGTCAAGAGAGTGTTATAGATCTAAGAAGATACTTTTAAAATTGTGTTGCAAGTTAGTATGAATGTTGAGTCAGATATAGACCTTTAAACTCATAGAGATGTTTAGATAGTAGAATGTTAAAGTACCAAATACATATGGACTGGTCATTGGGAATGTACGTTAAGCCATATAACCCTCATAACTGTGGCCTAATTACCTCTGTTGTACTGTACTGTATTTGTTATTATAAGAGAAAAAGCCATTTGTTGAACTTAAATGGGCAACTGTAGGGGGAAATAAGATATACCTTAAACTTAAAAGAAAAAAAAAAGGGAAGAGGATGGGGAATTGAGGGTGGGAGGTTGGGACTGTATGGGGGATAGGGAGGGAACTGTGATTGAGATGTAACTTGAAGAAATAAAAAAATAAAGGAAAAAAAAGACTCAGATGCTACATAAAAAAAAGAAAATTATGGAACAGTCATGATAGTACTTTTTAAAAAACTAAGTGCAAAGTTATTTAGCATGAGTTCACTAAGCGTAACACAGGTTTTGTAATTATAGAATCTCAAAAGGTGAATCACCATTACCTCAACACCATCATCAAAACTTCCTGGATTTTTAAAATTATCTAGCTAGGAGGAAAATTAAGTTATTATCTATGGTTATCACTAGAAATATCTCAATAATTTAAAAATACAAATAAATAAACATAAAATTTGTGATATCTTCTGGACATCATTTGTGGCATTTTGTTCCAAAATATCCTGAAATTTTTAAGTTTAATCTTAGGAAAACAAAACATATACTTTTATCATAATATCATATACACTTAAATAATAATGCATTCATATACATCATTAATTTTAATAATAACAGTGTGTTCCACTGTAGGTGTCTATGAACTTATTTAACTACTGATGAGTCTTTATATTCACTAAACTACACAAACCCAGGATATCTTATTATTTCTTATATTTGTCTTTTGCTTTTATTTCAAAGTCTATATAGATATTTTGTTTTTAACAATTCCAATGTACGGAAGTTAATTTAGTTAGCATGCCTAAAATTATGTAAATAAAATAAATCATTAAATAACAAATGTGCCTTTTGTAATATGGCATTAGGCTAGTAAACTTCAACTGTACAATATGTATATGAACCTCCAGAGAAAAGTAAAATGGGACAGATTTCATCTTTATTTGTCATGGGCAATAGTTAATCTAATTGCCAACAATTTCTATAAACCAGCCAATTTAATGACATTCAAATTATATACCACCAAATTACATGACCCATTGCTGTTATTTCATGAAATAACTACCTATTAGAAATAGATTAAATTAAAATCACTGGAAACAATATTATTTTATAAGTTTAGGCTTCAGATACTGAATGATGAGGCTGGCAATTTGAGCATATGCTGGGTCAGCCTATGAAAAAATGTATTTTATAGTTTACTTCATGGATGTGATTATGTTGGACAGTTTAAATAACATAAATATTTTAACATGTGATAAATATAAAATCCTATATAATAATGAAAGCTTATCAGTCATTTATTTCATAATAAACGTGCTCTTCACTTGACCATATCATTTTCATGCATACATTCACAATATTTCATTTAATCCACACAACCTTCCTTTTATGTATTTCTCCTTTCTCAATAAATGGCTCATTAATGTGCTTGTAATACTAGAATCTGCTCTGTCTCCAGATCTGCAATGTCATATTCAAATAAGGTCATGCTTTAAGCTACTTTAAAACTCTCTTCCTCTTCTAAAATAGAAACATATATCATAAAATTATATATATATATATCTTTAAAAGCTTTTGCAGAGTTGGAGAGAAGGCTCAGGGCTATGAGAGCTTGCTATTCTCCAAGAGATCTGAGTTCAGTTCCCAGCATCCAGTTTGGGCAGCTTACAACCAGTTTTGTACCTCAGCCTCCAGAGGATCCAAAGCAGTCTTCTGACTACTGTGAACAACTGCACCCATGTGGACACAGTCATATATAAGAAACATACACATATATATTTTAAAGAAACTATAACCTTTAATAATTTTTAATGTTTTATACAAATAAGTCAATTTTATCATATCTTTAAATGTAAGTTAAATTACAGTTATATCAACTTTATATAATATTAACATATTTGAATATCACATGTCAAAATGATTTATTCATGCAAGTAATGCTAAAATGTTAAATATTCTACAGGAATTCTGAACATTGTGGAAGAAACATTCTATAGCAATGGACATAGAGCTGATGTATATGACTAGTTGATGACAGAAGAGATATTACCTTCTGAAGTAGCCTCTAACAACTTTGGAAATACTATGAAACAATGTGACAAATGAATTAAGAAAAAGAAAACAATTGGTAAATGGTACTAAGATGAGTGGGAAACCACTTTTAAAACTAATTTACACTAAAAATAAACACTGTCTTCAAGACTCTTAACTTTTGATTCATTATAATAAACATAAACAAAATTATTAACTTTTATTAACATATGAAGCCACTGTTATGCTGGGTGGTGGTGGCACACACCTTTAATGCCAGCATCCTAGAGGCAGAGG
The DNA here is from genome assembly GCA_907164525.1 of Lophiomys imhausi. Classification (NCBI taxonomy): domain Eukaryota; kingdom Metazoa; phylum Chordata; class Mammalia; order Rodentia; family Muridae; genus Lophiomys; species Lophiomys imhausi. Next base: position 9,904,696 of record CAJQZJ010031962.1, on the reverse strand, counting down.
CAGGCAAACAGCTATTAGTTCAAGGCCAGACTGGCCTACATAGTGAGGTCTAGGCCAGTCAAAGTTACACAGAGAAGCTCTGTCTCAAAAAAATCCAACAAACAAACAAAGAAGCTTTTAATGTATTTAACTTATAGAAGGATTATTGTAATAATCTATCATTACCAACTGTAACAATCTGACAATAAAAAGGGAAAGGATATGTAACCATTACAGCACATTTACTGTATTTGGACTACAATGTTATTATAATCATTTATATATTGTGTTTTGACATTGTTATTTAGCTGTACTAACACCATTTCTCACTAAAATTCTGTCCACAGGTGATGGAATGGTTGCTTGGATTTATGCAGCCAGTAACTTAATATTCCCTACAGCAGACAGACAGCAGACAGATTGCTTTTCATGTACTTTAACCATAAAGGTGAGTTTTTGTCAGCTGAGCACTGCTGTGGGTGTAGATGTGTAGTATATGCCAAATGGAATATGTTTTCTTATAAATAGTATATGTCCTTTGTCTAAACTCACATATAAATTTCACACCATCCTCTCCTAATTCCTGATCCTAGCACCATATATCCCCTATGGCTCACCCATTGAATCTTAGTTACCACACTTTTGCCTGAAAAAACTTCAGGGTACCAGTTAAAGGTCCTTTTTTTAATAATTCATTTTTTTACTGGAAAAACTTGCAATGAGGTTTACTAACAAAATCAAGCTCTGTAGTTCAGAAGACTAAGGTAAAAAGGCATTTAGTAGTTGTTACCCATCTGATGTTTATCTTGAATTATTCTCTCAATAGTGTCATGATGCCAGAAAATTAACTATGAGGGAACTCTGATACTACTATTGATACTACTGTGACTGTCCTATTATGTATGAAATACCTGGGTTACAGGTACAAGGCCATTGCTAAACAAAGCATGTATTGTGTGACTTACTGGGCAACTAAATCTTTCTTCAGTGTTATACTGTACAAATGAGGTTCCACACTTCACCACAACCTCCAGAAAGAAAGCTGAAGGTGAATATAATGCTATCTTCACTGCTAGTTCTTAAATATGAAGTGATTGGACATCCAGCTTTGCCTTTGATACTGTCTTTGACATAGATGATTTTGTGGAGTGGAGAGAATCTGACCTTTATTTAAAATATTTCAATATCCACATTAAAGGAAAATATGTAAGTTTTCAGAGAGCAAAGTTTACTCTGTTTAAATGTGAAGATAAATGCTTCAAATATGTTAATAAACATATTTTATGTACTCATATCTATCTGTTACTATGTCTAATATATATATATATATATATATATATATATATAGGTATCATTCATTGTAGAAACTCTGATTTCTCTTAATCGGAATTAATGTATTTTTACCTGGATGTTCCAGGTTTTTATTTGAATGAAAAACTTTTAACAAGTATCCAGAAACTACTTTGAGAGAGTTAGCATGAGTCAGATGAATATCACTATATTCTCACCAGTCTGATACGAACTTCATATGTATTAAGTTTCTTAGTTTGCTCATTTGTATTTCCTATTACAGTCAAAGATCAAAAGCTCTGGGTGGGCTCAAGCCACAGAACTGTCAGGCAATCCAGTGGTTTCCTATTTCAAAAATCATTCTTTTCTGTTATACCAGTCGTGTGCCTGGGGGTGTATGTTTTGTCACTTATAAGACAAAGTATTGCTTTGGAATAATGTTTGATAGTTTTCTACAAGTCTCTTAAATGCATGAATTAGGGAGAGAAAAGCTGTGAGTGACATGTCTGTAAATGGTTCTTTTAGCTTTCTAAAAAACAGATGTCCCAATGCAAACGTTCTTTTTCTAAGCTCCTAGGAAGAACCAGAAGTAAGCCTTAACAGGGATAGCCAAAAGTCATCATTTTCCACATTGTTGTCTCGAAATAAGTTCAGCTTTATTTTGCTGTTCAGAATTTCAAGAGAGTATTTGGTACCTGAAATACTTCCAAGACCACAGATATTTGTCACATAAAGATGATTACATTTCTGGTTTACTAGGGACCAATATATGCTCACTAAGTTTCAGTTTGTCCTCTTCCAGAGTACTCAGGTTCAATCCCCAGAAAAAAAATTTTTTTAAATGGTAGTAGAAAAAATAAAGGGAATAAAGAGATTAAGGACTTTGTTTCTATTAGCACACTGGCTTTCATTTGCACTTTTCTCATTTAAAATTTCTCTATTTAAATATTTGCTTAAAATGATTTCCCATCTCAGAGAAACTATAGAAATATTGTATTGATTATCAAGTCTGGATAACCTCCTTGTTCACTCATGTTTACCTGAAGTTACTGATGTAAGAGTAGGTAACATGATTCTTCTGGGATATTTCTACATTCATCAAAATTAGTCTCAAAGAAATACACCCCAAACAGGAAGACCTAATACATTAGAGACTTGCAAAACTTACATTACTCAAAGATGATTAATGAGCAAAAGTGACAATCTGTTCAAGTTTATCTATTCCAAATCACCAAACTGCCACACTATGGTAAATGTGAGCTGAAATACCTGGGCCTTTGCCTGCAGTTCACTTAATAAAAGCCTATAGCTGTGGCAACACAGTTATCTTGCTGTCATCATTTCCTTCTGTAGTCACTGTCCTCACACAACAGGATGAAGAAAAATAACAATATTGCATCCCATGTCACATAAGAGAGATACATTTAAATGTAATCATGAAAAATTATAAAAAGTTTAAATTGAAAGATACTCTACTTAGCCTGAGTTCATCACTGCACAAGAGTGCTATAATTCAAATGTCCATTAAACTGTACAAATATATACAAGTATGTTCACATGAATCAAGCTTCAAATGTTTATGCATAGTACATTTTTATCCTAATGGCAAGGGAAGATCATATGGCATGTGATAACAGAGGATTATCACTAATAGACATTGGGACAGGGAGGATCTACTTCAGGACAGGTCACAACACAGTTGCTCCTTCAATGGCTGCTATGCCACTGGCAGATCCAGAACAAGGTAAAGTTAAAACTACATATAAACACAGTGATGATTACTTGATGGCTTTAAACTACACAAACTGTTGAGGACAGGGACTTTACAAGGACTTAAATTCTTGCATGAGAACACAGGAAGTCAGGGTCTGGAACATCTTATTTACATTGGATACTGATGTTAGTGCTGCAGGGAAAACCTCATCTGCTTTTAAACATTATCAAAACTATATTCAGTATTTTATGATTTCCATTCTTGCTGAACACAGAAATTGTTTCATTTTATGTCTGATGCATGTCACAAACTACAAAGCACAAAACTATAAATATTGTGTGTGTGTTTGTGTGTATGTGTTGGGGGTCGGACTCAATACATACGGGTCTTCCTAGCAGAGTCTTCCACAAAAAGAGAAGAGATGTCTTCATCAACGCCAGCTTCATTTCTAGCAATGCATGTGTATGCTCCTGTATCTTCATAACGCACATTGCTTATGTGGACCTCACTGCCATTTGCTGTGAACAGAAGGCAAATGCAACTTGTAAACTACAGTTTCAGCTTTGGTACAGTGCATTCTGATTACACAGTCAAACAGCTCACTGAGCTTGTCCTAATTAAACTGTTTTCCTTCCTTCTTCCATACTTTGGAGATGTGCCAAATTGCTCCAGAGGCTCTCAAGTGTTTATAGATTGTGTTGTCACTCCATTGACAAGAGCTCCCCACTAGCAAATGAAAATAATTTACATTTTATGAAATTTCCCTTTCCTATATATGATATATATATAAAATATATGAAATATTTTATATTAATAACTAACATCCAATTCATATATTGTTCATAGTCAAAATACAATGTTTTAATAAAAATGTTCTAGAACAAACAACAGCAATCTTGTTCACTGAAAGGATCACATGGGAAACTCTGTCATGAATTGAATGAATTCTATCAGCAAGTCTATTGTCTCATTAAGGAAGTTTACAGAGCACCACTATAACTAAGAAACCTTATTACATGTTTGGAAATACTAAAGAAAGAGGGCAGAGACATAATATCATATGTATCTGAAGTTTAACAAAAACTTACCTAAAATAATACAGAAATTATAATATTATTTATTATTATGCATTATTAACTGCAGAAAATAATACAGAAATATGATCATTTAAGTATGAATAAACTTTCAAATCTTGTTGAAAGAAAATTTTAATCTAATCCTTGAAAAATAAGTTGAATCTCCCAACAGCAAAACCAAGATATAATTAATCATGTATGACATGCTAGCCTAATGCTAAGAACCTTCACATATCTTATTCAATGATCTATACAAGTTGTATTTAGTTATCTGATGAGTCTGAGATTTGTAAGATGAATTCTTACAAGTAACTTAAGTATAAAGGCTTGATTTTTATGGACACCACATACTTCCAAAGCCAAGTTCTTGGTATCATGAAATTTTATCTCTCTTCTTTCCCCCTTTCATTTTGTGGAGATGTCAATCTGGTATCAGGTATCTGACACCAGTCACAAGCAAAATGTACAATGGCTTGGAACACAACTCTAGATGTCAAGTGAATAACAGATTAATTAGTGTGGTTGAGTTAGAGGAAAAAGGGTTGATTGAGACAGGAGTGCCAATAAGGGGTAAGTCCCACAAAAAACAACAAAACAAAACAAACAAACAATCAAACAGGCAAACAACTATCAGAAAATGTGGTCTGAAGGTGAAGCATCCCCAATAGGTGCAAGTGTTCGAACACTTGGTCCCCAGCAAGTGGCAGTTTTGGAAATTTGTGGAATCTTTAGGAGGTAGGGTCTCTGTAGGGGAAATAGGAGCCTTGATGCTTCATAAAACAGACTCATTTCCTGCTTGATCTTTAGTTGCTCACTGCCAAAGCAATGAGGTCAGCCAGTCTCCTTCAATCATGTGGTTGTTGCCATTATAGAATGTATCCCTCCAAGTGGAAGCCGGGATAAATCATTTTTTCCTTAAACTGCTTTTGTCATCTATTTTGTCTCAACATGAGGTAAGTAACTAATACAGAGGAAAACAACTGACTCAACTTGTCCATCTTAGTAATTGAAATTAATATCACTTCCACCTACCTGTAGTTACCTGCCAAAAACCAATGAACGGGGAGTGATTCCCCAGGAAGGAAGTGATATAACTGGGGTCTCTTTCTATTTCACATTATTAACTAATTTTAATTTTTCTTTTATTATTTTAAGTTTTGTATTTTTATTGTTCAGTTGTTTCTTAGCTGATAGGTCATATGAACAGGCTACTAAGAATGTGCCTTCTCTGCCATACTCTACACTGTTCCCTCTAGTGTTTCTCATACCTGTGACCCATATGTCTTATTGTTCACTTACCCTTACCCATTTATCCCCAAATTTCCATCTCCTCCTCATTGACTCTTAACTAATGATACTCTGAAATTTTATTCAGTCCTCTAAAACTCTGTGGGATACATTTATTAGATTTAAAAATATACTGCATATTGTTTGTATTTTCTTATTTTCCTAGAATTTTTAAGATTCATCCTTAGGTTATTTATTTGAAATCTCTCAGACTTTCTCTCTCTCTCTCTCTCTCTCTCTCTCTCTCTCTCTCTGTGTGTGTGTGTGTGTGTGTGTGTGTGTGTGTGTGTGTGTGTGTGTGTGTGTATGTATATCTGTGTATGCACTTACAGCTATAAATTTTCCTCTCAAAACTGCCTTATTCCTCTTCCAGCAAACTCTCCTCCTTTTTTTTTTTTCACTTAAATACAGGAATTGTCAATTCTCCAATTCATTGAGTGATCCACTGATCTTCCAGAGAATATTGCTTAATCTCCAAGTATTGCCTTAAGACTTAGAATTTGATAAATCTTAGAGAAGCTTCCATTAGCCACTGAAAAGAGTACATATTTCATATTTTGTGGAATGTTGTGTAGTTAAATATAAATTTAGTTATCCTATGTTATATTTAAACTATGAAGTCTCTTTTTGCACTTTTACATTTGAAGAAATATCTGACGAGTAGAATATTGAAGTCTTCAACTTTCAACTATCATTATAAGCAAGTGGTTTTATCTTCCAAATTATGAAATAAACAGAAATGATCAAGAAGTAATACTGAAACTTCCTGTTCTTAGTAAATCGGTAAGAAGGACACTCAGAACAGAATATGGGTTCTCATGTCCTTTTCAAGGAAAAACTTATGTCTTTCAAGAAAAAATTCCCTACTTCCTTAATGATTTTTATAATTCTTTCTGTAGCATCACTTCTCTTATTTCTCTCTATAATACATCTCTCAAATCAATGACTTTCCACCAAGAGATACCACCTTTTCTTAGCCCTTTTTTAAAACCCAAAATGTGGAATGTTTTTGAATATAATACTTCTTTCTCATTTATAATCTCACCAAAGAGGATATTATTGATGCCTCTTTTCAAAACACCATCAGGACAAGTTGATGACCTAGCACAGGAATGCATTTCAAGATTCTCCTCTGAAGTCTTTATGTATATGGCACTGCTGAACATATCCCTCATTTTAACGTTTACTTTTCTTCTGTGGTGTCACCAGGTCTCTTGTCTCTTTCTTGAATTTTACTCTTCTTTTATTATATATGTTTATTTGTAAGCTAATAAAATGTTAGTGCTATGATAATATTTTATTTGTCTTCATTCATGTTTTACCCTATAATGCATAGATATTCACTCCATATATGCATTTTTGATCTAATACACAAATACTATAGAACATATCCAGATTAGTATATAATGAAATAACTGTAGCCTCAAGCTACAATCATAAACTACATTATCCATAGCACATTAACATTTTTTTCTCTTAGGTTCTCCTTCCTATTCTTCCATTTGTACTTATTCTCTCAAAACTACCTGTTTACATTCATACCTATCATTGAAAGTAACCATTTTGTCTGGGATTCCACTTTTTATGTTCAGCACAGAATTCTACCAGACCTTCAAAGAAGAGCTAATACCAATACTCTTAATCTCTTCCACAAAATAGAATCAGGAGGAAGACTGCCTAACTCATTCTATGAGGCCACAGTCACCCTGATTCCTAAACCTCACAAAGACCCAACAAACAAAGAGAACTTCAGACCAATCCCTCTCATGAACATAGATGCAAAAATACTAGCAAACCGAATTCAAGAACACATCAAAAGTATCATACAACATGATCAAGTAGGCTTCATCCCAGGAATGCAGGGATGGTTCAACATACGAAAGTCTATCAATGTAATTCACCATATAAACAAGATGAAAGAAAAAAAAAAAACACATGATAATCTCACTAGGTGCTGATAAAGCATTTGACAAAATCCAACACCCCTTCATGCTAAAAGTTCTGGAGAGAACGGGCATACAAAGACCATTCCTAGAAATAATAAAGGCAATATACAGCAAGCCAGTAGCCAACATCAAATTAAATGGAGAGAAACTTGAAGCATTTCCTCTAAACTCAGGCACAAGACAAGGATGCACACTTTTGCCATATCTCTTCAATATAGTACTTGAAGTTCTTGCTAGAGCAATAAGACAACTAAAGGAGATCAAGGGGATACAAATTGGAACTGAAGAAGTCAAATTATCCCTATTTGCAGACGATATGATAGTATACATAAGTGACCCCAAAAATTCCACCAGAGAACTCTTACAGCTGATAAACACCTTCAGCAAGGTGGCTGGATAAAAAATTAATTCAAAAAATCAGAAGGCCTTATTTATACAAAAGATAAATGGGCTGGGAAAGAAATTAGGAAAACAACACTCTTCACAATAGCCACAAACAATATAAAATACCTGGTGAAAGAGCTGTATGACATGAACTTCAAGTCCTTGAAGAAAGAAATTGAAGAGGCCATCAGAAGATGGAAAGATCTCCCATGCTCATGGATAGGTAGGATCAACATAATAAAAAATGGCCATCCTACCAAAAGCAACATATAGATTCAATGCAATTCCTATCAAAATACCAACACAATTCTTTATAGACCTGGAAAGAGCTATTCTCAATTTCATATGGAACAATAAAAAACCCAGAATAACTAAATCAATCCTGAACAATAATATATATATATATCTCGAGGTATCACTGTCCTTGATTTCAAGCTGTACTACAGAGCAATAGTAATAAAAACAGCATGGTACTGGTATAGAAACAGACCAGTCGATCAATAGAATCTAATTGAAGACCCAGAAATGAACCCACATACCTATGGTCACTTAATTTTTGACAAAGAAGCCAAAGCCATACAATGGAAAAAGGACAGCATCTTCAACAAATGGTGCTGGTGCAACTGCATGTCCACATGTAAAAGAATGAAATTAGACCCATACTTATCATCTTGTACAAAACTTAAGTCCAAGTGGATCAAAGACCTTAACATAAGGCCGGTCACACTAAATCTACTAGAAGAAAAAGTGGGAGAAAACCTCGAACTCATTGGCACAGGTGACAACTTCCTGAACAGGACACTAACAGCTCAGGACCTGAGATCAACAATCAATAAATGGGACCTCATGAAACTGAAAAGGTTCTGTAAAGCAAAAGACAATGTCATTTGAACAAAATGGCAGCCTACAGATTGGGAAAAAAATCTTCACCAACCCCACATCTGACAAAGGGCTAGTATCCAAAATCTACAAAGAACTCAAGAAATTAAACGCCAAGAAACCAAATAACCCAATCAAAAAATAGGGAACAGAGCTAAACAGAGAATTCACAAAGAATGAATCCCTATTGGCTGAGAGACACTTGAAGAAATGCTCAGCATCCTTAATCATCAGAGAAATGCAACTTAGGATGACTCTGAAATTCCATCTCACACCTGCCAGAATGGCTAAGATCAAAATCTCAAATGACAGCTCATGCTGGCAAGGTTATGGAGAAAGGAGAACTCTCCTCCATTGCTGGTGGGAGTGCAGGCTTGTGCAACCACTATGGAAGTCAGTCTGGTGATATCTTAGAACACTTGGAATAGCTGTGCCTCAGGACCCAGCCATACCACTTCTGGGTATATATCCAAATGATTCCTCACCAAAACACAAGGAAGTTTCCTCATCTATGTTCATAGAAGCCTTATTTGTAATAGCTAGAAACTGGAAACAACCCAGATGTCCTGAGGAATGGATTAAAAAAACAAAACAAACAAACAAAAACAACAACAAAATATCTGTGGTACATTTACACAATGGAATGCTCTTCAGCTATCAGAAACAATAAAATCATGCAATTTGCAGCCAATGGATGGAACTAGAGAAGGTCATCCTGAGTGAGCTAACCCAGACTCAGAAGGATGCACATGACATCTTTTCACTTATAGTCAGATTTTAGCCATATAGTACAGTATAACTATACTACAACGAATGCACCAAAGGGAAGATGAACATAGTCTTTTTTCATGTCAATAAGACACTTTTCCCTAGTGGTTCTGCCTTGTAGGCCCCAGTGTATGAGGAGGCTCTTAGTCCTCATATGACTGCTGAATGGGCAGGGGACTGTTATGTAGGGACACTCCACTCCAGAGGAGTGGGATGGAAGGGATGGGGGTAGAGCGTGGGACGGTGGGACTGGGAGGGGTTGAAAGAGGACACTGAGATGGAGATGTAACCTGAAGTAATAAATAAATATTAAAAAAGAACTCATAAGTTTTATCTTCCTGATAGTTCTGGAAGAAGAAAGATACATGTATGTATAATGTAGGCTACTATCACAAATGGGGTGTGATAGAGCAGGAGCGAAGGAAGCTTGGTCTTTATTCTATTTCTATTAATTTGATTCGCTTTTTGTGCCTAGGCTACTACAGTCACTGAAATGTAAGCAGGACACATAAATACATAAATTTCTTTGTTTAATTATTAATACAAGCAAGTAAGGAGTCCCCAGACCTTGATTCAGCCCAAACCTCTGATGAGAACTAATAAGAGGCCTTGGGTCCTGAACTCCTGGTACACATTTTCAGCCTTCCTATCACCGTGGTACCTGGAATTGAAAGATGAGTCCCTTGATCACCAAACCCTGCTCCACCTTTCCACTCTACCAACTCCAGTTTCAGTGCAGAAATAAAACAACATGAACATCTAGGACATGACCTCCAGAATTTACTAATTTGTGGTAGGGGATCCAGAGTAAGAACTAGCAGGAAGAACTTGCAGATAAGAATTTCAAAGAGCAATTATAACTATGCTAAGAGGACATCAAGATGACATGGCTGTGCTTCAAGAAAACAAAAACAAATAGAAGAATAAAAAATGAATTTAGTACATTTGAAAAAAATAACTCAATAAAAAGATGGAATCATTAAAGGAAAGTTTAAGTCATGCTGCAAATGAATATGTCAATATGCCAAAGTAGAAGCTTCACCAACAAATAGATCATGTGTAAAAAAAGAAAATCGGAGCTAGAGGAAAGGTAAATGAATCGTATCAGTCAGTAAAGGTCAATGATAAGAACACATTAAAAGAACAATGTAAAGGTTTAGGAAACTATGGAAAAAATTAGACTTCAGATTGTGGGCATAGAAGGAGCAGAAGAATATCATAGCAAAAGCATACAATGTCTTTTTAATAAAAAAAAAAGAAATTTCCCAAACCTAGATAAATAAATGTTCATCTATATATAATGAGGCCACAGAATACCTAGTAAACAGGACCAGAAAATAAAATTTCTATAACATATTATGGTTGCAGCATTAAAAATCACAGATGAATAAAAGTCTATTGAAAACTGGGAGGGAAGTCAAGTCAATTATAAATTCAGATGTATTAGAATAACATCTGATTATTTGACTGAAACTTATAAAGCCAGAAAGGGCTAGAAAAATGTATTTTATGTTTGGAAAGGCCACACTGTCAAGCTAGATAATTATACTCAGAAAAATTACAGAAACAAACAACAACAAAGCTTTCCATGATTAAAAAATGAGATTAAAGAAAAATTTCAACACTAGTTAGCTCTAGTTCTAGAAAGAACACTAGAAGTGATACTTCAATCTGAAGAGGATGATAAACACACTCAAGATGTCTCATGGAGTAAATAAGCAATTGTAGAACAATTAATCAAAGCAGATGTATAATTAAATGTTTTACTTATTACCAAAATAATGACATTCTTTATTAATCTCTATGACAAGACAAATATTTATAACAATAAACATATTAGCGAACTGTATCAGTTTTTGTCTTAGATAATACAATAACTTGTTTCACAATTGATCTGTATTGTAATTTTTTTTGTAAATTTTGCTATAAAGGATCTGCACACTATTTAATGAAAAGAATGTAAGAAACAGGCACCTTGAAGTGTGAGCTGTTTGGAGAGCTTTGGTGTAATGTCAATTCCATTCTTCAGCCAGCCAAGCTGAGGGTCTGGTATGCCCTCTGCATGGCACCTAAGGCTTGCAGTTACCCCAGGTTCTCTGGCCTGACTTTCTGGATAAACACGGATGACTGGTGGAACTAAATGGGAGGAAAAAAAATGGGTCAGTAATCAGAATTTACCACCTAATCTTTGACAATAAACAAAAATTATATGATGATCCCCTATGAATTATATATTTTCATTAGGAAATACAGTTAGTTTTCTTGTATAATTCTCTACTAAAGTGTCCCAGGATTGCTAGAGAAAATTCTGGGTCTATGTCAGAAAAACACAATTCAAACATGGGATATTATGTTTCAAAATGTATAAAATCTTGACAAAAATATTGAAATAGGCTCCCATTTGCCAACTAAGGGATAATTCAATCATTATATTAATACTTACAATCATGATAAGGAATTTAACACTTAAAATGCATAAGTAATTAAAGACTTATGAAGTCTCTAATTTGAGTAAATAAGTATATAGTTAGAAAAGAATACATTTCCTTACCACAACACATATAGATAGACACTAATAAAGTTTTATACAAAATAGTATGCCAAAACCAAACTATTACCAATAATTTTTGTAATAACATGCAATATATTATATCAAGCACAATACAACATTGTTGTAAAGACTTAAAGTAAATAAAGTATACAATATAAAATGTTCATGAATAAAGACAATTGTTTGAAAAAATGAAAACAATTATTGGTTAAATTCAATATTCCCAAATTGATCTGAAAATGTAGGGTAACCCTTATCAAACCTTTAAATGTAGTTTAATATAGAAATGTAAGAGCTACTTCTCAGATTCATGAAGAGCTATAGGGGGCCTCATTTGGCCAAAATTGTCTCTAAAGAGTAGGAGGACAGCTAAATAGACCCCACTCTGGTCATGAGAGCCAGGATATACTGACATAAGGATAAGCACAGAGGACAATGGAGCATACTATAAAGCATGAGAAGGACCACACACTACTATGATCAACTGATATTTCACACAGTGTCAAGTATCTATTTTTAAGAAATATCTAGTACAACTTCTAATCCATGGCAGATACATGAACTCCTATTTCATATATGTATGAGTATATAGAGTTGAATTAAGTTAAATCATAGCCCTAAATATATGTACATATCAAACATAACTCTTAAACAGTCAGCAAATAAAACATAGGTATGAGTACCATTATATGGACTGAACAGGTTATAATTAGGAATATATATATATATATATATATATATATATGTGTGTGTGTGTGTGTGTGTGTATTAAATAACAATCAGCAAAAAAGCAGGCCATAAAGTTGAAGGAAAGTGGGGAGAAAGGTAGGGGAGGTTTTACAGAGAGGAAATGAAAGAGTGAGATGTTAAATTATAATCACAAAAATTAAAAAAGCAAAAAAAATATTAGCCATAGGAAATGTTACCATCTTTTACTAAATGTATTCATATGCAACTATCTATATTTATAGAAGAAGCAGTACATATAAGGGAAAAATTGAAAAGAAAGAAAGTGTCTATCTAGAGGTAGATTCCACCTACCGAAGCTAAATCAAGATCAGATAAACAAATTAAACAGCCCTATAACCCTTAAGGAAATAGAAACAGTCATTAAAAATCTCCCAACCTAAAAAAGCCCAGGGCCAGATGGCTTTAGCACGGAATTCTACCGGACCTTCAAAGAGGAGCTAACACCAATATTTTTCAAACTCTTTCACAAAATAGAATCTGAAAGAACATTGCCAAACTCATTCTACGAGGCCACAATCACCCTGATTCCTAAACCACATAAAGACCCAACAAAGAAAGAGAACTTCAGACCAATCTCCCTCATGAACATAGATGCAAAAATACTTAATAAAATACTAGGAAACCACATTCAAGAACACATCAAAAGTATCATACACCATGATCAAGTAGGCTTCATCCCAGGGATGCAGGGATGGTTCAACTTACGAAAGTCTATCAACGTCATTCACCACATAAAGAAGATGAAAGAAAAAAACCACATGATAATCTCGCTAGATGCAGAAAAAAGCATTTGACAACATCCAACACCGCTTCATGCTAAAAGTTCTGGAGAGAACGGGCATACATGGGCCGTACCTAGAAATAATAAAGGCAATATACAGCAGGCCAGTGGCCAACATCAAAATAAATGGAGAGAAACTTGAAGCATTTCCTCTAAACTCAGGGACAAGACAAGGATGTCCACTTTCACCATATCTCTTCAATATAGTACTTGAAGTTCTTGCTAGAGCAATAAGACAACTAAAGGACATCAAGGGGATAAACATCGGAAATGAAGAAGTCAAATTATCCCTATTTGCAGATGATATGATAGTATACATAAGCGACCCCAAAAATTCCACCAGAGAACTCTTACAGCTGATAAACACCTTCAGCAACGTGGCTGGATACAAAATTAATTAAAAAAAATCAGAAGCCCTTCTTTATACAACAAACAAATGGGCTGAGAAAGAAATAATGGAAACAACCCCCTTCACAATAGCCGCAAACAACATAAAATACCTGGGGGTAACTCTAACCAAGAAAGTAAAGGACCTGTACAACAAGAACTTCAAGCCCTTGAAGAAAGAAATGGAAGAGGCCTTTAGAAGATGGAAAGATCTCCCATGCTCATGGATAGGTAGGATCAACATAATAAAAATGGCCATCCTACCAAAAGCAATATATAGATTCAATGCAATTCCTATCAAAATACCAACACAATTTTTTACAGACTTGGAAAGAACTAGCCTCAATTTCATATGGAACAACAAAAAGCCCACAATAGCTAAATCAATCCTGTACAATAAAAAAACATCTGGAGGTATTACCATCCCTGATTTCAGGCTGTAATACAGAGCAATAGTTGTAAAAACAGCATGGTATTGATATAGAAACAGACCAGTAGATCAATGGAATCGAATTGAAGATCCAGAAATAGACCCACACACTTATGGCCACCTAATTTTTGACAAAGAAGCCAAAACGGCACACTGGAAGAAGGACAGCATCTTCAACAAATGGTGCTGGTCCAACTGGATGTCCATTTGTAAAAGAATGAAGTTACACCCACACTTATCACCTGTACAAAACTTCAGTCCAAGTGGATCGAAGACCTTAACATAAGGCCGGTCACACTAAATCTACTAGAAGGAAAAGTGGGAGAAACCCTCGAAATGATTGGCATAGGCGACAACTTCCTGAACAGAACACCAACAGCTCAGGACTTGAGATCAACAATCAATAAGTGGGACCTCATGAAACTGAAAAGCTTCTGTAAGGCAAAGGACACTGTCATTGGAACAAAACGGCAGCCTACAGACTGGGAGAAAATCTTCACCAACCCCACATTTGACAGAGGGCTAAAATCCAAAATCTACAAAGAACTCAAGAAATTAAATGCCAAGAAACCAAATAATCCAATCAAAAAATGGGGGACAGAGCTAAATAGAAAATTCACAAAGGAGGAATCCCTAATGGCTGAGAAACACTTGAAGAAATGCTCAACATCCTTAATCTTCAGAGAAATGCAACTCAAGACGACTCTGAGATTCCATCTCACACCTGTCAGAATGGCTAAGATCAAAAACTCAAATGACAGCACATGCTGGCGAGGGTGTGGAGAAAGAGGTACCCTACTCCATTGCTGGTGGGAATGCAGGCTTGTGTGATATCTTAAAAAACTTGGTATAGTTCTGCCTCAGGACCCAGCCATACCACTTCTGGGTATACACCCAAATGCCTCTTCACTGAATTATAAGGAAGTTTCCTCATCTATGTTTATAGCAGCCTTATTTGTAATAGCTAGAAACTGGAAACAACCCAGATGTCCCTCAACCGAAGAATGGGTCAAAAAACTGTGGTACATCTACACAACGGAATATTATTCAGCTATCAGGAACAATGAAATTATGCAATTTGCAGCCAAATGGATGGAACTAGAAAAGCTCATCCTGAGTGAACTAACCCAGACTAGAAGGACACATATGGCATCTATTCACTTATAGTAGGATTTTAGCTATATAGTTGAAGGTATTGATACTACAACTAACACACCAAATGGAGCTTGGACATAGACTTCTTATTTTTAATTTTTGTTCTTTATCTATTTTTGATATATTAGTTATATTTTTTTTATTTTTTAGTCTTTTTTATGTATTGTATGCTTATTGGTTTGTTTGTTTAATAGTTCTCTCTCCCGGGCAACGAGACACTTTTCACTGATGGTACTGCTTCGTAGATCCCCATTCATTGAAGAGCCTTCTTCAATGAATGAAGAGGCTCTTGGCCCTCATATGACCTCTCAACTGAGATGAGGGACTGTTATATAAGGACACCCCACCCCAGAGAAATGGGATGGAAGGGTTAGGAGGTAAAGAAAAAAAATGAAATGTGATGTTTCGGCCTTTTACTACTAACTCTCATGAACTGTTTAGGATAATTAAGTAATGCAAACTAATGGTTATGCAAGCCAGTCATTCTGTTAGGTACTATGACAGCCTATTATAGTTACTTGCTAAGCTAATCAGAAATAAACCTGCTAAGAGACAAGCAACATCTGCTTACCCTAATATAAGAGATAGATAGGGCCTCTTCAAAAACCTCAAGAGATCTGCAGAATATGGCATTCAAAGATGTTTTCGTAACTTTAGATTTTTTTATATCAAGACATATCAACTCCTGACAGCACCCCCTATTTTCCTCCAAGTAGAAGATGAGCATTGAAGAATCTCCAGTGGGAGATGATTGAATTAGTCGCAAGCCTATCTCTTGGTAGGAAAAGCCCCTTGCCCCAACTGTAGATAGAATGCTGTCCAAAAAGGACAAAACCTGGAAGCAGGTAAGTCGACAGCCTAGCTCTGCCAAGACAGGGTAGGTAAGTCCTTCATAACCCCTGCTCTACAATCAAAATCTGTTAGAGAAACACGGCCAAATGACTGAAGATCGATGCTGTAATGTATGGAGAGAAAACGGGAACTGTCCAGGCAGCCACAAGTATGTCATTTCTTATTTTGGGAAGCTGCAGACCCTGTACTTCCTATAAAATCAGATATATTTATCCCTCTCAGGTCTCTGAGGTGGTTGAAGAACAGATAGCTAGAGTCTCATAATTTAATTTTGAGTTGTTTAGGAGTCAAGAAAGTGTTATAGAATCAAGAAGATACTTTTAAAATTGTGTTGCAAGTTAGTATGAATGTTGAGTCAGATATAGACCTTTAAACTCATGGAGATGTTTAGATAGTAGAATGTTAAAGTCAAGTACCAAGTACATATGGACTGGTCATTAGGAATCTACGTTAAGCCATATAACCCTCATAACTGTGGCCTAATTACCTCTGTTGTACTGTATTGTATTTGTTATTATAAGAGAAAGAGCCATTTGTTGGACTGAAAGGGGAAACTGTAGGGGGAAATAAGATATATCTTAAACTTAAAAGAAAAAAAAAAGGGAAGAGGATGGTGGGTTGAGGGTGGGAGGGTGGGACTTGAGGGGGAATAGGGAGGGGACTGCAATTGAGATGTAACTTGAAGAAATAAAAAATAAAGGAAATAAAAAAGAGGAAAAAAAGAAAGTGTAATAATAACTCAACTGCACAATCACAGTGCAAACATAAAAGTAAACAAATCAAACATCAAATGAATTAAAAATTTTTGAAACATCACAGGGAATCATTAAGAAACATGAGGAAGCCGGGCAGTGGTGGCGCACGCCTTTAATTCCAGCACTTGGGAGGCAGAGGCAGGCGGATCTTTGCAAGTTCGAGGCCAGCCTGGTCTACAAAGTGAGTCCAGGACAGCCAGGGCTACACAGAGAAACCCTGTCTCGAAAAACCAAAAAAAAGAAAAGAAACATGAGGAGAACACTGGCAAATATGGCTCCATGGCTGAGATCACTAGTTCACATTGCAGAAGACTTGGGTTCAGTTGCTAGTACCAATGTGGTAGGTCACAACCATCCAATTCTAGATTTAGGCAATCTGATCATCTCCTCTGACCTATGTGTCAATAAAACACATGTGGTATACATGTACACATGGAGGGGAAAACCTCATTCACAAAAATAAGCAAATATAAAGCAATAAGAAAGAATGGAAGGTGGGGGGAAGCTATGTTACAGCTGAGTCTATATAGTGTTCTGGACACACAAATATGAGACTTGCGTGGCTTCCCCAGAATACACATTAATATAAATCCAGGTATGGAAGTACAAATTAATAATCTGAGTAATTGAGAATAATAAACCAATGACTCTTCCAGCTTAGCTTATTTAATGAGCTACTCACTGGACAGTTAGCTTAGGTTATTTAGTGATCTACAGGCAGTGTAAGATCCTGTCTCTTAAAAAAAAAAAATTCTGCAGCTAAAGAATAAGGAAAAAGTTTGTCCTTTAGCCAGAACACATACTTACATAAATGTACACTTTCTCACAAACACATAAACAAGCATGCATATCCACAGACATAAATCCACACAAAAATAAGAGATTACATACAAGTCACAGAATAGAGAAAATAATTTCCAAATTATTTTTGATGAGAGTAATATGGAGAATATATAAAAATAATTGCAATTCAGATGGTAAAAGATACTCATTTACAAAATGGAGCATCGGGGTTTGAAAGATGGTTCAGTGATTAAGAGCACATTGCTCTTGCCGAGGAAATGAATTCAGTTCCCAAAGTTGCAGGGTAATCTGATGCTTCTACTATCAAAGTGGATCTGTACTCAGAGGCATTTACTTCCACATAGATACACATGCATACACATAATAAAAAAAATCCTTAAAAATACATAAAGCAAAAGACAAGAATAAATAAGTGTTATTTAACACAGACAAAAAGAGCAAGCACAGGAAAAAATGTTAAAAGAAGGGTAAAACAAACTGCAGTTGCAAACCTTTCTCTGTCAGTCTGTCTGTCTGTCGGTCTGTCTCTCTCCTTCTCCCTTCCTCCTCCTCCCTCTTTGAGAGTATGTGTATTCAAGTGTATGTACACATACACATATATATGCAAACACACATATACACATTTACCTACTAAAATGGCCATTGAAATGAACAACCAAACAGCATATAAAAATAGGAGACATGAAGTACAAGGAACACTTGCACATTGCTGATTGGACAATGAAAGAATTTAACCATTCAGATACTGGGAAAAAGTGTTAGTGGTCTGTTGGAGGAAGGTCTTGTACCACCCTTTCTGAGGCAATCTCTAAATGGATAATGAAAGTCACTGATAGCTATTTAGCTGGACAGAGAGAGAATAGGAAGGCAGAACTTCCTGGGACTAAGGAACCCTCAGAAGAGACATGGGAAGCTCTCTTCCCACCAGGACTCAGGAGCAGCAGGATGTCTTGAGGTGAGCTCTGAAAGTACAGCAAGCCACATGGAGGATTGAGAGTATTTGTTTGAGTTAATTTAGATTAGCTAATTGAGAGCCAGCTAAAGCCTAAGTGTTGAAACATTGAAAAGTCTTGATGGATTTGATTACTGGAAAAAGGCCATACCAGTTTCAAGCCTCCAGCTAAGGTGAGTCAGAGGAGCCAGACCTGCTAGCCTCCTATCAGGCCAGCAGCTGCTCTGCTGGCCTAATATAACAGTTTATTGTTATTAATAAATATGTTAGTTAACAGAGCTGTGGTTTCAGAGGTGGTGAAGGCCACCCTTAGCCCAGGGCTTTATCACCAGGATAGGTAAGGCTACTACCTAAGGTGAGTCAATCCCTCCATGCCTACAGGCTTTGCCCAGGCTAACTGTTCTGCTGGCCTAATATAACAGTTTACAGTTCCTAATAAATGTATTTGTTAACTCAGTTTCAGTTTCTGTGATCTATCAATATGATAAATATAAAAATAGAATTAAAAAGAATTACCACTAACAAGCATTAATAAGTTATTATAGATCTGTTTTCATCAGAACTTGAAACAGGCATTAAAAATAAGGCAAAATTCTTAATAGGCAGAAACTGGAAACAACCCAGATGTCTTTGAACTGAGGAATGGATTAAAAATGTGGTACATTTACAAAATGGAATACTACTCAGCTATCAGAAATAAGGATATCATGCAATTTGCAACCAAATGGATGGATCTAGAAAAGATAATCATGAGTGAGCAAACTCAGACCCAGAAAGATACATGTGGTATATACTCTTTTATAAGTGGATATTAATCATACAGCACAGGACAACCATCCTACAACACACAGATCCAAACAGACAGGAACCTAGAATAACTATCCAATGAAAAACTCCACCCAGGAGGGTCATGGACCCTATTTCTTGTTAGTGGAACACCTTACCCTACCTGGGTGGTCATATCAAATCCCAGTATAAGAGGAAGCTCTTAGCCCTCATGTGACAGATGAAATCTGGGGTTTGATATATGGGGGATCTTTTCATCTGAGGAGAAAGAGAGGATGGATATAGGGAAGAGGGAAGGAGGCCTCCCTCCAGATGGGAACTGGAGTGGATGGGGGAGGGAAAAAAGAATGATTTTAACAACTTATAGATCAATAAGCAGTTAATTTATTAAAGAGTATTTTTTAAAAATAGGGTAAAATAAAAATCTGCTTCTCAAGTTAAGGAAAAGTTAGCAATGCAAAGGAACAATGACTAGTGACTGAAAAACATATGGCTTTGTTATATTAAACAAAAATTTCAGCAGGGAACCTAAAGTTTTTAAAATTGCCACAACAGAAATATTGAAGATCTAATGCTAACAGAAAGTTTTCTGACAAGAAACAACAGCACAGTAGATAAATGTGTCAAAACAAATTTACAGAGAGCTAGGAGGGAGGAACAGAAAATTTACTAGTTGAAAGAATATTGCTGATACGAAGGAAGTAAGTTGGCCTACAGACGCTGAGGTCTCCCAGAGAGAAGAAAGCCTCAAGCCTTATTTAAAGTGAGACTTCGATAGCCAATTTACCCTGACGAACCTGCGTCTGAGCTATTCCAGAAAAAGGGCTGCTAAGTGCGTTAAAGAGTCTACCCCCAGACTGGTTTCCTGACGACTGAGGACCTGCCCCAGAGACTGTATCATTCTAAAAGGGTATGAAAGTAGTTGTTATGATTATCAATAGGTTTAGTGGATAGGTTAAAGGGGTTGTAGGAATTTATAGGATTAATAGTTAAGAAATTAATGGTGTTTGTTATAATTGAATTTAGTAATAAATAAATAAGAGTTAAATAATAATTTAAAAGTTCGGTTTCAGATTTATTTGGGAAAAGGTGTTATAAGATTGTGTAGTAATGATTATAATTCAATGTTCTGATTGTACTGTAAGTCACTGAATTTACATAATTTCAGACTTTCTTCCAGAATCTACAAAAATAGTACAATATCTAAAAGGTCATAACATTTACCAAAATTAAATCAACTAGTAATAGCCTTAAAGATGGCTATATTGTTTCACTACAATAAAGAAATAACAACAAATTACAAAAAATATTCCAGCTAATAGGAAAAAATATATATGTCATGAAGTTTAGGTCTTTGTATCAATATCTTTCTCCACATATTTTGGCACAATTGTCTTTTAAATGTGAAAACTGATTCTCCTCAACTTTCAGGGTAGGCTGCACTTAATGCTTCACGTTTACTTGGCAAAAGGTACAAAGTGTAGAATATTAGGACATAAAAATGTAGAGATTTGATTTAGTCCTGGTTCTATGTGGTATGGTTTCAGTTATTCATACTCATTTGTGCTCGGAAAACATGAAATGGAAAAAATGACTAGCGTGAATTATTCATGAATCTTAACTGTCATGCTGTTATAAGCACATGGTGAATTTTCACACTATCTTATTTTCTACTATCAGTGACTTTAGTATTGTCCCATGCATTCAACTCTATACTTCAACCTCCTATTAGTCATTGATGAGATGCCCTGAATACCAAATTAGCCTTGACAGTTTGCTAGTGTTTATATAAACTTTATTTATATTCACAACTTCAATTTTAAGGTCTCAAAAGTTATAATCTATGACTAAGAGGGCTATTGCACTAAATTATTACCAGGTAACTTGATTTTGAGCAATTCAATTGTTATGCAATAAAGATAGTCAATCAACCTCATGGAGATGTTCATGAATAAAAGGAGACAGACAAACTCCAATGATGGTCAACCAATAAGTCCCCCTGGAAAGTAACATGTGAGGGAGTCTCTTAGAAACAGATTTAACACTCCACTCAAGTTTCCTGATGATCATAGATTTGGTTAATGCATACATACATATATACATACATACATATATGTGATAAATAGATAGATATCAAGCCAACCTATTTTCAACTTGCTGTCTTTCTTCTACTTGTTACCCTATGTTTCTACTTTCATTTTATTATAACATAATATAATAAATATTCATTGTTTTATGCTACTACTTTTAGGTAACTTGTGATATACCTCATGATATGCTTTAAAAAATTCTATCCCATATTGCTATTATAAGAGAAAATAATTATTGTTAGATTTCAAACTTGAAAACAAGCTAAAATCTCAAAAACTATTTTCAAAGAAAATCCACTGAAATAGTAAAGTGATAACATACCATAAATTATTAGATTTATCTAATATATTTTTAAAAATCACCCAATATCTCTCATATCACCCAATTAGCAGATGCAGAGACTCAAAAGTCAACACCAAGCAGAGCCAGGGGAATCCTGCAGAAGAGGAAGAAGAGTATTGTAGGAGCTAGAGAGGCTAAGGACACCAGGAGAACAGAGCCTACATAATCAACTAAGCAGGGCTCATTGGGGCTCATAGAATCTGAAGCAACAAACACAAAATCTGTATGGGTCTGAGCTAGGTCTTTGCATATGTAGCTTGGTGTTCTTGTGGGACTCCAAACAATGGGAAAAGAGAAATTATAAGTTGAAAAGTTTCTTGCCACACAGTACTGGATATTTCCTTCAGTACTTTGTGTGTTGTCATCCATGGAGAAATGTAATTCTTAGTGATTCAATTGCCTTTGACTCATCCATATTCCCGTAAGAAACCTCTCAAATATACTTCTCTACTTGTTTTTTTTTATTTCTTCAAATTACATCTCAATAACAATCCCTTCTCTACTCTCTCCTCTAGTCCCACCCTCCCACCCTCTTCCCCCCACTCCCCATTTGCTTCTTTTTTTTCTTAAGTTTAAAGTATATTTCCCCCCAAAAAACTCCCCCTTTCAGTCCAACAAATGGCTCTTTCCTTATAACAACAAATACAACACAAAACAATGAAAATAATTCTGCCACAATTATGAAAATTATAAGCCTTGGTATACTCTCCCAATGTCCAGTTTATACATATTTGGCAACTGACTTTAACATTCTACTATGCAACCATCTCCATGAGTTTAAAGATCTATATCCAACTCAGCTTTCATCCTAACTTACATCACAATTTTAAAACATCTTCTTAGATCCAGAACAACCTCTTAATTCCCAAACAACTCAAAATTTAACTATGGGACTATAGCTATATTCTCTACTTCTTAGGAGCACTGATAAACTCATTGGTTTCCCAAGCTGGACTTTGGTAGAATCATTTTGGTCAATCAGTAGTGTCCTGCCTGGAGTGAATAGATGTTTTGCACATCTTCCCCCCAAAATTTACACCATGTGATGGGTATGGAAACTGAGGCTGAAAGACTGAAAGAATGGTTAGGGTTAATGTTTGCGTATCCCCTGTAACTGGTCCTGAAACACACAACTAAAATTGACCCATCAGAGAGTGAACCATCCATGAGCATTATTGTGATAAGAGTAGTTTGTCCCTTTAGACTTTGGAACTTTAGACTAGAAAATCAGTTAAGTGTTGCAATAATCAGAGCTGGACATGTCATTCTGGTTGGAGCATGGAAGACAATAGTGCTAAGAATAATGTTTCCTTGGAGGCCAAATTTAAAGGTTTCAGAGAGAAACAAAGATACTAATAACAACTGCATTATATAGGATGTTCTTTTAATATTTTTGAGAAATAACATGGCTGACAGGAGCTTGTTACACATGAATTTGCCTGAAATTAAATTAAAGACTAATGGAATAATGGAAGAAATTTATTTTATTTTATTTTTGAGTTTGTACAATAGTTATTGCTAGGAACTCATATGAATGTCTACAGTATGTAGAATAAAAAGAGTCATAGAAGCCATCAAGGTACAGCCAAGGAAACTGCTAAAAATAAGACTTTAATTGTTAAGAACACTGCTATCATTAAAGAGAGGCCTCCTACTTTGAACTGGAACAATGGAAAGAGTGACCATGGGGCAAGATCAACACAGTCTGGTGTAGATTCAAACTTATGAAGGGAGAAAGACTGAGAAGTTGGTTGCTTCTAAGAAGAAATCAATTAAAATCACTCAAAAGTTGCTGCTAATGTGGTCTAAGAGGACAAGGCTGTACACCAAGCTGGGAGCTGAACATAGCAATGTCTGTCAAATGGTGCTGGCTTTAGGGTATGAGAGATGCAATAATAATGGGTCATTAATTCTTCCTTTAAGGTTTTAGAGAGCCCCTGAGCCAGGCATATTTGTGTATCATGTGGTAGGGGAGATGCTATGACAAGACCATAAGAATCTGTTGTGTGAAGCTCTGAATATGAATCCTGGGTTACAGTAGAGACTCAAAGATGTTGGAATGCCAGAGCAGTGAGAAATCTGCCAAGGAGAGCTGCATAAATGGAGTAGAACCAGCCCATAGAATATATATGTCTTGCATATAGCAAATCTAGAGAGGTGGGGCAACCTAAGCCCTTAAAAATACTAGTCATGGACTATATAATTTGGTATCGTTCTTGAGTTTTGGTCTTGCTTTGTTCCATCTATTATTTCCTCACTATTTCTCAGGGGAGCATGCCTGTCTATTGGAATAGGAATATATATTCTGTGTTATTGTTTGTTAGGTGTATGTAATTTGCTGTTTGATTTTATAAGTGTCCACAATAACCTTCATTCTCTGAAGAGTATTTGGACTTTGGACTTCTGACCAATGTTGAGACTGTTAAAGACAATGAGAACTTTCGGAGTAAATAAAATATCATCAACATTATGACCATGAGATTGTTGCGACCCAGGGATAGAATCTGATAGTTTTAAGGAGTAATGTCAATTGTCATACAAATAACATTATAGGAATAGACAGTTTATTTTAAGGAATTATATATGCACATACATATGCAAAACCAATAAGTGTAAAAACAATACATAAATTTGTAGGAGAGAAGGGATATATCAGAGGGGCTAAAACAGAGGAAAAGGAAGGAAGAGATAATGTAATTAAATTATGTTCTCAAAAATAAAAACAAAAAACAAAATTAGGCGGATGTCCCCAGGAGGCTTATGTATTTTGACACTTAGTCCCAGTTGTTGCCATGTCTTGGGATGTCATGGAACCTTTGCCGCCTCCAGTTTTGCTGGTTGAAGTATGTCATCAGGAGCAGAATTTGAGGGTTTTACTCCTCACCCAAATGCCAAGCCACTCGACTTGCTTTGTGTCTGAGATTGAACATAAGAATTTTGAGCTTCCTGCTCCTTCCATATTTACTATGCCTTCCCTGCTACTATGAACTCTCCCTCTTGCATAAGTCAAAAAACAAAAACAAACTAACCAAAACAAACAAATAAAAAACTAAAACAAACAAACAAAACCCAACACTCTTCCACAAGTCATTTTTTGGAAATAATGTTTTATCAATCACCAAAAAGTAAATAGTACACCTGACATCCTCTGTGTTCAATCAATGTGTTTGCCCTAATGTCAAAAATTCTAAGATGTGACAAATATAAGGTTCTCCTTAATAATTAACTCAGGTTAAAATGTAATTTCATGATACATCTTTCTAGTGATCTGTTGCTTACAAAATCTGCTTGTACAAGGAAAATACCATCTTCTTAGGGCTACTGACACTATACACCCCAAGAAAATCATATGCTAGTTTAGGTAATTTAGGGCCACCCACCTAACCTGAATTCTGAGTTCTCTTTCTGGTGAGGCTCTAGTGATCTGAAACAAGGCTGTTATCAGCTGTCACAAAGACAAAACAGAGGAATGAGAGAAGAATTTAGAAAGTGCTGCAGCCTGGACAATGTTGGTACTGCCTTTAGCATTCTTAAAAATGGGAATCTCATAGATATCCAAAGCCATAAACACAGGAAATTTGCTGTGTCCCATCTCCTTCTACAATATAAATTTTTAAAAGGAAAGCGTAACATAGGTATGATGGGGATGTAGTGCCTCGTTATGTTTTCTTGACCTATTACAATTTAAATAATTTGTTTTGATGTATCAGATACATTTTTTGAGGCACTCATGATACCTCTGGCCCTTGTTTCATATGCATAGTTAAACTTATCTCATATATCTACCACTGAATAGCTTTCTTAGCATTTTATTTTGTTTAAGTTTAAAGCAGATAGCTTTAAAAAAAAAAGATATGCTTGTACACAATGCAATCCACACAAACATGCACAAAATACCTTTGACGAACTCACACCCCATCTCTAATCTCCTAACAGCCAGGGAGTCTGGAAATGAGCTTTCAGTAAAGACTTATATAAAAGGCCAAAAGGAAAACAACTCTTAAATATTAAATATTCAATAGAAGAATGTATATCTTGCCACAGAATTTATGACCAAAATGAGGATCAATACAATCTGCAGCACTTTTTTTCAGGTCAGCAAATAAGAGACAACATAAATATATTAGAGAATTAATTAAAAAGAGTAAACAGAAATCAACTCAAAGAGAAAGATAATTTCTACATTATCCATATAAAACGTATAGATTATATGTAGCCTGCCTGCAGTTATGCTAATCCTCACTGCCAAAGGAAAGGTTTTCAAAGAAATTTAGTTTCTTCCTGCATTGCTACTGGCATCTGATTTTCCAAATATTCAGGGTTGAGAGAAACTAAATATTAAACACTAAATTTGATATTGATGTTTAATACTCAGAATACCTGTGCTTGGAGAAAATAACAGATTCCTCATATAATATACATCTCACTTATTCTGTCAGCATTAAGTGATGGTTAGTGACAGAATTAGAGGGTAGTGATTGGTAAGCAAATACTGAACTTCAGTACTAAGCTACATAATTAAAAATAAAAACATTCCTGATAAACATGTTACAAAGTATAAATTAAATTTGTTATTAGCCTCAATAAAAATTAATAATCCTCCAAAGAATATTTCAAGTCCTTTTGGGACAGCCATTTTTAGTAAGTTAGTCACTTGAACTTGCCTTTTCTTTTTTACTGTTAGTGCATAGGGAAGGGATCTTATCTATGTAAAAGTGTTGCTATGGATAGTTTTATAACTTGACACAAGCTAGAGTCATATGAAATAAGGGAACCTCAGTTGAAAAAGAATATGTCTCCATAAGATCCAGCTGTAGGGCATTTTCTTAATTGGTGAGTAAATGAGGGAGGACCCAGCCCACTGTAAGTGGTGCTGTCCCTGCTGGCAGTCAGTTCTGTAAGAAAGCAGGCTAAGCAATGCATGAAAGCTAGAAAGCTAGTAGGCAGCACCCTCCAAGGCCTCTGAGTCAGCTCCTGCCTCCAGGTTCCTGCACTATTCTCAGTTCTGCCCTAAAACGTGTCTTCCTTCAATGGTGGGCTACACATAGAGATGTAAGCCTAATAAATACTTTCTTTCTAATCTTGCTTTCGTTGTTGGTGTTTTATCATAACAACAGAACCTTTACTAAGCAAGTCTTTTCAGATTAGATTGAGAAACACACTTGCCCACACTGATAGGGAAGTCTTCAAACAGACTTCCGATACTGTATGTAAAGGTAAGCTTCTGAATATTCTCTTTGTTGTCCTTTCTTAACTTTTGTTTCTTTTCATTTTTTGAGAGGAGAGTCAGGTGTTAGGGTCACCCTTTGTGTCTTCAGTGGGCCTCACACTTATAATCCTCCTTGCTCAGCCTCCTGCATACTGACATGTTAACGGTATGACACCATCAGGAGTAAATTCAATGTTTCCTGATGATACTTGATATCTCACCAGAAAACAAACAACAACAACAAAAGCCTTATGGATTATTTTCAACCATAATAGATTTCCCAGGGTAACTGGCAAGTTAAACTCCCAGAACTAAGAGCTGAAGGTTCAACAAGAGAACCTGCTTCAGTAGATGGCAGAATTCTTGCTGAAGAATGAAGACACCGACTATCAATTTATGGCCTTCACATGCATATATACACACATTCATGCATACCTTTAAACATAGATGTAAATACACACACATGTGAATACACGTATATGTAATAAACATACACACATAAATGGAAAATACTCAAATAAAAGCAATACAGAATAATATAATATTGTGTGGATATCCTAACTTATATAACTGGATTACATGGTATTACAATAGTCCACAAAGCATATCTGAATTTTTCTAACATGTAACTGGGTACAAATGATATGAATGTGTATATTTTATTCATACAAAAGTTTTAACCAAAGATGAGATTTGTTTGTTTTTAATTTTTTTGGTTAAAAAAAAATGAACAAAGTTTATGTTACCACCCACCTTTCATTTTCTCTCTTACATCATGTTGAAGTGTGCTAAGCTTACAATTGCCAAATACAACAAGGAAAAATAAAATGTTTTTAAGCCAAATGTTTATCATCTGGTCCTTATCATAAAGTACGTCTCCTCCTATGGTTCTACTGAGATGCAACTAGTTTGTATTAAAACTTTAAACTAGATTTTTTTTTGTTGTACTATATATAACATACTGACAAATTTTTCATTTTAAAATATCATTGTCACATAAATGAATGCATCTATAGAATTTTGCAATGAATTGCAGTGCAAATTATCAAGGAACTTGAATAATATTCTATCATTAATTTAAAATATATATTAATATGTAAATAAATTGGAAAAAATAATCAAATGTTATCTAACAGGTCACATATAAGAAATGCAAATAAAAAGAAACAGTATGCTGGTAAACAGTTTATCCAAGATTATGTGAGACAGTTTTTTTTAATTTATTAATTTTTTTCTTCAAGTTACATCTCAATAACAATCCCCTCCCTACTACCTCCTCCAGTCCCACCCTCCCACTCTCTTCCCTCTCACACCACCCCATCTGCTTCCTTTTTTTTTTAAGTTTAAGATATATCTTTTCCCCTCAACAGGTTCCCCTTTCAGTCCAACAAATGGGTACTTATTTCTTTTATAACAACAAATACAATACAAAACAACAAAAATAATTAGGTTTCTCAGGTTTGGAAGCTGCTGGACCTGCACATCCTGTATAATCAGATATATTTATCCTTCTCAGGTCTCTGATGTGGTTGAAGACTAGACAGTTATAGTCTCATAGTTAAACTTTGAGTTGTTTAGGAATTAAGACGGTGTTCTGGACTTAGAAGATTTTTTTAAGATGGTAATGCAAGTTAGGATGGAAGCTGAGTTGGATATGTGAGATATTTTTTAAAAAGTTTTTTACATTTATATATTTCTTCAAGTTACATCTCAATCACATTCCCTTCCCTCCCAATCCCACCTTCCGACCCACTTCCCCCTTACCTTCCTATCTGTTTTTTGTTTTTGTTTTGTTTTGTTTCTAATTTAAGGTGTATCTTTTCCCCCCAACAGCTCAAGTTTCATTCTTTTTTATGTTTAGCTATTCCTTCAAGTTACATCTCCATCACAGTCCCCTCTCTCCACCCCTTCTGGCCCACCTTTCCACCCTTTTCCCCTCTCCCACTTAACATACTCCTCTGGAGTGGGGGGCCCCTACATATCAGGTCTCCTCAGTTCATCAGTCATATGAGGGCTAAGAGCTTCATCTTGCACTTGGGACCTACATGGAGTCCCCTTAGGCAAAATTTCCCACTAACAGGTGACAAAGTTTATGTTCACAAGTCGTGTGAACTTTAATATATAGATGGAACTCTGATACTCAAAAAGTAGAGCTTAAAATGTAGATTAAAGGCATATAGCGTATTATATACCTTTAATCTCAGTACTCAGAAGGTAGAGGCAGGCAGATCTCTGTGAGTTCAAGACCAGCCTGGTGTACAAAGTGAGTTCAGGATAGTCAAGGATACACAGAGATACCCTGTCTTGAAAAACATGAAAAAAATATTTGATTGGGTTACTTGGTTTGTTGGTGTTTCATTTCTTGAGTTCTTTATAAATTTTGAATATTAGGCCTCTGTCAGATGTGTGGTTGGTGAAGATCTTTTCCCATTCTGTAGGTTGCCATTTTGTTCTAATGACAGTGTCCTTTGCCTTACAGAAGCTTTTCAGTTTCATGAGGTCCCATTTATTGATTGTTGGTCTTAGGGCCTGAGTTATTGGTGTTCTGTTCAGGAAGTTTTCACCTGTGCCAATGATTTCGAGGCTTTTCCCACTTTCTCATCTATTAGATTTAGTGTGTCTAGTTTTATCTTAAGGTCTTTGATCCACTTGGACTTAAGATTTGTGCAAGGTGATAAATATGTGTCTATTTGCATTCTTTTTCATGGTGAGATCCAATTAGACCAGCACCATTTGCTGAAGATGCTGTCCCTTTACCATTGTACGGTTTTGGCTTCTTTGTCAAGAATAAGTAACCATAAGTGTATGGGTTCTTTTCTTGGTCTTCAATTTGATTTCATTGATCCACTGGTCTGTTTCTATACCAGTACCATGCTGTTTTTTTTATTACTATTGCTCTGTAGTAAAGCTTGAAATCTGGAGGTGATGCCTCCAGATGTTGTGGGATTGTACAGGATTGATTGTAGCTATTCTGGTGTTTTTGTTTTTCCATATGAAGAAGAGAGTTATTCTTTCAAGGTCTATAAAGAATTGTGTTGATATTTTGATGGGAATTGCATTGAATCTGTAACCCAGTCAAAAAATGGGGCACAGACCTAAACCGAGAATTCACAAAAGAAGAATCTAGAATGGCCAAGAGACACCTGAAGAAATGCTCAACATCCTTAATTGTCAGGGAGATGAAACTCAAGATGACTCTGAGATTCCTTCTCACTCCCATCAGAATGGTTAAGATCAAAAACTCAAAAGACAGCACATGCTGGCAAGATTGCAGAGAAAGGAGAACACTCCTACATTGCTGGTGGAAGTGTAAACTTGTACAATCACTATAGAAATTAGTATGGCAATATTGTAGAAAACTTGGAATAACTCTACCTCAAGACCCAGCCATAACAGTCCTGGGTATATATCCAAAAGATTCCTCACCAATTTCCATAAGGACATCTCCTCATCTATGTTCATAACAGCTTTATTTGTAATAGCTAGAAACTAGAAACAACCCAGGTATCCTTCAACTGAAAAATGGATTAAAAAAAAAAACTGGTACATTTACACAATGGAATACTATTCAGACATCAGGAACAAGGAAGTCATCCAATTTACAACCAAATGAATGGAACTAGAAAAGCTCATTCTGAGTGAGCTAACTCAGACTCAGAATGATACACATGGCATATATTCACTTATAACTGGATTTTAGCCATATAGTGCAGGATAAGCATCCTACAATCAATAGACCCAAAAGAATAGGAATATGGACTTTGTTACCTGTTATTGGGACACTCCACCCTAATGGAAGTGCCATGTATGCGTCCTGTGCAAGAGGAAGCTCTTAGACCTTATGTGACTAACACTGAGCAGGGCTGATACATGGAGACACCCCACACCAGAGAGAGAGGATATGTGGGAGAGGAGGTAGAAGGTGGGAGGATGGGACTGGAAGGGGGTGGAGGGAGGAGGCAGTAACGATGATGTAACTTGAAGTAATAAATAAATGTTAAAAAAAGAAAAAGTATAATATTATTATATTTACTTAAGTCTTTCTGGAATTTTTCTGAAATATGAAATTATCCTAATATGAAAGTATCCTAAATACTACCAACTGAAAATAATATTTGTTCTGTAAAAGCAGGTATATAATTGTTAAGCAGATGAATATACTCTCAAAGGCTCACAACGCTCATTGTATTTGGACAGACAGTTGTTTTCCTCTAAGTTAGAAAACATCTAATAGAAAAATTTTATCCTAATAACTTTTCTAGCCTAACTTTAGAAAACATCTGATGAGAAAATATTATCTCCATAGCATTAAAAGATGCTTCTGACTCAATTTCTCTATATTCAGACTATGATTTTTTTAGAAGTTGCTGCACTTTGACTAGGCAGTATGGAAACAGCAGAGCCTGGCTTCTATGGGAGCCAGATTTTAAAGAGTCAGATATCTAGACCAAAGGGATGACTTCATTGACACTGAAGGTCCTTCGTCAGGTCACTGACTATACTTTTCATTTGTTTGATGCCATTATCTTGCACTCTTTTGAAGAATTCGATCACAGCTCGCCCACAAATTATTCAAACAGCTGTGACTGTTAGGAAGGATTCTGAGAAAGCTTGAGGGCAGGAATATAAATGTGTCTGAACTAGTGCTGATTCACAGCAGCATCTGGATTGTTCTGTTTGTATTATGACTTTCTTTGTCATTAAAGCATCTTTCCTATGAAAAATTACAGACTAAGTTCAATAAATATTTTAAATGCTACTGAGCCTGTCCAATACCTTTTGTCTCTGACATTATTAAAGCCATCAATTTCTCTTTAACATTGTCCCAAAGTAGTCTTTTTATATTCATGAGATTCACACTGCCTCTTGTCAATATTACAGAACTCTCTGATCACATTATTGTGCTCTCCATGAAAGGATAGGCTGTAACAAATGTTGAAGGTAAAGTAAAAATTTAAGATCAGTAAACATATGGCTATAATATTCTGTGACCTTTGTTTATCAAGTCTTCATATCCTATACTATGTTGAGGAATCACTTGTTTTTTAAACTATTTTGATGGCAATGGCATATCTCAGTTTCATTAACTTAGTTCTGTTCAGCTCATTCTTAAAGTTGTAGATGCTTTCACACTCCTGTTTCTAAGTTTCAAAAGCTATTATTTTCAGAAACTCTACCTGAACAACACACACACACACACACACACACACACACACACACACATCTTCTCTCTCTCTCTCTCTCTCTCTCTCTCTCTCTCTCTCTCTCTGCAGACAATTAGATAGAACATAAGATTTTGCTTCTCTGAATCTATAACAGAAAATAGTAATGACAAAGAGAAATAAACTGACATATATCCTATTACTGGTTTTCTTTTCTTTTGTTATGTTAGTTTTACTTTTAACTGACTTATTCTCAATCTGCCATGTGGTTTGCTGCACCTTTTGAGCTCACAGAGCTCACACTCAGATGTCCTGCTGATTCTGAGTCCTGGCAGGAAGAGAGGGCTTCCTCTTTCTCTTCCTGGGGTTCCTTTCTTTCTCTCAGGAAGTTCCACCTTCCTATTCTATCTCTGCCCAGCTAAATGGCCATCAGTGACTTTTATTATCTAATTAGAGTGTCTCAGAAAGGGCTGTACAAGACCTTTCTCTAACAAATAAAACTTTTCATAATTATATTTATCTTGGCATGTTTCTTAATATAATATTAAAAGATTAGATTATTTATTTCTTAGTGTATTAATTAATGAATTACTTTTTAACAACTATCTTATTTTAATTTTTATTGATGTGAGATTCATTAATGGATCTCAAATTATTTATTTGATATTGTCCCTGCTAAGCTTAGTAAAATTTGAAATCTTTTCTCCTGGTGTGCTCTAAGGAATAAAATTTCCAATTTCTAGATAGGGATAACAATGTTGCATCAACAGTCCAGGCTTCAAACCAGAGCAGGTCTGTGAGTTACAGGAAAGAAGACTGTGAGATCAAGAACATCCTGGGCTATATAGAGAAGCTCTGGGCTCCATGTTGGTTAGATTTTGTCAAAAGTTTGGGTCAGTTGCAAAGAGGAAACCTGAAATGAGAAACCATCTCCACAAAATCAGCCTGTGGGCAAGTTTGTTGGGAATTTTCTTGACTAATGATTGTTGTGACTGGGCTTTTTGTGGCAGTTCCAAAACTCAGCAGCTGGTCCTGAGTTACATAAAATGAAAGATGGGAAATCAAGGAGGAACAAGTTATTAAATAGCACTACCCCTTGTCCTCTGCTTCAGTCCCTGCCTCCAGGTTCTTGCATTTAGTTCCTAATTTGACTGTCCTCAGAGAATGACTATTACCTGGAAGTGAAAAATGAAACAAACCATGTCTTCCCTGAATTCCTCTTGGTCAATGTATTATCACATCAATAGATGTTAAAATAAAATAGTTGTAAAAATTAATTCATTAATTAATACACTAAGAAATAATCTAATCTTTTAATATTATATTAAAAAGCATGCCAATATATATAATTATGGAAAGTTTTATTTGTTGAAGAAAGGTCTTGTACAGCCCTTTCCGAGACACTCTAATTGGATAATAAAACTCACTGATGGTCATTTAGCTGGGCAGAGATAGAACAGGAAGGTGGAACTTCCTGGGAGGAAGAAAGGAACCCCAGGAAGAGAGGAAGCCCTCTCTTCATGCCAGGACTCAGAATCAATAGGACATCTGAATGTGAGCTCTGTGAGCTCTAAAGGTACAGCAAATCACATGGAAGTTTGAGAATAAGTCAGGTTAATTTAGATTAGCTAATTTAGAGTCAACTAAGCCTAAGCATTGAATTTTTTTTCTCAAAATAACATTATCTTTTGACACATTTGTATCGAATTTTGTATATTGACACAAAACTAAGGTTGATTTTTGACTCATTGGTATAGAATTTTATATTTTGACACACATATATATATATATATTTCAATTCTTATATAGGGTATTGTAACTATACATCTCATTTAAAAGTACAGGTTTACTTCCAATGCTTTTATGGAATGCTATTGCAAACTGTTTAGGAGTCTGGGTAATACAGGTTCATGACTGGCCAGTGAAGCTCCTGGTCATGTCAAATACTAGTCTTATTTTATCACAAAATAGGCTTAGCTGGTTAAACTGTTAGCAAATACTTAATAATATTCAGTTTGCCTGTTCAGACATAACAGAGAAATAGATAGATAGATTACAGAAAAATAGATAGATGATAGATTTATATATAAATAGATGTCTTCAAAAACCCTCAGAGGTGTACAAAAATTTCATTTAAAGATGTTTTTACTATTTTAAGAATTCTTCGACTTGAGACAGTCAGCTCAAGTCAAAGACTGACAATTCCCATTTGACTTGGAAGGAGACAATGAACATCAAAAAATCTCCATCAGAAGATAGTTCCTATTGGGCAGAAATGCCCCTGTTCTGCAAACAGACTATATACAGTCAAAAGGTGGACCAGAACTTAAATGCAGGTAAGTCAATGGCCTGATTCTACAAAGAATGAATGGGAAAATCCTTATTTCCTGCCGCATAATTAGTCTGTGAGACATGCTTGACCAGAAGGCTGAAGACTATGCTCCAATGATATAAAGAGATATATGGAACTGTCTAAGCACCAAACTGTGATTTTTCCATTCAGGAAGCTGCTATCCTGAATGGAAATATAACTTCCTACTTCCTACTCAATCAAATATAACTTTATCCCTTTTTAAGTCTTTGATGGGGTTGATGACATAATAGATAAAAATTTCAATTTAACTTAGTTGTTGAGGATTTAAAAGGATATTTTAAAATCTAAAAAAAACCTTTAGGTTTATAAATATAAGATATGATAGAAAATATTTGGGTTCAGAACTTTAGATGCACCAATAGGATAGATGATTTTTTTGGTCAAGGCTGCCTGATACTAATAAGCTAAACATTATGTATGTAACTTTTAATATGGTTTTCCTGATTGTTTCATATTGCTTATTACTATATATAGTTTTAAAAATAGCCTTGTTATTAGATAAAAAGAGGGGATTGATGCAGTGATCTTTTATATATTGTAAATGCTAATTATCTGCTCCGTAGGCCTGCTTGTTGTACCAGGCCATAAGTGCTAACTATTGTCTCTGATTGGCTGAATAAATGCTGAGGCCTGAGATTGGGCAAAGGAGAGGAAGGCAGAAATAACAGTGCAGGATTTTGAAGCAGAGAAGTTCATGGGGGAAGAAGAAGCCAAGGGAGGAAGAAGGAGACAAACATTGTGGTAAATGGAAGAAGATCATTCCACGCAGTCTGGAATATCAGTCCAAGGGGGCATATGTATATATGGGGTTTTATTTGGGGAATAGAATAAAGTAGTTTAGATGGGTCATATTGCAAAATCCAAGGTAAGGCTTCTTAGAATCCATCAGGTGTCTGTGTGTGCTCATTTATAATGGTGGGTTAAGGATTAACACTGCTGACCAATTAAATAAAATATAAATACTGGTTAATAATTTAATTAAATGCTTCTACATTTAGTAATTCTTTTCTACCTCTTGAGGCCTTACTAAGTGTACAAGTTATTTTCTTGGGTCTGTCACATACACCTGACAGAAAGCAACTATTTTTTTATGTTGATTTATTACTTCAATTTACATCTCCACCACAGTCCCCTCCCTCCACCCTTCCCAGGACCACAATCCCACCCTCCCACCCTCTTGCCCTTCTCCCACCTACCTACTCTTCTTGTGTGGGGTACCCTATATATTATCCCCCTTCAGTTCATCAGTCACATGAGAGCTAAGAGCTTCCTCTTGCACTGGGGGCCTACATGGTAGCTCCACTAGGGCAAAGTGTCCCACTAACAAGTAACAAAGTCTATGTTCCTGTTCTTTTCAGTCTGTTGGTTATATGATAGTTATCCTGTCCTATATGGCTATAACATAGTTATAAGTGAATAGATGCCATGTGCATCTTTCTGGGGACAGAAAGCAATTTAATGGGAGAAGATTTAGTTGATTTCATGTCTAACAGTATTGCAATCTACTGTTGAGGGAAAGGCATGCATTCATTTCTATCAGTACTGCAGTATCTTGTGGAGGGAAAGCCTTGATGATGAGAGCATGAGACAGTTTATTCACATACAGAACTTGGCTAGTTTTCTCCTTTTCCTTTTCTGTTCAGTCTAGGACTGAGTATGGACAGTTCACCCCACTTTTAGGGAGTGTCTTTTCTCATTTGCACATGGAATGTCCTCATAGAGACAATCAAAAGTAAGTAGCATGAATGTCAGGGGAATTTCTTAAACCAATGAAGTTGAAAATTTCACTATCATACTAACTTTGTTTTACCATTTGCACATAAGGAAAAGTAT
Organism: Lophiomys imhausi; assembly: GCA_907164525.1. NCBI lineage: Eukaryota > Metazoa > Chordata > Mammalia > Rodentia > Muridae > Lophiomys > Lophiomys imhausi. The sequence goes on along the minus strand of CAJQZJ010031962.1, from coordinate 9,868,159 downwards.
GTGCCACATATGAGTACACAACCACAAATGTCATGTATCACAGAAAATTACTTAAGAGGCAGATTATAGACACAGCTTATTTCTACCTAGATATGTGCTTTAGGAAGACTCACTTCTGCTACTCAATTCCTTCGTTTCTAACTTGTAATATAAGCCTTTTAATAAATTAATATGTAATATAACTTTAAGATATGAAAACTTATACAGATAGGTATATAATAAATCATGGTAATATTGTTGGTTACAATGTTATTAAGACATTTTTCAATAGAAAAAATATTAATATTAGAGAGCCTAGTTTGGGTTTTGTAAGAAAACTTGTATAATAGGCCAAAAAGTGAAAACCTCTGCTAGCTTACAGTAAATTCACTTCTAGATAAATTATAATTTATCTACCATATCATGCCAAGGAAATGTGTGTAGTTTTATAATGGGTTGAAATACTTTGGAAACTGCCTATACTTGAACAGTTTTAAATATGTTAATATTGTGAGATTTGTAAATATATTTCCTCACTTAAAAATTAAATTTAATTAGGAATTATAAATACTATTTGTATTGAAAAATAACTATGATGTTAATTTAGTTAATAATAAGTAATAAATAAACATAAAAAATGAGAAAACTAAAGGTATTCTTAAATAAGGCTTTCAAAACCATTGTTAGAAATAACTAATGTTTTACACATTTACTTTGAAAGAAAATCTTGACATTACAATGCTATGATAATAAAGAAGCCCTAAAATAATATCTAGATATATTAAGATAAAAGCTGGGTGAGCAGAGAGGAGTTTTTTTCTTTTGTCTTTTAAATATAGTAATGCGTATTTTCCTCAGTTTTTCACTGCTATTTAGAATTGTATTTTAATTTGTTATCTATTATAAAATTCAGCAGGCACTGGGTATGAACCTCAAGCTAAGAGTGCTGGACTAACTAGGGCTCATCTTTTGTAGCACAAAATAATGCGTGCGCACACACACACACACACACACACACACCACCACCACCACCACCACAACTAAATGCTGATGTGAGAGAGTATGCATGTTATTTTACACTTTCAGAATATTTAGTTACTTAATGGACAATTCTCTATCTCCAAAAATTCTGATTATTTTTATTTCATTAAGACACGAGGTAAAGACAAGTATGTATCCTGCTTCTCCTATACCAAAGGCCACTAGACTTCTTGTTAACCACAATCTGAGGTCCCCATTCAACATAGGTGGTCATTCTCCTAAGCATTCCACATGCTAGTTTCTTCCAGCACAAAGTAAGTCTAACACTGACAATTACCTCATAGCATTCCTAAAATATAAACCATGCTAATAGAGAAGCCCTTGAGTGGTGTTAGTAATCACAGTCAGTCACTATGTGTTTCTTTCTGTTTTCATTTTATTAATTTCTTGATATACTTTATTAATTTACTTCTTCCATTCCAGTTTTTGAAATAATTAATTTTAACATTTATTAGGCTTTAATATTTGGCTCTATCCATATATAATACCCATACTCACATGCTCATCTAGAATGAGAGCTTTGAAAATTCCATAACTAAAACAAACAAGTCAACAAACTATGTGAAAAAATATGTAATTCATAAGAAAATTGACTAAAACATGAAGGTCATTTTGCTCAGCAAGCTATACAGATGGTAACTAATTATATGGAAATGCCTAGTGTTATTCACCATTAATTAAAAGTAGAATATAATACCACTAAGCTATTGCTGCAGTGTAGTAGAATTTCTAAGATGAAAATAGTAACAATGCCAAATGTTGTCAAGATTGAAAATCAACCTAATCATTCACACATTGCTAGTATGAATATGTTACCACTATTCTCTGTTTCTTAATTGAAGAGGATATGAGAAGATGGAAAAATAACCCAAGTTCATGGATCAATGGGATTAACATGTAAAATAGTCATTTTACGAAAAGCAATCTAACAAATTCATTGAAATTCCCATATAAATTCCAACACAATCTTCACAGATCTGAAAGAGCAATTTTCAACTTCATATGGAAAAATAAAAATACCAAGATAGTAAAACAATCTTGTACAAGAAAAGAACTTCTGGAGGTATTACCCCTGTGATTTCAATTTTTACTACAATGCAATTGTAATAAAAACTGTGTGATATTAGCATAAACAGACAGGGTGATTAATGGAATCGAATCAAAGACCCAGAACTAACCAACACACATATGGACACTAGATTTTTGACAAATAAGCCAAAACTATACAATAGAAAACAGAAAACATCTTCAACAAATACTGCTGGTCTAACTGGATATGTGTATGAAGAAGAATGCAAATGGATCCATATCTATCATCTTATAAAACTTAAGTAGAAGTGTATCAAAGACCTCACAACACAAAACCATATACACTAAGCCTAACAGAAGAAAAAGTAGGGAATATTCTTGAACACATTGTTACAGAAGACAACTTCCTGAACAGAACACCAACAACTCTAGCTCTAAGATCTACAATTAATAAATGGGACCTCCTGAAACTTAAAAGCTTCTCTAAGACAAAGGACACCATCAACAGGACAAAACACCAGCCTACAGAATGGGAAAAGAGCTTCACCAACACTACATCTGACAGAGGGCTAATAACAAATATATGTAAAGAACTCAAGAAAGTAAACACCAAAAAACCAAAATGATCCAATCAAATAAATGGGATACTGAGCTAAACTGAAAATTTTCAACAGAAAAAAATTTTAATGGTTTTAAAGAAATGTTCAATGTCCCTAATCATCAAGGAAATGCACCCATCAGAATGGCTAAGTTAAAAAACTCAAGTGACAGCACATGCTGTCAAGGATGTGGAGTAAGGGGAGTACAAACTTACACAACTACTTTGCAAATCAATCTGGCTATTTTTCAGAAAGTTGGGAATAGTTCTAACACAAGGCCCAGCTATACCACTCCTGGATATATACCCAAAAGATATTCCACCATACTAGAAGGTAATTTGCTCAATTATTTTCATGGCAGCTTTATTCCTAATAGCCAGAAACTGGAAATAATTAAATGTCCCTCAACAGAAGACTGGATAATGTAAATGTAGTACATTTTCACAATGGTATACTACTCAGCTCTTAAAAACAAGACTATCATGAAATTTCCAGGCAAATGGAAGGAACTAGAAAATACCTAAGTCTGGTAACTTAGACCCAGAAATGCACACATGGTAGACACTCACAAGTAGATATTAGCCTTATAGTACAAGACAGCTACTACATCCATACTACAATCCACAGACCCAAAGAAAATAAGTAACAAGGAGGGCCCAAGGGAGGATGCTTGAATCTCAGAAATGGAAATAAAATAGACATAGGAAGTATATGGAGAGAGGAAACTGGATAAGGAAGGGGGTGGGAGGGAAAGAAGGATAGGGATCAGGTATGGGAAGAGCAGGGTTGGGAGGTGGGAGGGGTGGACAGAACAAGGGAACTCAATAAGGGCCATCTCTGGGACAAGCTGGAGACTTGTGAAGGGGGATGATCTGGGAGGATATTGGGTGACTCTCTCTGAGACTCCTAGCAGCAGAGCCTGGAGTCTAAAGTGGCTACCTTCTGTAGCCAGGCAGGACTTCCAGTGGAGGAAGGAAAGACACCAACCCAACCACAAAACCTATGATCCAAAAATTGCCCTGCCTACAAGATGTTCAGGGATAAAGATGGACAACAGAGATTTAGGGAATGCCCAACCAATGACTGGGACAAATTTAGACCCACCCTAGTGGAAAGGGCCAACCACTGATGCTATTAATGATACTCTACTATGTGTCCATATAGGAATCTAGCATAACAGTTATCTGAGAGGCTTTAAACAGCAGATGATGGAAACAGATACAGAGACCCACAGCCAAACATTTGGCAGAACTCAGGGAGTTAGAGGAAGGATTGAAAGAACTGGACTCAAGAAGACCTACAGAGCCAACTAACCTGGGCCCATGGGGGCTCACAGAGATTAAAAAATAGGCATGCATTGATTGGATGTAGGCCCCCTACACATATGTAGCTGATAGGTAGCTTGATTTTCATGTGGATTCCCTAACAATTGGAGTGGGGCCCATCTCTGACTTGAACTCTATTCTGTGCCTTTGTATTCCTTTTTTCTAGCTGGGCTGCCTCTTCTGGCCTCAGTGGAAGAGGACATGCTTAGTCCTGATGTGACTTGTTATTCTGGGGCTGGTTAGTAAGTCATGGGGCTCCCCTTCTCTGAGAAGAAGAGGAGGTGGGAATGGCAGGAGTGGTGGTATTGGGAGGAGAGGAAGGACAGGGGCTGTGATCAGGATGTAAAGTGAATAAATTAATTAATGAAAAAAGAAAACAAAAATAATATTTAAAATTAAAACCTAGCATATTATTTATTAGTCAAACTTAAGCATTTATCTCAGACAATGTCCTTCATGTTCACATAAAATCTGTACATTAATGTCTTGACTTTTATCTGTAATAGGATACAAATGTAACCAACCTAGTTTTCATTCAAAGGGTGAATTGTTAGATAAACTTGTCCATACACACCAAGGAGCTACATTAATGGCCTGTGGTACAATAGATGAATGTTATGGTGCTAATCACCTGCTTCCTGTTTGGATTTACCTACTCCACAGGAGGAAACTCATGCTTGCTACTACTAATATGGCTCAAAACCCACAGTTGGGAAGCTCACAGGCCCCAGGCCTGACTTACTATTAAATGGACTTATAAACATTATCAAGCTGCTTTCTAGATTCTTATCACTGTACCCAGACATTATTCCACCTTTCATATCTTATCAGAGAAACTTATTAGTGTAGTAGAAGGTGATTAGTGCAGAAACTTTCAACTGGTCAATGTGCATAGAAAAAAAAAATACATCAAGAGGTTGCTCAGCCACAAATAGGACATCTGTCTCAAACCACCTCCCCAAAGCTTAGGAACCACCTTAGAAGAGGTGAAAAAAGATTGTAGGAGCCGATGGTCTTAAAAGACTAGAGTGAAACGGTCTTCTGGATATAAGACCTCAGTGTTCATTAATGCACAGCAGCTCCTGCACCAGACTTGCATAAGATAAAGACAGGCAACATTTTAGCACGGGAATGGAAGGGGTTCATGATCTCAACCAATAATAACTGAGGCGATATTAACAGAAGATAGCTTCTGAGAAAGGAAATGTCATTTTTCTTTAATGATACTGGCTCTGGTAGGTCAACCATAATAAGTGGATGGTCCCACATCCTTGATTATAGGAGCAACAAAAACTGGAATCAGGTAGCTATTGAAAAAAAGGCATGAAGTTGAAGGGGTAGAGAAATTTGGGTGTACGTCTGGAAGGAATTAGAGGAAATGGTGCAAGATGAATATGATCAAAATATATTATATCAAATGCACAAATAATAAAATATTATATTCAAAAATCCTTTACTCTTCTCCTAAAATGCTTAATATCTCTCAAACAATTTTGCCAGAAGGCATACGTATTGTTTTTGCCAAATACTACAAAGGAAATTTGGAAATTTTAAATTCATAATTCATAGACTTAGAAAATTACTTTAAATCAATTTGAAAGAGTAAACCTAATTTTAAAAAATTTTTCTACTATAGTACAAATTATTAACCTAAAAATTAAAAAAATATACAAAGAAATCACAGTACTGTGTTTAAAAGAAAATAAATTATTATATTCAAAAACATTAGAGATATGTAAAAATAAACTGAACAAAATTGAAACCATGAGTCATTCCTCATTATACTTATCAGGAAATAAGTATTAAATCAATTTATCAACAGAATGAGTACATGTATTATTCCAATTAATATTATTAAGATTAATCATAGATAGCTTAAACAAATTTAAATACTAGTTAATATGTATTATCATAAACGCCATCAATCTTAGGCATACATAACCATATATCATTATTAATCTTACACATGTATACATACATATGTAAATATATACATATATGACTGTTTACAAATTAATTATTTTTAGCATAATTCTGATATTTTGGGCTGAACTAATAACAGTTTAGATTTATAATCATAACAGTGAATATCTTTAGAACCCTAGTCCTATGAATATCAAACTATGAATTATCCTTATTCAAAACAAAACTGCAGTTTTCAGTTTTATCGATAGATGGCAGACCATTTACAATATGTTGTACTAAAAATAACAATACTTACTCAAACATATCAAATAATACATAATATAACTTATGTAAATAAGTGATATGATGAAGTTGATGTTCGTAATTTGTCTTCGTAAAAATATTACTGTTAGTAGCGAGTTTATTCTTTCTTACACTTACCTATGCATTTCTTTATTCTGTATATTTTATTCACTTTCAGAAACAATTCCTGCACTATTCAAGGCAATATAAAGTAGTTTATTAAACATTTTCATCTTTCCTAAAATTTCACTGCTTTGAAACCGTCTTTTTCTTCCTATATTCAGGCATTTGATTGAAGAAATTTTATAAGACTGGTAACTGTTGTGAATTTCAGTAGTATTGCTGTCATAGAACCTTGCATATTTATTAATTATTTTATATTGGTGTATCTTTATTTTATTTTATCTCAATATCCCATACTGTCTTACAACTCTCATTTTAGACTAAGGAGCTTTTGAACTTCTGATCTTTCTTCCTCATCCTCTTGAGATTAACGGTAATGGCTTTTTTAATTGTTAAATAATTAGTACCTTCAATCAAAACCTGAACTGTTCAACAGCATTTTATTAGCATAAATAATCTATTCAGAGTGATGGAGTTACACTAACAACCACGAATGGCATACATGTTGAGCGTCTTTTATTCAAAAACTTGAGAGCTAATATCTCTAGATTGTTTAGTAGATTTAAAATAATTTGTATATACATAATGAGATAGCTTGGGAGTCTTACCCAATTATAAATACAAAATTCAGTTACATTTAATATAACTCCGCATAATGCCTGAAGGTAATTTTATACAATACTTTAGCCTGGTCTCCCTTTCATTTGTGGCTTTTCACATGGGTTAGGTGTGAAATTTTCCATGTGTTCAATATGTCAGCACCAAAAAATTTGCAGAAGCTGAGCACTTGGGATTTTAGGGCTGTGTGGTAGTGATGCCCAGCCTCTGCTTTCTATTATTAATCACACAGTGAATGACAGATGGATTGAATTTCATTTTGAAACATATTCTCACATCACTATTAGAGAGCTATTGGAATTGGAGGTGCTCAACAGAAGAAATCTATTTTTCTTCTGGAAAACTATCTTAAGCTACTATTAACCAGCTAATGAGTATATTGGCTTGTAATGTACAGAAGCAATTAAAAAATTTAAAAGTAGCTTTACATATCCTTATTATAAAGCCATCAGAGGTTCTTATCCATATTCATATTGACTTTCCCTGTTATTTTGGAATATCTTGCTTGTAAAAATCATCACATTCATCATATAAGCCAGAAAAGCGGTAACTTTTTTACTGAATCAATATAAAGTTTTTCTTTGACACTAAATTTTTCAAGATTAATTTGTTTAAAGATCTCAACTAAACTGAAGTCCTTTTTGACTTGATATAATCTCAATAAAACACCAAAATCAATTCAAATAAAGTTTTAAAGGAAACCAAAATTCTGCAAGGTTGAAATTTCACCCAGATATTTATAATTATTTATCTTTCTGTGTTGTAATATTGTTCATTAATAGAAGGTTTAAGGAAGGCATGAGTACAATCTTAGCACATTTTGATATGGCATTCTTTTTTGAAATTGTACAGCACTTTATGAATTTGCTTGTCATGTTAAACTTCAAAAAACCTCTTGAGGAGTATATATTTGCCTGTGCCAACAGGACAAATAGCATAGTTATATGGAGTGGACATTTTATGTTTTACCAAAGAACATTTTGTTGATACTTGATATGTAGAAAAATAGTTGAATTAATTACTAATATGAAGATTTCTAATCTACTTAAATATACAATGGAAAGCAAAGAATGTATGGAGTAGGGACATCCTTTAAATCTAATAAGTCTACATGTATATTAAAAATAAGAGGATGGCTATTACAAATAAAGCTGCTATGAACATTGTTGAGGCAATGTCCTTGTGGTTTCTTTTCAAATCTTTTGGATATATGCCCAAGAGGGGTATAATTGGGTCTTGAGGTAGATTTATTCCGAATTTTCTAAGATATCTCCAGATTGATTTCCAAAGTGGTTGCACAAGTTTGCAGTCCCAGAAGCAATTGGGAGAGTGTTCCCCTTTCTCCACATGCTCGCCAGCATGTGCTATCATTTGAGTTTTTTATCTTAGCCTGTCTGACAGGTGTGAGATGGAATCTCAGAGCTGTTTTAAGTTTCATTTCCCTGATGACCAAAGATGTTGAACATTTCCTCAAATGCCTCTCGGCCTTAGAGATTCCTCTTCTGTGAATTCTCGGTTTAGCTCTGTACCCCATTTATTGATGGGGTTATTTGATTTTTTGGTGTTTAATTTCTTCAGTTCTTTATATATTTTGGATATTGGCCCTCTGTCAGATGTTGGGTTGGTGAGGATCCTTTCCCAGTCTGTAGGCTGCCGTTTTGTTCTAAAGACAGTGTCCTTTGCCTTACAGCTTTTCAATTTTATAAGGTCCCATTTATTGATTGTTTGTTTTAGTGCCTGAGCTATTTTTGTTCTATTCAGGAAGTTGCTACCAGTGCCAATGAGTTCAAGACTTTTCCCCACTTTCTCTTCTATTAATGTTAGTGTGTCCAGATTTATGTTGAGGTCCTTGATCCACTTAGACTTACGTTTTGTACAGGGTGAAAAGTATGGATCTATTTGCATTCTTCTATGTTGACATCCAGTTAGACCAGCACCATTTATTGAAGATGCTTTCCTTTTTCCATTGTATGTTTTTGGCTTCTTTATCAAAAATAGATAGGGCATCTTCAAAAACCTCAAGAGATCTGAAGAATATGGCATTTAAAGATGTTTTCTTAACTTAAGATTTTTTGATATTGAGACATGTCAGCGCCTGACAGCACCACTTTTCTACTCCAAGTAGAAGATGAGCATCGAAGAATCTCCAGTGTGAGATGGTTGAATTAGTGACAAGCCTATCTCTTGGCAAGAAAAATACCTTGCTTCAACTGTAGACAGAATGCTGTCCAAAAAGGACAAAACTTGGAAGCAGGTAAGTCGACAGCCTAGCTCTGCCAAGACAGGGTAGGTAAGTCCTTCATAATTCCTGCTCTACAATCAATGTCTGTCAGAGAAACAGGGCAAAATGGCAGAAGATTGATGCTGTAATCTATGGAGAGAAAATGGGAACTGTCCAGGCAGCCACTGGTATGTCATTTCTTAGTTTTGGAAGCTGCAGGCCCTGTACTTCCTATATAATCATATAAATTTATCCCTCTCAGGTCTCTGAAGTGGTTGAAGAATAGATAGCTAGAGTGTCATAGTTAAATTTTGAGTTGTTTAGAAATCAAGAGGGTGTTCTGGATCTAAGATGTTTTTAAAATTATGAGGCAAGTTAGTATGAAAGCTGAGTTAGATATAGGACTTTAAACTCATGGAGATGGTTAGATAGTAGAATGTTAAAGTCAGGTGCCAAATACATATGGACTGGACACTGGGAATGTATGCTAAGCCATATAACTCTCATAATTGTGCCTATTTATTGCTGTTGTTTTGTATTGCATTTATTTATTGTTATAAGAGAAAGAACCATTTTTTGGACTGAAAGGGGGAGCTGTTGGGGGGGAAAGATATACCTTAAACTAAAAAAAAAGGGCAAAGGATGGGGGTGTTGAGGGGGAAAAGGGTGGAAGGGTGGGACTGGAGGGGGGAGTAGGGAGGGGATTGTGATTGAGATGTAACTTGAAGAAATAAAAAATAAATTATAAAAATATAAGAGGATGGTAGTATAATTTTCAAATTAAATATTGATTGGATAAAAAAGCTACAATAGCAATTTTCTGATGTGAAAGAAAAGAGACTCTTTTCAGTTGCTGTGTTTATTGATATGTTCAAAGTGGGAAATAAAATATCAGGGAAATGGTTTGACATCAGTCAGAGGAAGTCAGAGTATTTAAGCCAGTTGCTATGCACTGATTATTTTAATCATTCATGGGTTTCAAGGGAAAAAGTCATGGACAGTTACTGCATCTTATGAGAATTCACTACAAAAAGCGATAAAAGACCATGGACATAGATTTAGTAAAATGTATTAAATGAGATCAAAAAGTATCGATCTGAAGTACCTATATGCACATTTTAAAATATGCTTCATTGTTCCAGAGTTCTAGAAGATAGTATATCATTGAGTAATTTCTACAGATGGTGGTTTATTTTTCTTTAAGTTTATTATATTTAACCACCTATGTAACCACAATTAATAATGATATATGTGCAAGAGGATAAAGTCGATTTTACTGATTTATAGTTTAATAAAGTATTCTAATCACATTATAATTAATTACATGAGTGTAGCTATAGATTCTCATAACTCCACTAATTATAAAAAGCTAATGTTTTGAAATTTAAAGATGTCATTATAACTATTTTTACTTGAAGTACAACTCAAATAAAATGCAGAAGAATTAACCTCAAATTCTATTCAGTCAATGAAAAACCTGAGATCTCTCAACCAGTAACAGCAAAGCAAACTAGGAAGCAAGGTAGATACATTATTAGTTTAAATGAAGTGAAATTTATTTTTAGATCATAGGTATTAACAAGTACACATGCAAATTGCAAAAGGTGATTAAATTCTAATTAAACTATCTTGAGAATGTCCTCATGTTAAATCTTTAAACTCCAAGCAGCATCATTACCACATTAACCTCCTTTTGACTCTCTTTTTACACAAGTGTCATTACATTAATTAGTCTTTATGCTGCTTTTAAAGTGTTGGCCACCTCATGTTTATTTTGGAGTTTTCTCATTACTTCTAAACACAGCAGTAATCTACTCATGAAATATCCCTGTGGAGTGCTGCATACTAACCTAGTAAATTGTATCATGCTAATGTATATATATATATATATATATATATATATATATATACATATACATAAAATTGTAATCAGATCATAGTTTTATGCGCAAATGTGATACCAAAGTAGCTAATCAAGATTTGGTACCTTCATTTGCCACTGTAAAAATAATTCTGGTTTTTAAAAACATAAATAAGTTAATCAAAGGTAAGAACAAGGTAGCAGTATCTATGAATGAGTTGCCTGCCTGAGAGATCGGCTTTTAATGACAAAATTATATTCACATCTCTGACTTATTTGGAGCACTGTCTTCATCCTTTCCGAAATCCTTAGAACAGGAGAGAATCTCAGTCTGCTATATAAAGATTGGATACAGTTGGCTCATGTTTTTAGGCCTGCTTTGCTGTCCTGACAAATGACATCGGTGCAGCAGGAATAGCCACTGTGTGATGAGGTCTGTGGCGAGCAGAGAAGCCTATGAGTCTACAACCAGCAGCATCTAGAATACAGATAATGCCTGTCCTTGCTAGGACTTCTTACTGCAGTTTGCTCTTAGTTGTTTATTAAATGAAAAACAGGGAGAAAAGAAAGTTGTACTGGTTTGCAATCTCCACACACAATGTATGGCATTTTGAGAAACTGGTTAGTATTTTATTATTAATTTAAAAGGCACTTATTGAGTGGGAATGATACAAACTTGATACAACTAACATGAACATCATAATTAGACCTGTGATGCCATATAGCACTGGGATGCTGCTTAGAGGCAAGGCACATGCCACTATACAGCAAAATAGCCTAAAAGAGCATTAGGAGTCTCTTTACTATTGCTTACCTAAAGCTTAAACTAATAACTCATCACTATGCTATCCTTTGTATTTTGTAGCTCTAAAGGAAATAAGCTCTAAAAAGGAGGAAAGAAAATAAACAACTATCCCACCCTATCCATAGATATATTTGCAACAACAACAAAGAAGATACTGAATGGTATCTTAAAGGAACTTATCTGCTGCACTCTTATTGAAATTAACAGACCACCCTGTTTCTATCCAACTCAAAACTGAATGATGAGAGCCTGTACATAAGGTGACTTGTTTCCTAAGATCTGCATCTTTTAGACAACTCTGCTTACATAAACACAGATATGCTGTGATGACCACAGATCCGTTGGTATCAAATCTAATTAGCCTATATTTAAGAAGGTCTAAAGCTACATGCTGAGGCTGCACAATATAGATATTAACACTGTCACATTCAAAAAGATCAGTTGCAAGGAGTCTACCATCACTGAATCTACCACAAAATTCTCAAATTTTTATTACTTTATTTTATAACACATGTTAGTTGTACCATTTCTACATTATCTCCACCCAGAGAAAATATCCCTAATTGAATTAATGAGAAAATAATAATGAAAACTGGTGACTACGAAAGAAAAGTTCCTCATACCCAAGTTATAGTCCCCCAAAACCAGACTTTCATGGAGAAAGTTGAAAGTCTTCAACTGTCATGTGTTCCTGGGGCAAATAATGTCCACAACTTTTAAACCATTAAACGTAACTCAACTTAAAGAGTTTAGTTAAGAAATAACTTCATGAAACCACTAAAAATTTGAAGCCTAAATTAGCAATGAAAATTTGCTGTCTCTAAGAATATCTAAGAATTAAACTTACTAATGATATCAACTATTAAAAAATGAAGACAAAAAGAAAGACTAAAAATGCATAGTAGCCTCTGAATTATTAAGAGAACATTTTCAAGGAAAGAAAAATAAACAACCAGATATAAATAGAAAATTAACACTCTGAAGTTGCCCTGTCCAGAATATACATATATACATTGAGGACTATTAAGGAAGATATCATTTGAATTTGATGAAATATTTTAGTAGTCTAGTTGACATGAGCATGTATAAGGCCTGATAATCTGACAAGACAGAAACACTAGAAATCCAAAGGAACAGATGAAATAGTGTCTTTGAAAATGGTGTAGTACCAGACACTATGGCAAGCTATTTATTTATCTAAGCATATGCATCTGTTCAGGAAATATTGATTCATAAATATAAGTAAGGCATTACTGTAGGTACCTAATTGTAATAAGACAGAAAAGGAGAGGAAGAGAAAAAAAGAAAGGTATAAAAATAGAGACAGAGAGAGAGAATGCATTTATAGTGAAAGTAGTGTATAAATATTTAATTATATTTAATGTTATTCAATTGTATTTAATGTTTAATATTTTTCTTTCATTAAATTCAATATGCTGTTATTGATATAAGTAGCTACGGACAAAAGGGATCAGTTTAATGGCACTTTAGCTTTCAAACAATTTAGTAGAATGTATTTTTCTTTCAAAAATAGTAACATATGAAGCAAAAAGTGTATAATTGCATGTCTGTTATCTGTGCAGTATGAAAAAAGGTGGTAGTATTTTAGATATTAGGAGGTGGTTGAGATTAATCACAGGGAATGGAGATGGTGGTTAAACGCTATGCAAATTTAAATTGAGTGGACTAGACTTCAATGAGAGAATAACATTTAATCTTTAAAGAAAGAATTTGAGATTGAACTTCCTAGCAATATGGCAAAGTATCTGTTGGGTCAAAAGAATGACTAAATGAAGACACTTGCTGATCTTATGGTGGAGAAGGGAGTGAACATCAAAAACAGAAGGACTGGGTCTTCCTTCCTACGGGAGGGTGTTGCCTGATGATTAGCTAGGAGGGAAACCAGTATGTGTTCACAGTGTGTAGGATGTCCCACACACTGACCTTCAATCTGACAAACACTTGCTATCACAAATGTGAATTTAGGGATGCACAAAAACAAAAACAAAAATGAGTGTGGGATTTCAAAGAAAAGGGTTGGGGTAAAGGTGCTTGCCTCCAAGCCTGATGACTTGAGTTAGATCACCTGAACCCACATGAAAGGAGGGAAGTAATTTCCACAATTTGTCCTCTGTCTTCCCTAGATGGGCAGTAGCATGCGCATGCATGCATGTGCATACTAAATAAATAAGTATAACCAAACTTGTATTTTAATAGTTTAATAGTTTTGCTATTTAAAAGATCTATATCAAGCATTTACATAAATTACAGATAAAATTGTATTAAAAATATAAAAAGAACAGTATGAGGTCCTCTTGAAATTTCTGAAGTTATTCCAAAGTGACAGGGATAGCAGGGATTGTGTTAGGTTCTCCCCTATACCTACAAGCACATGACTAGGAAATCTATGGCATTGACGCTCAGGTTAAACAGACAAGATAAAATACACAGAATAAAAATCTGGGGAAGAAAATAATGGATTCTCTCTGGGCATAGGTTACATGCTGTTCTGATGGAAGAAAGCCCCTGGGTGGGATTAGTCAAATCACCAAGGACAAGGTGGAAATATTTGCTTGAACTGTGAGTGCGTTTGGCAGACAGATGTAATATTTTCCTATCTCTTACTGTGACAGATCCCATAGGACAACAGAGAGAGAGAGAGAGAGAGAGAGAGAGAGAGAGACATGCACACAAGTCCAAGACTGTCTGAGTTCGAAAGCAAAGCATCAATATGAAGGAGAAAGACAAATTTCTTGCAAACTTCCTTTCCAATGAAAAAGGGGAACGTGAAGATTAAGAAGATGGCCAACCTGCCCAAAAGACTGATCTCTCCTGAGAGAACAAATGGGAGAAATAAGATAAACTGAGCAGTGTAAGCAGAGGAAAGACATAACAAAATATGAAACACAATAAACACAACCCAAGGCCTAGAACATCTATAACTCAAGACAAGACGACATCAAGAGCTGTCAGTGGGGAGCATACTTGCAATGGCCCTAGGAGAAATGGTTTTCAGAAACATTTATTACACTGTTAGATTCAAAGACCAGCCAAAGTATGTGTGCCAGCAGAGTTCATATGGAGATTTACTGTGATTGCTGTGTACCCAGCTTCAGAAACATGGCATCTATTTTAGCATTAGATCCAAAATTGCCTGTATCCCAGGAGTCAATATGGGAATCTTAAATATTATCTTAGAAGTAGCCTTTTCATTCCTTTCTCAAGAAAGCTGGTGAACACTGTATTCTCGGGGAAACATTAGACCACATGCACACTGGATGTATTCACTCTTCTATTACAAACACAATCTGCTACCCTTCTCAGAAACTATGTGCTGGAATACAGAGATTGGCATCCCTAACAAGAGGACAGACATGATGGGTCCCCATCAGTCTTCACTGTAAAACCTCCCCTACACCCCTTCACTTGTCTTTCTTATTGTGTTCTGAGTAGAAGAAGTAATCCCCAAGCCCTTGCTTGGTAAAGTGATTTGGAAACCATAAACCATCTGTTACAAAACTCCACAATTCCCCCACCCCACACACACACAGTTTCTATAGTTATTAGAAAATAGAAAGTAAGATATTAAAAGATTACTTTTATTTCTACACTTTACCTGATGAAAAGGTAACAAATAGCTCACAATAATGTCATCAGACTGTGTGGTATTGTCATCTCGGTAGAGGGCCTGGTCGCTGAAGATTGTTTAAACCAGAAACCTTCTACCAAGGCATGAATCAACTGCTGTACAAATGAGAAACAAAGCTAAAAGTCAGGGCATCATTAGGCTGAAAATATGAAAAAATAGAACTTGTACAGCCAAATGCTTATGAAAAAGTTTGAATGGGAGTTTACTAATGTGGATGCCAGGTAACCAGTTTGGCACAGAAACCCCAATACCAATGTCGAAGTAAGACTTAAGCCATTGTGCTACTAAAATCAGAAAGAAGACAATGTTGCACACTCTCCATAACTATAATATAATAGATGGAGTCTTAAATAGAGCAATCAGATAAGTAGAGGAGATGAAAAGAGGAAAGGAAGATATCAATGTACTTTTATTTGCAGATGATATGATAATATATGTAAGTGACCCTCAAAATTCCACCAGAAAACTCTCACAGCTGATAAACACATTCAACAAAACAATTGGATACAAAATTAACTTACAAAAATCACTAGATTATCTCTATATAAATGATAAAAAAACTGATAAATAAATTAGAAAAACAAACCTTTCACAATACCCTCAAATAATATAAAATATCTTGGAGTGACTCCAATAAAGCAAATGGAAGACTTGTATGATGATAATTTTAAGATACTAAAGAAAGAAAACGAAAGGACTATTATCAGAAAGTGGTAATATCTTTCATGCTCGTTGACTGATAGGATTAATATAGTGAAAGAGGCCATCCTACCAAAAACAATCTACAGATTCAATGCAATCACAATCAAATTCAAACACTATTCTTCACAGATCTTGAAAGGACAATTTTCAGCCTCATACTAAAACAGAAAATACAGGATAGCTAAAACAATCTTGAATAATAAAATAATTGCAGGAGAGGTCACCATCCCCAATTTCAAATTGAACTACACAACTAAAGTAATAAAAACTGCAAAGTGTTTGCACAAAGACACATATTTTATTTATGGTAATGAAATGAAGACTCATATATAATTCCAAACTCCTATGGACACCTGATTTTTGACAAAAAGACCAGAAATACACACTGGATAAAAGACAGCATCTTCGACCCTTGTATATTAATGTAAAATTAAGATTGTATTGGGCTACATCGGTATTGATCTTTGTATATTGATACAAAATTAAGATTATATTTGGCCACATTGGTATTGATCTTTGTATAATGATACAAAATTAAGGGTAACGCTTCTTAAAGGTATTGTTCGTAGTAATACTTAAAAATGAAATGTCAAGTTTTGACCTCTCGCTACCAACTGACATAAACTAGGATAATTAAGAAACGGAACCTAATAGTCATGAAAACGTGTCATTTTGTTAGTTACTATGACAGTCTATCACAGTTATTTTCTAAGCTACTCAGAAATCAAGTTGCTAAGAGACAAGCAATATTTGCTTATCTAAATATAAGAGATAGATAGGGCATCTTCAAAAACCTCAAGAGATCTGCAGAATATGGCATTCAAAGATGTTTTCTTAACTTAAGATTTTTTGATATCGAGACATGTCAGCTACTGACAGCACACCCTATTCTACTCCAAGTAGAAGGAAAGCATCGAAGAATCTCCAGTGGGAGATGATTGAATTGGTGGTAAGCCATTCTCTTGGCAAGAAAAACCCCTTGCTTCAACTGTAGACAGACTTCTGTCCAAAAGGGACAAAACTTGGAAGCAGATAAGTCGACAGCCTAGCTCTGCCAAGACAGGGTAGGTAAGTCCTTCACAATTCCTGCTCTACAATCAATGTCTGTCAGAGAAATGGGGCCAAATGGCTGAAGATTGATGCTGTAATGTATGGAGAGAAAATGGGAACTGTCCAGGCAGCCACTGGTATGTCATTTTTTAGTCTTGGAAGCTGCAGGCCCAGCACTTCCTATATAATCAGATATATTTATCCCTCTCAGGTCTCTGAGGTGGTTGAAGAATAGATAGCTAGAGTCTCATAGTTAAATTTTGAGTTGTTTAGGAATCAAGAGGGTGTTCTGGATCTAAGAAGATATTTTTAAAATTATGAAGCAAGTTAGTATGAAAGCTGAGTTAGATATAGAACTTTAAACTCATGGAGATGGTTAGATAGTAGAATGTTAAAGTCAGGTGCCAAATACATATGGACTGGACATTGGGAATGTATGCTAAGCCATATAACTCTTATAATTGTGGCCTATTTATTTCTGTTGTTTTGTATTGTATTTATAGTTATAAGAAAAAGAACCATTTTTTGGACTGAAAGGGAGAGCTGTTGGGGGGAAAAAAGAAATACCTTAAACTAAAAAAAAAAAAAAAAAAAAAGGGAAGAGGATGGGAGGGTTGAGGGGGAGGATGGTGGAAGGGTGGGACTGGAGGGGGGAGTAGGGAGGGGATTGTGATTGAGATGTAACTTGAAGAAATAAAAAATAAATTATTAAAAAAAAAGACAGCATCTTCAAAAAACAGGTTGGTTAATCTGGATTGATATGTATAAAAGAACCCAAATAGATCAAAAACCTCAACATAAAACCACATTCACTACATCTGTTAGAAGATAATGTATGGAATAGTCTTAAACTCACTGGCACAGGAAAAGACTTTCTGAACAGAATGTCATTAGTTCTAAGATTAACAATTACAAATGGAACTAAAACTGAAAAGGCAAGGATACCACTATTTGGATAAAACATCAGGGTCAGAATGGGAAAAGTTTTTGTTTTGTTTTGTTTTGCTTTTTTTTTATCAACTATACATTCTATAGAGGACTAGTATTTAAAAATATAAAGAACTCAAGAAACTAGATATTGAGAAAACAAACCAATTTTTAAAAATGAGTACAGATCTAAACAAGTAATTCTCAAAAGAGGAAACTCAAATTGCAGAGAAACACTTAAATGAATATTTAACATCTTTACCCATTAAGGAAATGAAAATCAAAACAACTTTGAGATTTTATCTTACATGGGACAGAATGACCTAATCAATAAAAAAATATATAATTTATGCTGATCAGTATGTGGATAAAGGGAACATTCATACATTGCTTGTGGGACAGCAAAATTGTATCACTACTATGGGAATCATAGTGGTGATTGGCTGATCTCTCAGCAAGATGAGAATTGATTTACCTCAATATCCAGCTATCATTCTTGGTAATATACCAAAAGGATCAAAAGGATGCAGCATCCTACCACAAAGGAACTTGTTCAATTATATTCATTGCTGCTTTATTTATAAAGTTCAGAAATGAGAATCAAGGGAATTAGGCACTGGGGGCTATATATCTCAAAGGGAAATAGAAT
This sequence comes from Lophiomys imhausi, assembly GCA_907164525.1. Taxonomy (NCBI): domain Eukaryota; kingdom Metazoa; phylum Chordata; class Mammalia; order Rodentia; family Muridae; genus Lophiomys; species Lophiomys imhausi. The sequence continues at coordinate 9,849,373 of CAJQZJ010031962.1, read as the reverse complement.
AGATAGCTATTATTGGGATGATCAAGTGAGAAAGAAAGAAATGAGGGAGTCAATTTGGTGATAAATGACTAAAATTGAGGTCCATTTGGGGGGCAGTATGGAAATCTAATACTGTAGAAGCACATATGAAGGTGATCTATATTTAAATTGGCAAATAATAGGGGAAATGGAGCATAAATTGGAAATCTCTTGTCACCAAATGAAACTTTCAGTACTAAGAATTGGGTTACATCTATTTGAGTTGTTTACCAAAGTGGTCCCATGAGGATTCCCTCCAGTGCAGAGAATTATCAAGGTGTAGGATGCTTTCCACAGACTGTTGGAAAAGCCCTATTGTAGAAAATAACACATATACAAGTCTCTGAACAAGGAGAAGGTGACCTGGTGCCTACATAGAACTTTCACTCTACTGATTAGTGTTCATGGTACTGGAAAGTTCTCATCATGCTACCAGACAAGATTGGAAACACTAATGCAGCCTCAAAACAATTGACCAAAATGTTGTCCTGACTCCAAAATATACTGATGCTGTGGTGGCACAAAACATGTGGGAGTAACCAACCAATATCTGATTTTGATTGAAAGCCATCTCCATGAGGTAAAAGCCATTCCTGATACTGTTTAAGGGACCAAGACCCTGAGAATAGATGGCCCAGAGGCCTAGGGAAAACCAAATGCTATTGTTCTACTAAAAGAACATAGGAACAAAATGATTTCTAATGACATTCTGGTATACTCATAAATCAATGCCTTGTTCAGCCATCATGAGAGAAGTTTTCTCTTGCACCAAATGGGAACAAATACAAAGAATCTCATCCAGAAAATATACAGAAAGTGAGAGATATTGAAACACTTAGCCCTTAATGATAAATACCCATCAGATCCCTCCCATGAGAGACCAGGCAACCCTGATATAGTTCATTGTCCAAATCTTACTGACATGTTGAGGAATGGTAGCCTAGTTACCAAAGGCTGGCTAAAATTGAACTGTTATTAACTGAAAAATATTATACACAACTATTTCGGAGATAATACATAGCATTTTATTCAAACATTTGATAAAATTAATGTATTCATGAGAAGTTATTGAATATAAATTATTTAATGTTGCACAACTGATATGGAAAGATGTATATCTTTATAAGCAAAACAACTATTTCCTGTCTTGTGTATACGTGTGTGAGTATTTGACAGAGAGAGAGAGATTAGCATGCAGAAAACTACACTTGTGACTTAGAGTAGTGAAAACTATCAATCAGTGAGAAAGAGAGATTCTCCTTCCTTCATACACCAATGAATGCCTACTGTACTTTATAAAATAAGCAGGTTCTGAACTCTGAAAATAAAACAGACCAATCTTAAAATTTAATTATTAAATATAGCTAACAATATGAATAAATGCCACTCTATTAACTCTATTAACTTTTAATATTAGTCCTATTAATTTAAAAATTTAAAGAATTTCCAATAATTATTTTAAGGAAATATCATATGCACCTGTGTTTCTACCTATTATTCCTCCCTATTCTTCTCAAGTTCTTTTTTTTAATTGAAAAGAGATTCCTCTATCTACAGACACTTGATTTTTTTTTTTTTTTTTTTTTGGTTTTTCGAGACAGGGTTTCTCTGAATATCTCTGGCTGTCCTGGACTCGCTTTGTAGACCAGGCTGGCCTCGAACTCACAAAGATCCGCCTGCCTCTGCCCCCCAAGTGCTGGGATTAAAGGCGTGCGCACAGACACTTGATTTTTTAACAAAGAAGCCAAAACCAAACAATAATAAAAAGAGAGCATCTTCAACAAATTCTGCTGGTCTAACTGGATGTCTGCATGTAGAAGAATGAAAACCGATCCATGCTTATCACTCTGAACAAAACTAAAGTCCAAGTGGATGAAAGACTTCAACATAAAACCAGCTAAGTAAATCTAATAGAAGAGAAGGTCGGGAGTTGCCTTGAATGCATTGGTACAACTTCATTAACAGCACATGAAGAGCTGGGGCACTAAGATCAACAATTAATTGGGACCTGTTGAAACAACAACAAAAAAAAAATATTCTCTAAGACAAAGGACACTGTCCATAGGATAAATGACAGCCTACAGAATAGGATAAGATCTTCACCAACCCCATATCTGACAGAGGACTAATATTCAAAATGTATAAAGAACTCAAGAAGTTAAACACCAATAAAGCAAATAACCCAATTTAAAAATGTAGTACTGAATAAACAGAGAATTCTCAACAGAAGAATCTTTAATGGCCTAAAAGCACTTAAAGAAATTCTCGACGTCCTTAGTCATCAGGGAAATGTAAATCAAATTCACTGTGAGATTACGTTTTACAGCCTTCAGAATGGTTAAGATCAAAATTCAAGTGATACTACATGCTGTCAAGGATGTGGAGCATGCGTACACTTCTCCATTGCTGGTGGGAGTGCAAATTCATACAACCAGTTTAGAAATCAATCTGGTGGTTTCTCAGAAAATTAGGAATAGTTCTACCTCATGACCCAGCTATACCACTCCTGGCATATACTGAAAAGAATTTGTACCATTCATAAGGATGCTTGCTCAACTATGTTCATAACAGCATTATTTGTAACAGCTAGAAACTGGAAACAACCTAGATGTCCCTCAGCAGAAAAATGGGTAAAGAAAATGTGTTACATTTATACAATGGATTACTACTCAGCTATTAAAAACAAGGACATCATGAAATTTGCAGGCAAATGGATGGAATTAGAAAATATCATCCTGGGGATGGGTGGGTTGAGGCGGAAGAGGGTGGGAGGGTGGGACTGGAGGCGGGGTAGGGAGGGGATTTCAATTGAGATGTAACTTGAAGAAATAAAAAATAAAGTAAAAAAAAAAAAAAAAACAACATACTCATATGCCAAACAGCTTCACTAAACTAGGGAAGGCTTTGTAAAAATAGCAAAGAAATGTATCTATCCTTTCTACTGATAGAGCAATCTGGGTGAATAAACCAAAATAGTATTTAATACCAAAAAAAAAAGAAAATATCATCCTGAGTGAGATAACTCAGACCCAAAAAGGCACACATGGTATGTGCTCACATATAAATATGTATTAGCCATAAAATACAGGATAACCATGCTACAATCCACAGACCCAAAGAAACTGTGTAAGCAGGAGGGCCCAAGGGAGGATGCTTGATTCTCACTAAATAAATATAAGAGAAAATAAAATAGACATGGAAAGTGGATGGAGAGAGGGAACTGTATGGGAGATGAGGTGGGGAAGGGAACAGGGTAGAGATCAGGTGTGTATAGGGCTGAGAGAGAGAACTAAAATGGTTAGGGGGCAGATCTGTGGCAGGAGAGACTTCCAAGAGTCTTTGGGGTTGACCCTAGTGATGGGGTAGTGTTAAGCATTCTAAATATTAATTGGTCCTGCTTGCTGTCTGTTACTTTGTCTCTGATTGGTTAAATAATAGGCTGAGGCCTGAGATTGGGCAAAGACAGAGAAAGGAGAGACTTCCTGAGATTAGAACAGGAAGCCTATGCTTTAGACAGAGGGTTAATTCATTCCAGCCAGGAGCAGGAAGAAGGAGGAGGCACACCATGGGTTTGAGAAAAGAACCTCATACCATGGCCAGGAACATACACATAGTGTGGAGAATGGCAGTCCAAGGGGACATATGTATATATGGAGTCATGTTTGGGTAGTAGAATTAAGAGCTAGCTTGGGTGTGTCAAGATTGCTCCATCCAGGCCAATGCTTATTAAAAATCCATGTGGTGTCTGTACTCTCATTTATAATGGCTGCTTAAAGATTAACAACCACCAAACCAATTAAATAAATATAAATACGGTTTAATCATTTAATTAGCCATTTTTTCTACACCCTAGCTAGGACTCCTTGCAGCAGGGGATATCAAGCCTGAATAGGCCACCACTTTTAGCCAGATGGGACTTCCAATGGTGGCAGGGGGACACCAACCCACCTATAAAATCTTCAGTCTAAAATTTGTCATGCCTACAAAAAGTGCAGACATAAATATGGGGAAGAGATTGAAGGAAATGCCAACCAATGACTGGCCAAACTCGACACTCCTCTAGGTGTAATCAAATGGAGCTTCAAGTTTCAAGAAACAAATAGATATACATGTAAGTTGGTGCCAAAACACAACTCATCACTTTTGAAAGGAATACAACAGACCTCTGCTCTCAAGAAACTATAGATTTATAACAAAAAATGTATGTGAGAGATCAAGAAAATGTGCATCTTATAGAAGAAAGAAAATAAAAAGATCAGTTACAGAACAAATACATAAAACATTTCAGGGCCATTGAAATTAGCAAATGAGAACTGCTAAACATTTGCTATAAAGAGGTCCAAAGATTTAGTAAACAAAATTAAGGTACCAAAATAAATGTCTGAAGCCTATTTGTAAAGAATAAATCTTAACAGAACTAAAAATGGTAAAAGAAGATGGAAAGGTCATGGCTGCAGAGTGAGGTTCTAGAGAATTTAAGGGTGTATGTGAAGTGTAGGTCCAGGTGAAGATGGGAGAGGAGAAAGCGACATGCGCACAATGGAAGAAGAGGAGGAGACAAAGAAGAGGAGCAAGATGAAGGAGACAGAGGAAGAAAGAGACTGACAAAGGGAAAGTGTGTAGAAAAAGGAAGAAGGTAGGGACAGGAGGAAGAGGAAGGAAATACCAGAACAATAGAACTCCCATTAGAAGACAGCCAGCCAGAACACAATAGAACATCCGTTAACAACAATAAAACTCCAAACTCTCTATCTAAAGTTTAACAATCAGTAGAAATATTATTCAAAGCAATACAATTTAAAATACTTGCTGAGAAACAAATTTCGAGATAACTCTATAAATATCATGGCTAAATTTCATATCATTATAGTATGTTGCCTAGGATAATGGAAAACTTAGTGACTCCAATTATCACAGATGTGTAAGGAGTAACTTAAATGTTAAGTAGGATTCTTATGTTATTGTTTGGTATATTTTTAAAAATCCCCAAAGATATTTGATACAAAAATAGCATATTATTTGGGCTATAACATAAATACAAATAATCTATTTGACAGTAATATTTTAAATAATAGAAAAACAGAGATCAAAGTCACTCCTTTAAGGTTTTTAGCATCATACACAAATTAGGAAATATTTAAAAATACATTGTAATAAGTTAAATTTAATTTTAAAAATGAATCTCAGAGTTAGATCCAACAAAATTACAGAGAAGTATAGTTTATATAGCTAAAAAAATCAATAAAATGCAATTATGAAAGTTATGTAGATTTAAGCTTGGCAGCATATAGTCTGTGAGGTAGGATGATTATAAATTTGAGGAAAACTTGGGCTATCTAGCCAAACCTTGTTTAAAAAGAATAATAAAAAAGTGAAACAGCTATGAATTCCAATAGAACATTCTGAACAATGATATAAAGGATAGACATTACAATTTAGAAACAAATAGTAAGATTAACTATGCTTCAAGCCACTGAGAAATGAGCCAGCATAGAGATGCTCCAGTCACATCTTAGTCCTATGTTTGAGGCACTCTCTTAATGAAAGGGAAGAAAATGAGGACATTACAAAGTACTTATACTTTAATCTTTTAGATTGTTTTTATAGTTTACAAGGGCAAATAAACATTTGGATATTAGTTATTTTGGGGTAATTTCTTTATAAAGTTGACTTTTTAAATCTTAATTCTGAAGGTAGCTAATGATGATAAAATTTGTGTATAACATTTTGAGAATAGTTACCTTCTTGTTGTGAAGAGAATTTTTCTGAGGAAAAAACAACTAAGTGATAATCTTTAACAATGGCTGGCTTTGACTGATGAGGACATTTTGAGTATGGAAAGACTGGAATGTTGCAGATAAAGAAGAAAGAATATGCTGAATGATCTTCAGTCCCCTTTAAAAGCCATTTCCTATCAGCCATGTTTCTTATCTAATGTCCTCAGTACTATCAGGTAAAACTCTTTATGTATTCTGATACCTAGGTGTCCTTTAGACTTTATGTAACCCAAAGCTAAAACTATCATTGCATCTGAACACCTCATAATGTCTTTTTACCAGATTGTTTCACCAATACACTATGTAATTGTGTCGGTTCATGCAGTTCCTTTTGTCCTATGACTATAAAAGTCCTGTGATCACTTAAGTAGCTTCCTATTTATGTCAACTGGAATCCATGTTTTCTGGCTGTGGTCCTTTCCTTGGCTGTGAATAAACTATAATTTATTCTATTTTGAGGAAGGTATGTTTTTTGCTTGCACATATTAGCTTTTAGATAATTAGAGTATGTATGTCTCATGATATAGAAGCTAACTATTGAACATGAGAGTTTTTAAAGTGCTATTGCGTACTATAATTGGATACAGTGCAGCACAGGAAACAATGTACAGCAGGTAACACTAGGCCTCTTACTTATACACTGTTATACCATGTTTTGAAGCCTTTCAGAAATATGCAACCACTAGAATTTTCTAGGAGGAACAAAGAAAATATGAAAATAAGTATCAGAGAAAGTACTTCTCTGAGTGTGAGTATATTCAAAAACTGAAACGAAGGAAGAACTTAATCTCTAATAGTTTATTTGAGAAGAAACATGACAGCAATCAACCAAAAAAATAAACAAATTAACTAATAACAAATTTGAGAAAGCAAAATAGATTTACAAGTACTATTATGACAGCCAAAAAGAATTTGATTCTAGTGTTCACTTTTCGAAATGCCATGTCCAACGAAGTTCAGAAAATTCCCTCTGCGGGAGATGAAAATTGGGCTTCCTTCCCACTGACAAGTCCACCAATGGGGAACAACTGTCTATAACATGCATGTTGCCTCTGCTTTGAGTAGGCACATAGGAAATTGTACAGACATGGACTCTGGTGGTGGTTGTATTCTATCACTGCAGTGACTGTGCTGGACAAGGAGCTAGTCATGCACAGGGTCTTTCCCAGAACTTTAGCAGGGAAAGGAATAGACTGCACATGACTGATAGCAACCAATGTGGAGTAGCTATTTTCCTACTTCATCGTAAGTTTAAACATTCAAGTCAAAACTCCATTTTCCTAGTTGTTAAATATCCTCAAACTTTATTACATTCGATGAATATTTTGTTAAGACAAGTGGATCATCACTGACCACAGAATTGTTGTTCTAATGAGAGAAGCCCTGAGAAATTCCATTTAAATCAACATTTTGATGCTCTTTTTGGTTTTGGTTTTGTTCAGTTATTTATTTTTTGTTCGTTTTTCAAAGCTACCAACAATTCACCGAGCCAAAGGAGTCCCTCATTGCATATCCTTTAATAACTCACTATGTGGTGAAGACAACAAAGAGACAGTCAGCTTCTTCCTTCTTTTTTTTAATTTATTTTTTATTTCTTCAAGTTACATCTCAATCGCAATCCTCTCCCTACTCCCCCCTCCAGTCCCACCCTCCCACCCGCTTCCGCCTCAACCCACCCATCCCCTTCCTTTTTTTTTTTTTTTTTAGTTTAAGGTATATCTTTTTCCCCCCAACAACTCCCCCTTTAAGTCCAACAAATGGCTCTTTCTGTATGCTAAGCTTCTTCCTTCTTGCTTTCTGCATCTCAGAGTTTGTAGAAATATCCTCTGAACTCTGGTCATGTAGAAAGCTTAGTAGGACAAGTTTTACTCTTTTTTAATGTTTATTTATTACTTCAGGTTACATCTCCACCACAGTGCCCTCTTTCCACCCCTCCCAGAACTGCCCTCCCACCCTCTCTGCCCATCTCTTCCATCCCACTCCTCCGGAGGGGAATGTCCCTACATATCAGTCCCCTGCCCCAGTTCAGCAGTCATATGAGGGCCAAGGGCCTCCTCATACACTGGAGACCTACAAGGCAGCACCACTAGGGCAAAGTGTCTCATTAACAGGAAACAAAGTCTATGTTCCTGTTCCCTTTGGAGCATTGGTTATAGTATAGTTATCCTGTACTATATGGCTAAATTCTCACTATAAGTGAATAGGGCCATGTGTATCCTAAACAGAGGTCTCCATGCTGCCAGTAGTACAGCAGGAAGTTTAACTCCACAGTGTCTGGAGCAAATACATCAAGGATCTTACTTCAGTCATTTCTTCCAAATTCCCTTGTCTATAGTGAATATTAGATTTTTATGCCCCTGTGCTTTGATTTTCTAGTAGATATTTTCTGGTTTTGATAAAGGAAAATATGAATTTTAAATATAAACAATTTGTTAACCCAACAATTTTTATATGAGAGTTTTTGATGAATAGGAAAATGAATCTGTTCAATATTACATGTGTGTTCTTAAATTTGAGTAGCAGAACAGCAACAACATGCATATGGGTCTGTTATGAATATAGGTAAGCATTTTGTCCATAGGGTAGTATAAACACTGATGACTTTAAAATTTTTCAAACATTCTGTATTATAACCTTCAGATCCAAAGGCAATTTGCTGTATGTGAAAAGAAAAAAGAAAGCATGAAATGAATCCTACTCTAGAGTCAAAACCCTTTGATAGAAACATAGCACTTTTTCAAACAAGGACGTAGAAACATGCTTATATTTCAACAATCCTATTCTACAATGTCAGAAAAGAAACATGGATATTGGGAGACTTTTATTCTATCTGAACTCTGAAATATTTAAATTAAATTTGCATTTCAAAACACATATTCCTATATTGGTGGTAGTTTTCAGGCTGTCATAGTAATAGGTCATACATTTGTTTAATATTATGAATTGATAGATTACAGGTTACAGCATTTTAAATTCCACATGATAACCTGATTTCCTCAAGGCACTTTTTTTTTTCATTTTACAAAACATGATAGAAAATTGTAGGGATTTGTTGGACTCATAAATACACTAACTGCTTTTCACTCCTCTAAACATTCTTGGTGCTTTACCAGTGTCTCTCCTTCTGGCCAACTATACTTTTTATTGGCTTATAGCAACCAAGTGATGCCAATTTTCCTGTATGTATTTAGCCAAAAACCACACCTATGTTTTAAGATATTATACCAAATACAAAACACCACACACACATAAATATACACACAAATAAACACACACAGAAAAAATTAAATATTTTAAAATGCTTACATATTATATTAAACAAAATTAAGGTTACTTTTTATTTTTAATGAATATTACCATTTTATATATTTTATTATCAATAAGCATTTAATTACCACTGTACAAAGTCCTCTGGCATACCAAAAGCCTTTGGTGTAATGATAGCTTGCTATTTAACCATTTTTTATTTCTTCTCATCTATTAAAAATTTGTTGATACAATACCTAAAAATCACAGAAATATAATCTTTTCTCAATTTAAATATAGTCAATGAAATTTGCTTCCATGCTTTATTAAAGCTCTTTTAAGTATTTTCTCACAGGGCACACGCCATTTCCATTTCTTCTTTTATTTTTTCTATTCAAAAGTTAAAATAATTTCCATTGCCATTTTGAAAAATATAAGCTGCCAGTGAGCATAGATACCCCAGAATTTCCAGTAGGGAATACCTGTGTCAGCTGCCGGGATGTCTCTCTTTTCACATGTGAGTAAAGTACAGCTCTACTTCCTGTGAACTCTCCTCCTTTTTGTTCTTGCAATGGGAGCTGAAATCCCCTCTGTTAAACTTTCATTTCATTTTCTAATGTGGCTTCTTCACATAGGTTTAAATATTATAATTTTTAAAATGTGTTTATCGTAGAAGTTTGTGGCACATGAGAGCTGAATTTGATCAATCAGTATTACTTCACACTATGTTTCTTTTTTTAGCTAAGGCTAGAACCAGCAAGTTTAATTTAAAACATTTGAGCTGCTGAGTTTCTTAGGAAACCTGTGCTGGCGAGTGTTTTGTCAATTTGACATAAGCTAGAGTCGTTTTTGAAAAGGGAACTTCAGTTGAGAAAACGCTACTACTAGATTGATATGTAGGCAAGCCTGTGGGAGTCTTTTTTCATTAGTGTTTGATATGGAAGAGCCCTGCCCACCGTGGGTGGTGTATGGTTATTAAAAACAACAACAGACCCAGAGAAGACAAGAACTTCACAAGAAGACCAACAGAGTCAACTAATCTACATCCATGAGGGCTCACAGATATTCAACTACCATTCAAAAGGCATGCATAAACTGGACCGACACCACCTACACACATGTAACTGATGGGTGGGTTGGTCATCATGTGGGCCCCTGACAAGTGGAACAGGGGCTGTCTCTGGCAAGGACTATGAGGCTTGCTTTTTGATCATTTCCCTTCAACCGATCTGTGGTACCTGGCTTCAATGGAAGAGGAAGTCCTCAGACCTGATGCAATTAGATATGCTATGGTGGAAAATTGGGGGGGGGTGCCACTTTTCTGTGGAGAAGAAAATCAGGGGTGGATGGGAGAAGGGGGTGAGAAGGGGACCAGGAGGAAGACAAGGAAGGGGTTATGACTGGGATGTAAAATGAAAAATAAAAGAAAAGAAAAAAAACAAAAAAGAAGTTAAGCAAACCATGGGGAGCATCCAGTAAGCAACATGGTCTATGCTCTAGTTCCTGACTCTAGGATCCTTTCTTGAGCTCTTGTACTGACTTCCCTTAGTCCAGAAGTAGAATCTTTAAATAGGACATAGCCTTAGTAGGCCATATGCCATTTCTTTTATGTTTTAAACTATTTATTATTAGTGGAGATTTTCATATGCTTGTAGAATTTTTTTGAGGTCTAAATGGCCTATCTTTGTCCCCTGTACCTCATCCTGTTAATACGCCTAAAGTGAAAACTCCAATTAACTTCATTACTTATCACATTTCATGTGGTTGCATTTCTCTCCCTACATTCTCCATGACTCATTCCATCCTTATATATTTGCTTCATTTATTTTTGTGTTTACTAAGCCTTTACATAACAATGAGATGCTTTCTAAATCTGTGTTTTGCTCTTCAATGCCCAGCTCATAGTCAAGCACAACAAAAGGAAAGTCTTCAAACTAACACTAATCAGAAAGATAGAAAAGAACAACACATATACATCAAAGAAAAAAATCCACCAAAAGGATATTGTAATTTTTAACATTTATGCACAGAACACAAGGCCACAAAAATTCATAAAAGAAACATAACTTCTCAAATTACATATTGATCCTTATACATATTGGTCCTTACACAGTTAACTTCAATACTCCACTCTCAACAAAGACAACTCATCCAGACAAATACTACATAGAGAAATTGTAGTTTTAAATTATGTTCTATATCAAATGGACCTAGCAGATATTTACACAACATTTCACCCAGACATAAAAGAATATAGCTTCTTCTCAGCAGTTCATGGAACATTATCCAAATTTACCACTGGGACACAGAGCACATCTCAATAGATATAAGACTACTGAAAAACCCTGGTTTCCTATCTGACCACAACAGATTTAAGCTGAATATCAACAAAGACTGAAACAACAGAAACTATGTAAACTCATGGAAAGTGAACAACAACTCACTTTTGAATGAAAAATAGGTCAAGACAAAATTAAGAAGGAAATTAAAAATACTTTAGATTTGAGTGAAAATTACAATATGCACACACGTGTGCATGTTCGCAAACACACACACACACACAAAGTTTTCAGAGATCTTATATGAGTAACTTAACAGAACAGCAGAAAGCTCTAGAAGAAATAGCACCCAAAAGGAGTAAACACCAAAAAATAATGAAACCTAGGGATGAAAGGAATGGAATAAATAAAATAGAAACAAACAAACAAAATACAAAGAATCAATTTGAAGAGTTGGTTCCTGAAGTAAATCAATAAGAGTAATAATCTCTTAGCCAAACTAACTAAAAGATCCAAGTTAAGATAATGAGAGATGAAAAGAGGATCATCATAACAGACACTAAAGGAATAGAGACTGAGAATGACATATTAAAAATATGTACTCTGCTAAGTTAGAAAACCTAAAAGAAATGGCTGAAATTTTTGAACTATGCAATCTACCAAAATTAAATAAAGATCAGGTAAGCAATATAAGCAGAGCAATAATCCCTAATAAAATAGATAGAGTAATTGAATATTTCCCAACCAAAAAATCCCAGGGTGAGATGGTTTTATGTACAGAACTCTACTATATCTTTAAGAAGAATTAATCCAATAGACCTCAAATAATTCTGTAACCTAAAAACCGAACAATGCCTAATTATTATTACAAGATAATTACCCTGTTATCTAAACTACATAAATGCCCAAGAAAGAATAAAAATCACGTATCAATCTCTGTTATGAACATAGATGCAAACATTCTTAATAAAATACTTGTAAACAATATCCAAGAACATCTCAAAAAGATGTTGACAGTGATCTAGTAGGCTTTATCCCAGAGATGCAGTAATGTTTTAACATACATAAATCAATAAACCTAATGTACAACATAAACAGACGAAAACACATAATCATCTCATTAGATGCAGAAAATGGCTGTGACAATATCAAACATTTGATTATGATAAAAGTCTTGTAAAGTCGAGGGATACAAGTGAAATACTTTATACCCTTATAATACCTTAAATATCTTGTATGTCTTATAAACATTATAAAGGCGGTTTACAGAAAGCCCACAGGCAGCATTAACATGAACATAGAGAAACTCAAAACATTCCATTATGGGGTGATGTTATACATTCTAAATGTTAATTAACCTGCTTCCAGAAGCCTGTTGCTGTACATCAAGTAATGTTGTGTTACTTTTCTTGTTAACCATTGTCTCTGATTGGTTAAATAAATGCTGAGGCCTGAGATCGGGCAAAGACAGAGATAAGTGGGAATAAAGGTGCTCGGGCTTCTGAAGCAGAAAGGCTGATGTGTAGAATAAGCCTCTAGCAGAAGAAGGAGAGAAAGCCAAGAGCAGGAAGGAGGACACATGCCATGGATAAGAGAAAAGAATGTCATTCCATGTGACCTGGAACATCAGCATAGCATGGAGAATAACAACCTAGGGGACTTATGTATATATGAGGTCATATTTGGGGTATAAAATGAGCTACCTTAGATGGGATAAGATTACAAATCCAGGCCAAGGCTTGTTAAAATCCATCAGGTGTCTGTGTGCTCATTTATAATGATGGATTAAGGATTAACACTGCTGACCAATTAAATGTAATATAAATACTGGTAAGCAATTTAAATATTTATTTCTACAATTCCATCATAATCAGAATAAAATAAGAATGTCTACTCTCTCCACACCTATTTATTATTGTACATGAAATCTCAACTAGAGCAATAAGAAACTGAAGGAGATCAAGAGAATAAGAGTACCAAAGGAAGAAATTAAAGTATATTTACTTGAAGATGACATAATTTTATATATAAAAGACCTTAAAAACTCAACAGAAAACTTCTACAGATGATAAACACTTTCAGCAAAGGAGCAGTATACAGCATTCTACACAAAAATCTGTAGCCTCCCTACATATTAATGACAAATAGACTGAGAATGATATCAGGGAAAATTGGTTTTCACAATAGCTTTAAATAATAACTTTACATATTATCAGACATATGTCCAGACACCAATTGACACCTGACTTTTGGCAAGGAATTCAGAAATACACACTGGAAAAATCAGGGCATGTTCAAAAATGGTACTTGTCAAACTTGGCTTTATGTAGAAAAATGCAAATATATCTGTATTTATCACTGCTAAAATTCAACTCCAGATGGATCAAGGACATCAACATACTATCTAGATAGCATGTATCTGATACGAGAGTAAGAAAGAGTAGACTTGAAACCTATGATACAAGAAAATAAATTTCTGAATAGGATATTTTTTATATATTTATTTATTTATTATGTATACAGTGTTCTTCCTGCATATATGCCTGCAGACCAGAAGAGGGCACCAGGACTCAGATGGTTGTGAGCTACCATGTGGTTTCTGGGAATTGAACTCAGGACCTTTGGAAGAACAGCTAGTGCTCTTAACCTCTGAGTCATCTCTCCAGCCCCTGAATAGGATATTAATACCACAGGCATTAATAAAAAATTAATAATGAAAGCTCATGAAACTAAAAACTTTTGTATGCCAAAAGACATATTAATTTGGAAAAAGTGGCAGACTAAAGAATGAGAAAAGATCTTACTAATTACAAATCCATTCCTGGTGGGAATGCAGGCTTGCAGAGGCACTATGAAAACAAGTGAGGCACTTCCTCAGATTCTTCCAAATAGATCTTCAAGATCTAGTTACATGCATCTTGGGCAGATAATCAAAGGACTCTGCCTGCTACTACATAGATACATGCTCATTTATGTTTCTTGCTTCTTTATCCTTAATAGTCAGTCATGAATAAAAACAGCCTACATGATCATCAATGGATGAATGGATAAAAAAAGTGGTACACTTATATAATGAAAATATTATCAGTTGCAGAAGAAACAAAGAAAGAAATTAGTCAATCAATCAAGTAATCAAAATCATGAAATTGAGTGACCTAACTCAGAAAGATGCACATGGCATCTATTTACTTATAGTCGGATTTTAGCTATATAGTACAGGATATCTATACTACAACCAACACACCAAAGGGAACATGGACATAGACTTTTTTGTTTTGTTTTTTGTTTTTGTTTTTGAAACACTTTTCCTGGGTGGTACTGCCTTGTAGGCCCCCAGTGTATGAGGAGGCTCTTGGCCCTCATATGACTGCTGAATTGGGGCAGGGGACTGTTATGTAGGGACACTCCATTCCAGAGGAGTGGGATGGAAGGGTTAGGGGGTAGAGGATGGGAGGGTGGGACTGGGAAGAGTGAGAAGAGGACACTATGATGGAGATGAAACCTGAAGCAATAAATAAATAATTTTTTTAAAAAAGAAAAAAAATCATGAAATTTTCAGGAAAATGGATGGAGCAGAAAAATAGAAAAAAATATCATTGTGAGTGAGGTAGCCTAGAACCAAATGACAAATAGAGACTAAATTCACTTATCTGTGGATTTTTACTTTTAAGTTTGTGATAAACATGCTACAATCCATATAGCCACAGAGGAGTGCTAGAGAGTAAAGGACTAGTCTGGAGAGAAGGACCCTGCTAGGAATTATTGTTATGCAGAAATGGTGAAGAATGGAACTGGAATACTAAACAGGGAGTTGGGGAGTGGGAGAAGAGGGTATAAGAGAAGCAATGCAGGGAGGGACAACCAGTACTAAGGGTCATTTGATGAGTCATGTGAAAACCAGTGACTATAGAAGCTTCTTAGAATGTATACAAATAGGAAAGACACCTAAATGTAGTCATCAAAAAATGGAGAAGACAATGACCTAAATAGATTTATTTTGCCACCAAGTAAAATGTCCAGTATGAAGAATGGGTTATTTCTATTTTAGGTGTTGGCCAGTAAGGACACATGGAAACTACTAAGGGTATTATCAAGAATATTGATTACTGTCCACAAGCTAATGGTGAAACCATATTGCTAGGATAGCACTTATATATGTATTTAATATGGAGAAGTTGACCTGGGGACTAACCAGAGCCTTCACCCCTACCGACTAGTATTCATGTAACTGGAAGGTATTCTATAATCTTCTAGAGGAGTTAGGTAACCACCAAGCCAGCTACAAAAGGTGACCTGCTGGCATTAAAAGCAGGTTTGACAGTGACATAATGTGGGAGTCACCAATAACTATCTAATTGAAGTGAAGACCCACTCCATGAGATCTAATACAGGTGGCTAAGCACCCAAGATTACATAGATCTATGTGAAAACAATACTACAAATATTATGGTTCTGCTAAAAGAACATAGTAATCAAATTACTCCTAGTGCCATTCTGCTCATAGATCAGTGTCTAGCTCAACCATCATCAAAAGTTTGCTGATTGGAAAAAATATGGACACCCACATCTGGATCACAGACAGAGAGTAAGAAACTTTGGAACATTCTGTGCCAAGTGTATTATAACCATTAAATCCCTCCTCTCAGTTCTCAGAGAGCAATGAAAAAGAAAAGGCAAAATTAGTGTAAGATCTAAAGTTGATGGATTACACCAAGGAAATTGAGTTGCACAGATCCTATAGGACTGATACAGAAATGGAATCACAGAGACTGTAGTAACATGCACAGGCCCTTCACAGGCTCAAGCTAGAAGAAGTCCCTGTACTGAGAGGGCAAATTGGAAACAATCTTTCACACCTAACCAAGAGACTATCACTAATTGACAACCACTTGCAATGGAAAAATAAGTGTTCTCCAGTGATATTTCACTGAGTATACAAACACACTAAAGTATAGGCCCTGTGTCCCGCAGTATCAGGTACCCAAAGTGAAATAAACTCAATGGTGTTTTTGTAGATTTTCTGCATGATAACTGCTTTATTTTAGCATCTTTTATCTTATTGTATTTTTGCTTTTATATTATGGTTTTCGATTTGTGTTTCTGTTATTTTGGTTTCATTGTGCATTTGTGTGTGAATGTGTGTGTGAACACATGTGTGCATGTGTATATCTATGTGTTTGAATGTGTTTGTGTGTGTGTATATGTATGTGCATCTATGGATATCTGTGTGTGACATTGCGTGTTCATTTGTATGTATGTTTCTTGTCTTTTTGATGCATTGTTTTTTTTAAGTAACTATTCTTTTTATAAGTATACATTTTTTAAAGATTTTTTTTCCATTCTACTTCCCAATCATAGCCCCCTCTATCCCCTCCTCTGGGTCCCGCCCTCCTGCCCCATTCTCCCATCCCACTCCCCTTGTCCACAGAAGAGAGGTCTTTTATACACCCCCCTTAGTTTCCAACACCAACATATCGATTTTCATCAAGTGTGAGTGATTCCTCTTCCATTGGAGCCAGGGGATATTTATTTTCCTGTTTGTTCTATATATATAGAGAGAGAGAAAATAAGGCATGGACTGGGTGGATAAGGATGAACTGGGATAACAGAAGATGGGAGATGCTAAGCCATGGTTAGAATATATTGTATGAATTTTAAGTATAAATAAAAAAGTAGTATTTTGAAGCCTAAATACAAATAATTGGCCTCTTGAGCAATAAAACACAGCAAAGACACAATGCCTATACATAAATAAATATAAGACTACTAGAGAAATAGTTCATTTAATAAAGCAATTTTTAAAAAATATGATAAAATACCATGGCTAAAATCTATGCTTAAGTACTCAGATCTAGCACTTAAAATGTATATTGCCATTCTGCGTTTTCTTTCAGCATGATACAGTTTTTGATTTACATCAAAGTCAATCTATTCAGAAAAACTTTGATATTGTTAATTCAAAGTGGTTTAAAAGTAGTAAAATAAATGAAGGGCTGGTTTTGCTTCTAACTTGATGCTGGATTACGCATCTATACATTTAGGAATGGGGAAGCAGTTAGAATTCCATACAAATGATAACTGTTTATGTTGACTTTCTTGTAATTGATTCATAAAGTTAAGATTGATGGTGGGTGGTACATGTCTGAGGTCTCCTTTATTTATTTTTTCAATCATATTCCATTTTTTAAAAACCCTGACTTCAGAGAACAAAAGGTTCATTCACAGTAGAGAATAAAACAGGGAGCAAGTATGGTGGTTGGGCACGAGCCCTACAACATAGAAACTCACAGTTTTACTCTGGTCACTGAATTCAAGCTGGAGCTCAGTAAGTGGGTGACTTTCAGAATAGACCTGCTTCAGAAGGGAGCAAGGAGCAGAAACTACTGAAGGACAGCCATGTCTAGTCATTCTCATGACCTCCCATGTTGCACAAACTCCTGGAAGTACATTCTCCAGCTTGTCTGGGAATGCCAACTGCAAAGCAAACTTCCAGCGGAACTGAGGAAGAATGGGGTTTTACATTTTTGATATTTTGAAATATAGTTCTGAAGCAGATGGAACATCAACTAGGCTCATTAAGGAAGGACAGAGTGGCTAGGCTCAAAGAAGTAGGACTGAAACTGACAGTAAGTGATGTTAAGAGACAAAAATTAATTGCTAGCAATACAATGAAGTAGAACATTTGTGCTTTAATTATTTTAATAAAATATAAGAAAGTTCATGATACTTGACTTGGCTAATAGCTTGAAGTCAATTACTACTAAAAGGGATGAGAGAATGTGTCTTGCTATGTCAGTAATATCAGGCCGAATGTACACAGACTGTAAGCAACCACAGGATGGACTCAACTGGTTCACAGCACCTGAAACTCAAACAGCACAACACTACTTTGTTTTCCTCACTGTTTCCCCTGGAGGCTGACTTCAAAGTAGATGCAGGGCTTGTTTACTAGTGAGTTTGCCCCAGAAACCACAGACTGGATTTGCTATTGTTATGTGTCCCGGATCATCAGACTCCCCGTTTTTTCCAGCTTCACTTTATTTATTAATGTCTTTTAAAAAGAGAGTTTTAAGCTAGCTTTAGAATCCCATATAACTAAGGAAGAACTGAATTTCAGATGTTCCAGCCTTCATCTCGGGAGTGCTGGCATTGTGTACTGGGAACTGAGCTCCTGGCTTCCTGCTTGCTATGTAAGCACTTTACCAACTGAGCTAAAACCCTATCCCCATTTTCTAGTATTTTCCTAATTAAGTTCATGGACATTGGCTTCCTCACACTCACCTGCCCCTCTGGCTTCTTTCTGTTCTTTGCAATTTTAGATCCTAGGCTCAGATTTCTGACTTCATATAGAGTCTGTACATGTTCTTAAAGTAATCTAATGGATCTTGAACTTGATTTGATTCAAACTTTAAATGAAGTACTTAAATATACAACTATGCTTGTCAGTCTCCTCACTTCACTATTTGACTTTTGCATCAATAATCACCCCTGAATTAACATATTAAAAGCCCATCTCATCCAGTGAGATTAAGCTCTGTGTATTCTTTTTTTTTTCATACCAGTATATACCCACTCCTCCCCTCACACCTCTACAACATGTGTTTTTAGTCTCTCACATATAAGTTGTCAGTGAAAATGACAGGTCTCCTTTTAAGCATGCTCCTCCGTGTCTATTGGATCACTGAACAGCCCACATTACACATTAGAGCACAAGTATGTACTTTCCAGTGACTACAATATATTTTTAAAGTATTCATTTATTTGAAGCAAATTAAAACATGCTATTCTGTACAAAAAAAAATACTTTCCCTGGATACTTAGAAAGGTAACTCCAATAAGTCTACAAGACCCTAGGCTACTCCTCCATACTCATAACCAGACATTTCTTGTATGAATGAAGATGTGCATGCCAGTCACACTGTCTGCCCCCTCAAAGCAGCCTCTGCTTGGTTTTATAGATCACAGAGTAGAAAAATACTACATATGATAAAGTACGGGATATACAACTAACAGTGCATCATACACAGCATTTTATCTCTACTCAAGCTAAATCTGTGCTAAATAAAAGGTTTTGGTATATTTATTTTTATTGATATTCCAATCACTAAAAATGTGCTTCACATAAACAATGCTGTCCTTTAATTAAAAACAAACAAACAAACAAACAAAAAAAACTTGAGGCAAAGCCCAATGTTGCCTGGATGAATCTCAGTTTATAGCTAAGGAGGGCCTTCAAGTCCTAATCTCCCTTCCAATCTCCCTGCCTCCACAAAACAGTTATTAGAGGTAAAACTGAGACCACAGCACAAAACGAAGTAGGAGATTTTTATGTTAGTAAGAGTAATCAAACAGCTTATATGATTTAAAATTGTACATTGTTAATCTTATAGATTTCTAAAATTGATGTTTGGATAATAATTGATATTTTCAACTAAAGCCAATAACTTCAACTTTCTATGCTTTAAAATATTACTTTGCGACTGGGGCGGGGGACTGTTAGTTAGGGACACTCCACTGTAGAGGAGTGGGATGGAAGGGTTAGGGTGTAGAGGGTGGGGGCGGGACTGGGAGGGGTGGAAAGAGGACACTGGTGGAGATGTAACCTGAAGTCATAAATAAATATTAAAAAATAAATAAATAAAATGTTACTTTGCAATATGATGACTAATTTGTTGCTAATGTATAGTGTTAATTCACTTGAAGACTTAAAAAATAAATGATACTAAACTTAACTTACTGTTAAGTAAGTCTGAAAACAAAAATTAGAACCTTGCTAAAATTAAGGCACTGTGCAGTCAACTGTGATACCATCATGAGCAAAAGTGGTGATAGGGATAGCATGCTTCTTACCATTCACTTGGAAGATGTGTGTCTGGCGGATATTTTCATAGCCATCTGCATAGCAGGTATAATTTCCCATGTGAACTGTGGTAACCTTAGTGATGTACAAGGACCCATCATCGCCAAAGTCCTACAGAGAAAATAAATCACAGAGTTGGTTACTTAAGAAGTCATTTCTTTTTTTAATATATAAATAATTTTTAATGTTTATTCATTACTTTGAGTTACATCTCCTTCACAATGCCCTCTTTCTTTTTGTTTAAATTTATTTATTACTTCAGGTTACATCTCCATCACAGTGTCTTCTTTCCACCCCTTCCAGTCCTGTCCTCTCATCCTCCACCCTGTCCCTTCCATCACACTCCTCTGGAATGGAATGGAGTAATATGAATATATTAAACATTTTTTAAAAATCTAAACTGTCAATGTAAGCATATAGGATGTTGACCGACTTTAATATTTACCTAACATATACTTCCTTTAAAAGTGAGTTCTCACTGATACATATAACTATTTCATGTTAATTTGAAATATCAAAATTAACAAAGTGTGCTAGTGCAATTTAATTTTATACTTTGAATTTTAGATGGATAAAAATCTATGAAGAATTTGTCTTGCAACTAAAAATAACTTACTAATTATATTTTTAGGCAAAATCATTCACTAATTCTTATACCATTCAGAAATATAAATATCAAGTAAAACAGCTATTAAATCAGTATGTCCTCAATGAAAGCATTTATAACAATATCCTGGAACAGAATATTTTGTTTTATTTCATTTTGTTTGAGGGATAATAAGATTAAACCATATCCTCACTCATGCAACCCATAAACTCTAACATAACACTAAACTGTCAGTCAGGATCTAATTTTAAAGATCATAATCTATTAGGCATTTGAATAAATATCCATGTTATTTAAAATTTGGGAAAACAGATGCATAGTCATTCTTGGGTGTACATATTAAAGACTCACCTCTGTTTAACACAACAGAGGCCAAGAATTAGCCTTAGAACTGCAGGGTACAAACCAGAACATCTCCTCTTTATAAATCAATGTGTGCAATGGGGAAAACTGTCAAATCCATTTTTCATTTCTATGGAAAACTGTTTTGATAATCTTCAGGGTCTATATTAAAAACACTACTGCCTGATCTCTGCAGGAATGCCTGTTTGTGGCCATTTTGACGTCATTTCTTCCTTTCACCTTCGCACTTCCATGATTACTTTGAATCAATAGCCTGTACTTGTGCTCCTTATGAACCCACCATCTTCACAAATTGAAGAAGGCAGGGGCTAAAGATTCTCCACAGGGCACTGAAGAAGGCAGGGGCTAAAGATTCTCCACAGGGCACTGAAGAAGGCAGGGGCTAAAGATCCTCCACAGGGCACTGTCTCCAGGGGACTACTCTACAGTCATTACAAACTTAGGCTTTCATGACTTTCCTTTTTTTTAATTTTTTAAAATTTTTTTATAATTTATTTTTTATTTCTTCGACTTTCCCTTTTTTAAACAAAACATCTATGTAACAGTTCAATCTATAGTCATTTTGGAAAAACAAATCACAGAACTTTTTTAACATTACATTTTCTTAAATATAGATACTAGTTTGAGATCACAGTATGCTGAAAAAAAATTAAAAGCAAGACTGGAGATGGGACAGTCAAAGCAGTCAGAAATACACACTGGATAAAAGAAAGCATCCTCAACAAATGGAGCTGGTCAAATAGATAGGTACATGTTGAAGAATACAAATAGATCCATGTGCATCACCTTGCAGTAAACATGACTCCAAATGAATCAATGACATCAACACAAAAACAGATACTCTGAAATTGACAGAAGAGGATGTAGGAAGTAGCCTTGACATAAATGACACAAGAAAAGGTTTTCTGAACAGACACTGGAAGCCCATATACTATGAACAGTAATTAACAAACTGAACTTCATTTGACCTTTTGTATACCGCTCTCACTCACCCTTCAATTGAAGGAAGAGAACAGCCTCTTCCCTGAGTCTCCAGGAGACTCTACATTCTGTCTGTGTTGAGCCCTTTAAACATATAAAATCACCTCTATAGTAATAGGTTTGGAGCAGTTAGAACAATCTTCCATACTTTAGTTGACCCAATGCTTTCTCTCTAATAATTTTCTGATGTACATGTTTGCAGGAACACTTAATGGATTCAGTGCATTTTATGAGATAACTTTTCTAAGGGGTTCCAACCTACATATGCAAGTACTCACACCAAATGGAAACTCATGCTCAGATCCCATGATTCACTCAATGTCCAATGACCCTCAGTACATTTCTACCTGTGGCCAATACTGAACACCATTGTACTCTTTTTGTGTCCTGTTCCACCTTAAAATTCCACTTTATAAGACCCAAGAAATGAATTGAATTTCAATTTTTTTGTTGAATCGTTTACACAATGCTAATATTGTAGACAGCCTAGAAGACTCATCATGAAATAAAACTAAATTAAATTCTCTACTGAAGAGTTAAAAATAATAATAAAATGGACCTCATAAAACTGCAAAGCTTTTATAAGGCAAAGGGCACCATGATTTGGATACAATGCCATGATACACAAAAATATTTACCAATTACACATCAAATAGAGAGTGAATATCTAAATATATATATATAACTACAAGAAAAAATCCTCTAGATATTAATTAAATTAATTAATTAAACAACTCAAGATAATAAATAATGTAAAAAAGGATGGGATAAAGAACTAAGCATAATGTTCACAAAAATAATACACAAATGTGTGAGAAACATTTAAACAAAATTTAAACTTCTGAAATAATCAGGAAAGTACAAATAAAAACTAATTTTATATTTCATCTTTCATTCTTGAGAATCCTAGGATCAATTTTTAAAAACTGACGTCCCACGAGGAGTAGGTGGGGAAAGAGAAACACTCATCCATTTCTGGTGGAATTGCAAATTTCAAGAGAGCCATTTCCTCTGGAAGCTCTGAATAGTTCTACCTCAAGATCTAGCTATGCCACTCATTGACATACACCCCAAAAGGAATCCACATGCTTCTAGAGAGGCACTTGTTCATCTATATTCCTTGATTCTCTATACATAATAGCTAGAAATTGAAAACAGTCTAGATGCCCATCAACAAATGAATGGATATAGAAAAAATAATCCTTCTGGGTGAGTCAAGTCAGACTCCAAAGGACAGATTCAGTGTGTGCACTCTTCTGTGTGGACATTTGCTTTTAATCCTTTGATAAGCAGTCTATAATCCATACAACTACAGACTTTATGTATAAAGGACTGGTGTAGAGGGTAGGATCTCATTGGGTAGGTAAAATTTAATATATAGTTATGGAGAAACTGGGGACAGACTGGAATGAGAGGATTAAATACGCTGCGGTAGAAAAGAGGGTATAAGGCAGGGAGTACGTGGAGGGACAATGAAAACAAAGGGGCACTTGATTGGTCATATGGAAACCTGGAACTACGGAAGCTTCTTTGTTGTGGTGGTTTATTGCTTCAAGTTACATCTCCATCACAGAGCCCTCATTCCACCCATCCCAGTGCTACCCTCCCACCCTGCCCTCCCTCTCCCACCCCTCCCACTCCTCCTATGTGGAGTGTCCCTACATATCAGCCCCTCTCAGCTCAACAGTCATAAGCAAGCTAAGAGCTTCCTCTTGCACTGGGGGCCAACATGGTAGCACTCCTAGAGCAAAGTGTCCCCTTAATAGGTAACAAAGTCTATGTTCCTGATCTTTTTGGTGTGTTGGCTGTAGGATAGTTATGCTGTACTATATGGCTAAAATTCAATTATAACTGAGTAGATGCCATGTGTATCCTTCTGAGTCTGGGTTAGCTCACTCAGGATGAGCTTCTTAAAATAGATACAAATATGAGAGAAACCTAAAGAGAGTCACCAAATAATGAGGGGACACAATGACCAAACCAGACATCTTTTAGTCAACAAGTGAATCTTCAAGTGCCAGGAATGAGTCACATATAATTGATTTCTTGCTCAAGGAGCCTCACAGATATATAAAACAAACAAATCTGTGCTATTCTGAACGTTATTGGCTCCTCCCCACTAACTGATGGTAAAGCCCTATTGCTAAAGATAGCACTCATCTAATTCTTAATATGAAAAAAGTCAAACTAGTGCTTCAGCAAGGCCTTCACCTTTACTGATTAGTGTTTATTGTACTGGAAGGAACCCTGCATGCTACTAGAGAAGAAAGGTAATCACCAAATCAACTACAAACTCTGTGATCTAAGTGGTGACCTTC
Source organism: Lophiomys imhausi (assembly GCA_907164525.1). Lineage (NCBI taxonomy): Eukaryota > Metazoa > Chordata > Mammalia > Rodentia > Muridae > Lophiomys > Lophiomys imhausi. The sequence continues at coordinate 9,824,924 of CAJQZJ010031962.1, read as the reverse complement.
CTGCACGATACACTGCTGTAATAGTGACACAAACAATGTGGAAGTAAAGAATCACTATCTGATTGGAATTAACACCCACCCCATGTCATGGTATCCATGCTTGACACTGCTTGGTTGGTCAAAAAACCGAGACTAGATAGACCATGGGCCTAGGGAAAAACAAAATAACATTATTCTTCAAAAGGAACACAGCAATCAAATGACTTCTTACAAAATTCTGCTATAACCATATATCAGTGTCTCACTCAGCAATCATTAGAGAAGTTTCTTCTTGAAATAGATTAGAGCTAGTACAAAGACCCACAAATGGGCAATGGAGAGAGATTGAGAGACTTTGAAACAGGCTAAATGGAAAGTCTTAATTAAGCCCTACTCTCAGGGCTCAGGGAGCTAAGTAGAAGAGGAAGTTAAAAGAGTAAAAGAGCCAGAGGAGATGGATGTCACAGGGAAACTCTCTTCTAGATACAACAAGATTGATGCAGATATGAACTCATAGAGAATGTGGCATCCTAAACAGGATCCACACAGGGCTCAAACCAGACTGGGTCTCAGCACTGACAGGGGGAAGCAGACTTGATTTCCCATCCTTAACCACAAAGCTATCTACAATTGATAACTGCTAACATAGGAGAATTTTGTTCTCTTTAATAGAGCTTCATTGAGTATATAAACCACACTTAAGGGTATGCCATATACCCAGAAGTAGATGGTTACCACAAAATGTTCTCAGGGGTGTTTTTGTAGACTTTTTTGTCTCTTATTGCTTTGTCTTGGCTTTTTTTTTTTCTTTGCCTTTCTTGTCTTTTGCTTGTATATATGGTTTCACTTTTTCTTTTTTAATGGGTTTGTTTGTGTTTCTGTGTGTGTTTCTTGTTTTGGGTTTGTTTGTTTTGTTTTTCTGTTTCTTTTCTGAAGAGAGAGAAAAAAGGCATAGAGTTGGATGAGGCAGGAGATGGGGTTGATATCAGATGTGAGGGAGGGAAAACCATGATCAGAATACACTGCATGAAAAAATGCATTTTCAATAAAAAAATTTTAAAAAGGCAGGTTATCAGTGACAAATATAAGAATCAAAACTTACTCTACAGTGGTCTTTAATTACTTGGTTATTATGTGCTACATACTGTTGTTAGCATTTCCCAAATATACATTTCAAGACTAGATAGCATAGTCCATTAAAATATACCCACTATATAGGAGGTGACAGATATGTTCAGCTTGACTCCTAACTAGTGCAGTAAACCTGAAATAGTTTGGACATAATGAACAGTTTGATCGCTGTGCTTCACACCACACTGCCTTCCTTATAAAGCATTAACTAAAGGAACTAAGAACAAAGAAGATAGTTGAGACATAGATAATGAAAGTAGTAAAATACACAGGAATCTAGGAAGATAGAGTTGTTAATGTAGTATGTGCAGGAAACTAATGAAAACTGGACACTGCCTTGCCACATGTATTTAAATATTTAAAAGAGACCTCAATATTTGTATTTCATTACTTCCTAGGTAACAGATTAAGGGTAAATACAATATACTTGTTATATTTGACACATGTGGCATGTGTTCAATGCCTTGTAGGACACACAATTATTCTTTGACTTTTTTTTAATTGAAATGTCTTTACTATGAAGTTTCTCCTGCTGCTGTGGTGCTCCCTAAAGGCTTGTGTTGTTACAAGTATGGGATGCAGTGAGAGTTGGGAATCTCACATAGATTTCATGAGGTGGGAACTGGTGGGCCATGTGTAGGTCATGGGAGGTGTTGACCTTGGGTAGAGTGAGATACCTCTCAGGAGAAATCCTGAGTTTTATGGAAACTACGATATTATAGAAGTAGAAACCTGACTGTTAACTTTTTACTCCTGCTGGGTTCAGTGATTGTTGCCCCTCAAAAAAGCTCTCACCATGTGGTTCTACAATGAGATCCTCAAGAGAGAGAAGTTGAAGCATTGTCATACCCTTGAATTCTCAGAACTGTGGTAATAGTTAATAATAACCCCCTACTCAAAAAAAAAAATGCCTCATCAGATATTTTTTTATAGTGGAAGCAAATAAACTAAGTAAAAATGCACTTTCCAAGAACTGCTTATTTATTCAATCTTTTCTCTTTTAACTTTAACTTTGATACTTTCATGTTGATCTTATATTTTCAAATATGTTGTTCAAGTTTTAATTTGTATACAGTATCTAGGAATGTAACCTAGCTAATTACCTTTTACTTGTTTTTTTTTTTTTTAAACTTCATTAATTGTGTCAACACTGTATGTTCAAAAACTTTTCCCTTTCAAATTGTGATTTTTTAAAAAAGTCTTTGTGTCTTTAAGATGTTATAGATCCCAGTGATAGTCCAATATTTTTATACCAGGGTCAAAAATATGTGTAGTATGTAGAAAACTTTAATAAAATGTATGTTATTTGATGCATTTATTAAAATTTATAAAATAAAATATATTTAATAAAAATGTATTTGTATTATCTATATTTCTCCTAAAACAGATTTACTCAATTACAAATTGAAGCTGGGCCTGATAATGACAAAATAATGTTTAAACAGATAAATGCAGTGTTTGTAGAATGGCTTATCATGCAACGGAACTTGCCTGCTGGCCTAGTAACATGAGTTCCATCCCAAGAATCTGAATATAGGTAAGGAGAAACTTGAGTTCACAAAACTGTCTTATGGCATTCATATGTGTCATTTCACAATGACCCATACAACAACAATAGCAATAATAATAATAATAAATAATATAGGGAAATTAGAGAGAGTGTAACAAAGGAGGAAAGAGAGGAAAAGAAGAAATAGGACCAGGATAAACACATTACACACAGCAACAAAACTAGACTATTTCCATAAGTACAAGATAAAATACAAATATCTCATCATTGTATGATATAATATTATTCATACATCATTTCTACACCTTTCTGCTGTAGCTGATGCTGTTACAGAGGAAATTTCATGAATTATACATTGGAGAAGAACTTGGAGCTCTATTTAAAAGGTCAAGCTAAAACTCACTGCTAACAGTCTTCCATTAGAAATGTGATTTCAAAGAACAGAAATCCATGAAAGAACAAATAAAAGGGATAAAGACTGTTTTAAGGGAACAATACTCAGGGAGTTGGCTTTTGCAGAGTATAATAGGAGATAAACAAAGTTTTATAAAAAATAGTGAGAAACGTTAGAGCTAAAACATTTACAGAGTAAGAACAGAAAACAGAAAACAAATATTCATGATCAAATGTATCTCATATCTGGTGTGGACAAGGTAAACATGTATATATAAAACTCATTATAAAGAAGGCAAGTCACAGAGACCAGATTAGAGTAAATGTGTTCTTCCACTGGTCAAAATTATATAAAATGACAGTGGAGACTAAGGATATATTTGTTGTTTATGATAATGACTATATACAGACATACTAAACTCTATATGATTTTGAAAATGTATCCTCATATTTTTTCTAGAATTATGCTTCCAAATTTCTATCTGAACTTCTCTAAAGTTGGTATGGACAAGTGTTGCTTGATGTATGTATCTGCTTGTACAGGATGAGCCTTCTCCCTCTCTGATTTCTTAATATCTTTCCAGCCTTATGAGGCTTTATAAGTATGGTTTTAGAGTCAATGATATGTGATCAGTTATTCATTATTATATAGAAAAATCTGATTACAGTTTCTTATTGCAATCTGTATTAATCTAAACATATAATTCCATTTAACTAGAAACTCAGAGTCGTCTTGAGTTGCATTTCTCTGATGACAAAGAATGGTGAGCATTTCTTCAAGTGTCTCTCGGCCATTAGAGATTCCTCCTTTGTGAATTCTCAGTTTAGCTCTGTTCCCCATTTTTTGATTGGATTATTTGGTTTCTTGATGTTTAATTTCTTAAATTCATTATAAATTTGAGATATAAGCCCTCTGTCAGATGTGGGGTTGGTAAAGATCCTTTCCTAATTTCTAGGTTGCCATTTTGTTCTAATGAAAGTATCCTTTGTCTTACAGAAGCTTTTCAGTTTCATGAAGTCCCACTTATTGATTGTTAGTCTTAGAGTCTGAGCTGTTGGTGTTCTGCTCAGGAAGTTGTCTCCTGTGTCAATGAGTTCAAGGCTTTCCCTCACTTTCTCTTCCATTAGATTTAATGTGTCAGGCTTTATGTTAAGGTCTTTGATCCACTTGGACTTAAGTTTTGTGCAAGGTGATAAATATAGGTCTATTTGCATTCTTTTACATGTTGACATCCAATTAGACCAGCACCATTTGATGAAGATGCTTTCCTTTTTCCATTGTACATTTGACTTGAGATTCCATCTCACACCTGTCAGAATGAATATGATCAAAAACACAAATGACAGCACATACAGGGGAGGTTGTGGAGAAAAGGGACCACTCCTCCATTGCTGGTAGGCATACAAACTGGTATAACCACTATGGAAATAATTTTGGTGATATCTTAGAAAACTTGGAGTAGCTCTACTTCAAGACTCAGCCATAACACTCCTGGGCATAGATCCAAATTCATCAAAGGCATCTCCTTGACTATGTTCAGCGTAGCTTTACTTGTAATAACTAGAAACTGGAAACAACCCAGATGTCCCTCAACTGACAAATGGATGAAAAAAAATCTGTGGTACATTTACACAATGGAATACTAGTCATCCATCAGAAACAAGAAAATCATGCAGTTTGCTGCCAAATGGATGAATCTAGAAAAGCTCATCCTGAGTGAGCTAACCCAGACTCAGAAAGATGCACATGGCATGTATTCACTTATAACTTTATTTTAGCCATATAGTACAGGATAAACTATCCTACAACCAACAAACTGAAAGGAACAGAAACATGGACTTTGTTACCTGTTAGTGGGATACTTTGCCCTAGTAGAGCTGCCATGTAGGCCCCCAGTACAAAAAGAAGCTCTTAGCCATCATATGGCTGGTGAACTGAATGGGGCTGATATGTAGGAGTACACCACACTGGAAGAGTAGGATAGGTAGGAGAAGGTGGCAAAGTAGAAGGGTGGGATGGGGAGTGGTGGAGGGAGGGGACTGTGATGGATGGAGATGTAACTTGACATAACAAATAAACATAAAAAAATCTCCTTTCTAAATTAGAATACATAAGACCCCCTTCTAACTCAGTGTCTGTCCATGTGTTCTTTATTTATGCAACCAAAATCTTATATCTGTAAATTTTTTTCAACACTGTACAAAAAAACTTATAGGATTGATTTTTCTAATAATTCAAATTCTAATATCCCACTGCTACCTTGAAAAAAGCAAGGATCCTCTCAGTTGGTATTTCAAGTGCCATGCTGTATTTTAATTAAGTGTATAAAAATTCATCCTCTAAATAACCCATTTAAGAAGTCTCATTTTGCAAGTAAAAAGCTTGAAATATGATGCTGAGTAACTTGGTGTAAGTACCCAAACTTGGCCACAGATGAGCTAATTTGTTCTACATTCTTTACATACTTTTCCTTGGCAGATTCTCCATTAATTCTAGATTAAATTTAAGATTACATATTCTATCTTACATCAACATCAGAACTATTCCTTGCCTTCTTGCTAGTGTCAAATCTCTAATATTGCAAACTGTTATATTTTTAGTACTTTTGTAACCAAAGTAATTCTCCTGAATTGTGTGATTTTGTTGGTCAGTCATGGTTGAGAGCTATGTTCTGAGAAAAGACATTCTGAATTCAGGAACCAAATCTTGTTCACATTCCAAATTCCATTATGTCACCATAGTCTACCAGCCAATAGACACTCTGTAAGTACTTTTCTAGATATTAAATCTTTATGTACCCCTTCACAATTACAATGTAGCTGCAAGCACTGATGCCTGGGAAGAGTTGATGGGAAAAACACTAATCATGTATTCTGTTGAGATTATCACTTATATTCTCTTCAAAGCAATTCAGGCAAGCAGAGAAGAACATATGGAGTACATTTCCAAACCTCTAAAAAAATTTTATGGCAACTCCACACTGACTACAGTTAATCAAGTAAGAGAAATGTCGAAATATTTAACAACCAATGTATGACCAGCACTGATCAGAGCCTACAAGGAAACCATGTTCCTGTGTGGTTATTTAAAAGATAGCAGCTGGACATGCTGGCGAGGTTGTGGAAAAAGAGGAACCCTCCTCTATTGCTGGTGGGAGTGCAGGTTTGTTTAATCACTATGGAGGTCAGTCTGGCGATACCTTAGAAAGCTTGGAATAGCTCTGCCTCAGGACCTAACCATACCACTTCTGGGTATACATCCAAATGACTCCTCACCAAATCACAAGGAAGTTTCCTCATCTATGTTCATAGCAGCCTTATTGTAATAGCTAGAAACTGGAAACAACACAGATGTCTCTCAACTGAAGAATGGACTAAAACCTGTGGTACATCTACACAATGGAATACTACTCAGCCATTAGAAATAACAAAATCATGCTATTTGCAGCCAAATGGATGGAACTAGAGAAGCTCATCTTGAGTGAGCTAACCCAGACACAAAAGGATGCACATGGCATCTATTCACTTATAGTCGGATTTTAGTACAGGACAACTATACCACAATGGATGCACTAAAGGGAACATGAACATAGACTTTTTATCCTGTCAGTGAGACACTTTGCCCTAGTGGTGCTGTCTTGTAGGCCCACAGTGTATGAGGAGGCTCTTGGCCCTCATATGACTGCTGAACTGGGGCAGGGAGTCTGTTATATAGGGACGCTCCACTCCAGAGGAGTGGGATGGAAGGCACAGGGGGTAGAGGGTGGGAGGGTGGGACTGGGAGGGGTGGAAAGAGGTTGGTTGTAGTATAGTTATCCTGTACTATATGGCAACTGGATTTATGTTTAGCTAATTATAATAAAAGATAAACCCAATCTATTGAAAAATAATTTCTAAACTTAATGTTCTTTTTATATTATGATTCCCCACAAACTTCTAAATTGGTACCAATATTACTATACTTCAAATGTTCTTTTCTTTGCCAAAAACCTCATTTTGATTATACCAATATTAAGTAATTCTCTTTTAAAATCTGATTATTATAGTATGCTTTCGCTTGGCCATATAATAAAAACTACATTCTAAGGTTTTTTTTAAAGATACAGCTTCATTTTAATAAAATAGCAATAAATTAACTTAATAACATATATCATATATTTAATTTAACATACAAAATTGACTAAAGTTGGTGAAATGCTTGGGTTAAAAAATTTGTTCATGAATCTTTCTTGATAAGCTAAATTCTTACATTTATGAAGAATTTACATTCTGAGGGATGTAGAGATGAGTCGGCAGTTCGGAATAGTACTCTTGTTGCTTTTATGGAGGATCCGGGTTTGGCTCCCAGCCACATAATGTTTTACAATCATCAGTACCTCTATTTCAGGGGTTCTAGTGAACGTTTCTGACCTCTGTGGGCACCATTCACTCACTTTGGGCACATACTCCCATGCAGACAAAACAGGCATACAGAACATGAATATACATAATTTTTAAGTTTTTTATTTTTTAGGCTCTTTTACAACATAAATGAAAATACCCTGAGTTTGGGGGAAATAGATAGAAATCTCTCTAATTTCTTACTACTAAAATATCATATCCTTTCCAAACAGGGCAAAAGTACCCAGAAAGTTTCACTTAAAAGACTCAGAGGCCCATGTCCTCAGAACTGATTTTGAATGAGTAGAAGCTGGATGCTGTGCCTCGCACCACTCATCACTAAAGATAAGGGAGTGAGTAACTTCTAGTTAATGTTGTTGGAAGGACAAGAGTAGAGAGAAATGAGCTCTCTGAGGTGTAGGCACAGAGGCAAAACCCAAATTGAGCATTGTACCTTCATAATGAGGAATTTACATAGATAACCACAACCAAACACAAGTAAAAAGGTGAAACACCATGGTGTTACAATTATAGAAATCAACCAAACTGAAAAGCTCTGCTTTCTAATAAGTATTCACCAGAAAAAGGGTATATCTAATACCAGCTAGCAATATCTTTACCCAGGTCTCTATAATCCTTAAGATAGTTTGTAGATTATAAAGAAGGCACTGAGACAGAAAGCAAAAAATACAAAAAAACAAACAAAACAAAAAAAAAAACCAATCTGTTTATTAGGGAAACAACAACAACAATCCATGTAACTAATCTCAAATAGTACCCCATTGTTGGAAATGTGAAAAAGGAAATGAAAGATTACTAGAATGAATACATGGCTCCATTGCTTCCCATGAAGGACTTGAAGGTATTCATAAGTTAAAAGGGTAATTTCATCTGTTTATTAATTTATTATTTATTTATCTATCTATCTATCTATCTATCTATTTATCTATGTATGTATGTATTTATTTATTTGCTTGTTTGTTTGTTTGTTTGTTTATTGAGCCAGGACCTTACTATGTAGCTTGACTGGTTCAACAAGACTCTGTCTACTGACTGATTGCTGTGATTAATGCCATATACCATTGTTCCCAGCTAGGTGGGTAATTTTAGGAGAGAAATGGAAAAAAGGTGGAAGTACTGATAGACTTAGAAAAATTCAATCCCTGTATGCACACTCATTAATAAACATAGGGACTTTCTAGTACACCAGTACACCTTAGTAATATATGCAAAGAACTTGGAAACAGGGCTAGAGATGTTATTCAAACAGAAGTAGAAGCATAACCTAATTGAGAAACAGAACAGAAATGTCCTGCTCAGTATATGGGATGCTCTGGGTGTAATTGCTATCATGCATACATTAATAAATACATGAAGTTATAATTTCCTTATTTGGAAAGGTTACAAGGGTCAAGATGAAAAGATATAGAAGGTGATAATTCTATATATGTAGACTTATAGACTGCATCAAAGAATACCTTAATCTGCAGGTTGCTTCTAAATGCTACAAAACTTTCATGACTGTGAATTAGGCAATAGTGTTAAAAAAAACTACACAAAAACTGAACAATTCTATTCTCTGCACCACTCTTTAAATTCAGGGAATGACCTTTGTGACTGGATAAAAAACATTTCATAGTCAATAAATGTATCATATATTTATGATATCATGGTTTATCACTTAATATTACAAAGCTTTTCACTGGATGGAAATACATGATACAACTTCTATTATATAACAGATTGGCTCTGCAATCTGTTAAAGTCAAGAGAGTGTTGAGAATTTTGTGTTAATTCCAACACATAACAGACAAAGCATATGTCGTATTCTATAGCAAGAATTTAAATTTCCATTGTCTTTGGAGGTACATTATACATATACATATACACATGCATACACATATATATATATATACATATGCATACACATATACATATACATTTACATATACATGTACATATATCCAAAGTAAAGAAAGTTTGTGATTAGTGTTCTAATCTAGACTTATTGCCAACACTTCAGTTCAATATACATTAATAGAAAATATTGACTGTCCACACAAAAGGCGGTTACTTAGCATACTTGAATGTTTAAATGTAGGGGTCAGATAAATTAGATTTAGAAAATATATAGGAGTTTCTGATACTGTCTCTTAATTCGGGGCCTGAAGAGCATTATCAGCATGAAGTCAGCAAAAACAGGAAAGACTTAATAGACTGAAAAACAAGGTTGAAGTCAGGAAAAACAGGAAAGACTCAATAGACTTGAAGAAACAAAGTATCTGGCCTGACATTGTTTTCAGCTGCTAAGTGGGCAGAGCCCAAATTAAGCTGAAACAGAGTTCCTCCTATTTAAGGACAGTGCATGGAGCACAAAAAAAGAAGAGGCCCCTGATGCTAGAGAGCTCCAAGAGTCCTGCTGAAAAAAGGGCTGGCCATTGATGGCCAGCTCTCTCCCTGAAGCAGAAAGAAGCCGGTGAGCAAAGAAAGCCTGAACAAGACACCAAAAGGCCAAGGACTGGACCCTGTGGCTCAGCTTTTGCCTGGAGGGGTTTGATCTGTCCGAACAGTGGCCTAGGGGAAACTGTGCCTGGCTTTAAGGACTGAGGCAGAGCAGCTGAGTTCCTGATTCAAAAGAAGTAAGTTGGCCTGCCGATGGCTGGGGTCTCCCACAGAGAAGAAAGCATGAAGCCTTATTTAAGGTGAGACTGCAATAACCAACTTACCCTGATGAACCTGCATCTGAGAGATCCAGAAAAAGGACTGCTAAGTGCGTTAAAGAATCTACAACAAAGACTGTGTTCCTGACGACTGAGGACCTGCCCCAGAGACTGTATCATTCTAAAAGGTTATGAAAGTAGTTGCTATAATTATCAATAGGTTTAGTGGATAGGTTAAAGGGGTTGTAGGAATTTATAGGATTAATAGTTAAGAAATTGTTGGTGTTTGTTATAAGTGAATTTAGTAATAAATAAATAAGTGTTAAATAATAATTTAAAAGTTTGGTTACATTTATATATCTTTTATTTCCTTAGACTGTGTCTGGATATATATATCAATCTTTTAGCTTTGCATTGGGCTTTCTGAAAAGGTCGTGCTGCTTTTGTGAATTTTAAACTTTTCAATGAAATTGTTTATTTCAGTAATAGATATTTGCAAATACTGACCTGTATTGAAATACAGTTTGCCTACTGAGAAATTTCAAGAAACCTAAGATAGTTTTGTCTTTTCTCTAAGTTCAATTTCCAAATATGATGTCGGAAATTAAGCACTTGTTCAATTGATCAAATAAGAAGAAATAAAATTGATGCATGGAAACCATTTGATGGGTTACAATAAAACCTGTTCATGATTAAGAAAAAAAATGTTAAATCCTAGTCCAGTGAATCACAATTATCACCCTCACATTGAAGATACTGAGGATTCAAGTTCAACAAAGGAAGACTCAAGTTCAACATCAGACTAAGCTACAGAGTAAATCCCAGTTCTAAAAAACAAATAGATGATAAATGATAGATTATATTGATAGATGGTGGATAAATGATATAGATAGATATAGATAGATGATAAATGACAGATAAATGATAAAGATGGATGATAGATAATGATAGATAGATGATAGATAATAGTTAGAATTATATACTATAGTTTAGAAATTTAGTACACAATTCTGAGATTATAAAATTCCAATGTAGAATCATGGTAGGAGTCTGCTAAAATATAATAATTTTCTAGAGCATGTACATAATACTGAAACTAAAGGAAGTCAGGGATATGGGAGCATTCAGAGGAAAGAAAAAGAAGAGAGAAATCTAATATTGTAATCTCAAAAATTTATAAAGCTATGAGATAATGAATAATCAATAACTATTTTTAATGTTTCTTTCTGTATTATTTGGTCACCCCCAGTTCCTTAATCATGAGCAATGATGCTGCTCACATCACAGTCAGCAAGCCATACAGTGCTTCAAATACAGGCAGAGTTCAGTGAGCATACAAAAGCACTAACCAATACTGTCATTATAATTGTTGTGTTTTAGTGCCTACTCAATTACTTGGAAAATATTAATAACAAATAATGTTTTTAGAACATTTAGTTAGAAAGTCAATTTTAATCTCATTTCTGAAGAAATGCATCACTACTAAATAGCATATAAAGTTTTGTTATTCATATTTCCAGAATTTCTTATATATCACTTGTGAGGAGATGTCATTGTATGTATAACAATGTAAACTATATTATAATATGCCATTTTTAAAACAAGAAATTTTATATAAACACATATTATTTCACTATATTTATTACGTGTCGATATTTTTATTTAGAGATAAAAATTAAATTCAATTTCATGACTCATATACTTACTTTGCTAGATCAAATCGGTTCAAATTGTCATAAAAGTGTGATTTTTTTTCATACTACTAAGCTAGGTCTGAAAGAAGAAAAGGAGATTAAAAGATCATAGATAAAGGACTTGCTTTCTCATTGCACAGAAAGCAGTGTAAACTTCATGCTGATGTCTTTACCCTTGTCTTCTAGACCAATGCCAAGCAGCCTAGCTAAATAAATGAGAAGACACTATTTTTCCTTTCTTAGATGATTTACTCTATATACAGCTCCAAAACTGGAGAACAGAATGAAAAATCCAAGTGTCTCTGATCAGGAGTTACGGAAAAACAGCACCGATCCTGAGAAAATGGTCTCCTAAAGCATTCATTCCATATTAGCTGCTGTGAGGCAGTTTCCTCTGATTTTGAAACATACCATCTTACAGAGAATCTCCTTAAACTGGAAGATAAATAACTCAAAATAGTCAGGAAGCCCCTGAAACTGACCAGGTTCACCACCCCTCCACCCACAAACACATACACCTACTAACTCAAGAGTAAGAAATAAAACTGCCAAGAGTTGCCCTCATATAAGTAAGTGGCAAAGAAGATTCTCAGACCAGACCAGTTGCCTAGAAGAGGGTTAGACCAACTGACTTAATTGGAAAGGGCACTCTCCAATTTGTTGGACTGCCTTTAGGATATTCAGCATGCTCCTCTTTCCCAACTTTTTGACTTGTCACCATGTTGGGGTGGGTTTTGTTGATGAAGCTAGATTTAAGGCATTCCTTCTCCAATAAGTAACTTTTCCCCCCATATTCTTATAAGTAAGAGTTAAGTAATATCCATACTTTGGTACTTTATGAACTCCAAATACACTAGCATAATTGTACAATTTATATGCTGGAATGAACAGTATCCTTCTATCAGAACAGTATGTATGTGACCGATTTTAATTTCAATAGGGAAAATTTGAGCTTGCTATGTACTGTGCTGGTGATATATATATACTGGTTAACTGAAAGTTCTTGTCAGTAAAAAAGTAGATATGATGAGATTTTATAGCAATGAATGTGGTCCAGGAGATAGCTCAGCAATTATAATACCTTCCATGAAAGCAAGAGGACCAGAGTTCTGTCTCCAGAATTCAGACAAGTGCCTGCTAGGCACAGACATACCTTCTATTACAGCCTTGAAAGTCAGAAACAGGAGCAAGCTGGCTAGTGATTATAGCTGTATTGTCCAGATTAGATTGATTAAGAGAGCTTGCCTCTATACATAGGGTAGAAAGTCAGTCAAATAGATATCAAACCCAGGTCTCTACCCACATGTACACACTGTGTTCTTGTATACTAAAGTGCAGCCACAAATGTAAGAACAAGCCATATATGAACATATATGTGTCACTTGCACAAACATGAAAATATGAAAAATAAACAAATAAATATTGTCCTACTGTTCCTCAGACTATATTTATACAACTAACATTACACATCCCTAAAATATACTTATGAATACGTTAAGGTAAATATCATGTAATCATGAAACTATAGACTTTATTCCAGAAATTTATGCAGGAAGCATCAGTAGAGATGTCTTAGTGATGGCGCATGCTATGAAAAACATATTGTACACATTTTAGTCCAATTTGTAGTGAAACTCTTAAAACCTATTTTACCCATTTACAGTCCAGTGCTATTTAAATCTGGGAACTCAGATGTAGTAATCTAACTGATGTAAATAAACACAATCCAGATTTAAAAAATAAAAGGAAAAGGCCACTCCCAACAAGGAAGTGGAAGGACCCCTTCAGTACAGAGATAGTCTCTTCCACCCAAGGTAACACAGGCAAGATGCCAGACAAAGACAAACACAAATGGAAAGTCAAGTGTTACTGGGAAGTTCTTTCCATAATGATAAGGCGGACTGCTGGCATACTAACAAGTAAACTTCATACACATCCTTTTCTTTTAATATATGTTTCATTTACCCTGTAGTTGTGCAAGGAACATTTCTGTACTATAATTTATCAGTGGTAAAGTTGGATTATTCATTTTTATTTAAATTAGGAAGACTATGAATATTGTATAGAACACTAATTCAAGGGGAAAACATGAAATTATGGAATTTCATGCTCATGAGCTAAGAAACTGATTAAGTTGTAGGAAAATGATAGTGAAATAGGGAAATAAAAGTAAGCATATGAGATATATGCAAATGATGTCACTATTATCTGAACTATCATTTATAAAATAGGGATGTTAGTACTATCAATCATAATATTTAATGATTTAGAGTCATGAATTTCCTACAAATGTGTCACTATCGCTATCAGTATAGTATAGGTGCATTATTATAGTTACAGATTATTTTGATATTCTACTTTAAAATGGATAAGTAATGACATTCAAAGAGTTTAAAGGAAGGAAAGAGGCTAAGAGACCACTTTGGTTTCGTCTATTTATCTTTACATAATACCCAGGTCTTGTACTTGCATTCTTTCTGCCTCACTCTCCTAAGTCCTGGGATTTGAGACATTCAAATTCATGACTAGCTAGTAATAGCTTTTTAACCAAGCCTCTGTGGTATTTCTAGTGAAACAAAAACACAAATCATAACTTTTCTTGGTTTTTTAGAGCTAATGTATTAGAACTCACTAAGGTGGTACTTAGTGTACTCCCTGCAACACTTACCATGATAGTCTAATTCTAATATAAATATTTAGGAGAATTTGACACTGTTGATAGTAAAAGAAAAAGAGTCTTATGGTAGGAAACCTGAATGTAAGTTTAAATGGGGGAAGAGAAGCAGTATCACCATATTTAAGAAACATCTTTAAAATTCTATACTTCCATTGGATATATTTCTTTACATAGGTATCACTTTTATGGAACAATAAAAATTAAAGTTATACTTAAACTTTATAGTTCTTGTGTGCACACTATTAATCTACTTCTGATACCACACAACAAAACCCCAAGTCTTGAATTCATCTTGTGCAAAGCCTTGTTCATGAAACAGTCACAATATAGACAAATCCTTTATAGGTAAAATATATGTGACTTTTTATTCTTCCTCTTTAATCTTCTCTTTGCTATGATTTAAAATTCACTCCTGCTATTGTTTTATTGTTTTTAATATGATCTGTGTAATGCTTGTACCAAATACTAATGGGTACTTTCATTAACATGTAGATTACTTCCTCTAGCTGGTGTAGTTGTAATGACTGGAGAGAGAACAAAGCTGTGTGCTATCAAAAACTTTCTAAGGTTATTTGAATATATATTAATATTTGAGAGCCATTCCATGAACCTTTCATTTTTGTCAAAGAGAATATGCCAAAACTCTTTCCCATTTACAAAAATGAAGAACTCATTTTTATTCACCATATTACCTTACATTTTCTTCTCTTAATTCTTTCAAAATGTTCTGTTTGTCACTGGTATCTTTACCAGTTACATAACATGCCCTCTTCTTTCTACACAAGTAGTCAGTTTTCCCATAGTGACAAAACTAAACTGTACCCTAGTTCTCAGATCTGGCTACATTACACTACATCTCAGTGTTAACATTTCTAATATATGTTGTAAACAGCCCTCTTGAAGTAATACTTTGACCTGGTACTGTTTTATCATTTATATTCATAGTTTCCATTTTGTATATTTAATACTGAACATATACATATCATATATAAGTATATATATATAATTGGTTGAGTTTTTATTGTGCAGTGTCAGAAGTATAATGATAATGTACATTCAAGCAGTGTAAGATTTAAGTATACCTGTACCATTTTAAAAGTTATTTTGTATAATAAAGATGATTCGTTCCCACTGTCAGTTTTAACTTTAATTTTCAGTGTGTGTGTGTGTGTGTGTGTGTGTGTGTGTGTATGTGATTAGCTAAGGTTCATTTACTAATTTAATTCACACTAGAGAACAGACATGAGAATCAATCAGGAAATTCAAAATTGTTTAAGTCATCTGCACATGATTGCAATGATTACTTAAAAACTTGTTCTATGTTGATATTTTGGCTAAGGAATCATCACTTCTTTGGTTTGGCAATCAATTCAATTTGTTACCAGTTGTAAACAACAAAATGTATTAACTCACTAGTGTTCATGTCTAGAGCTTCCTGTTGTAACATCATTGTCTCTAAACACAGAAGTCATTGCATTGTGGAGAGAAGGTTAAATCAGATAGAGAAAATGTAAGCAGGGATGTCATGGAAAAAATAAAATAGGGCTAGTTATTAGGGTGTTCTTAGATAGGTATGAGGTTTTACTTACTAGGTTATAGGATATAGGTGTTTTATAGGTGCTTGATGAGTACTAATAAATATAAGGGTTTTAAAGAAAAATCTTCTGTTACGCAGGGAAATTTTAAAAGAAATAGGTATCCACAACCATTTCACCCATTTCTGATATTGCCTTAGACTGATTCAACCTTTTCTTGGAATATTTAAGTACTGATTCTTAAATTCTATTTCTAGGACTTCATTCTATGTTCTCACCACACCCTGTCCAAGTATCATCCTCCAACTAGGAGAAAACCCTGTGTGATCTTTTTGTGTTCCATTGTGGACTGCCCTGCATAGAGGACACAACAGAGCTTTCCACTCCTGCACAGAGTGCAATATGTGGGAGAATTTGACATTTGAACTAATTTGAGTTAATCAGATTATCTTCTTTTGTAATAAAAATGCTCATGTCTCAAAGGAAGCACATAAACAGAGTCTTGGTACTATTATCTTTATTATCTAGAATTTAGGTTAAGAAAAAGTTCTAAGAAATAATATAAATCTAGAGTAATTTAAAGCTATTAATGTCATTTTTTAAACTTTTTTAAATTTAGTACTTCAGGTAACATCTCCAACATAGTGTCCTCTTTCCACTCCTCCCAGTCCTGCCCTCCCACCCTCTATCCTCTGTTCCTTCCATCCCACTCTTGTGGAGTGGAGTATCCTTACATAACAGTCCCCTGCCCCATTTTAGCAGCCATATGAGGTCCAAGAGCCTCCTCATACACTGGGGGCCTACAAGGCAGCACCACTAGGCCAAAGTGTATCATTGATAGGAAACAAAGTTTATGTTCCTGTTCCCCTTGGTGCATTGGTTGTAGTATAGTTATCCTGTACTATATGGCTAAAATCCGACTATAAGTGAATAGATGCCATGTGCATCTATTTGGGTCTGTCTGGGTTAGCTAACTCAGTATGAGCTTCTCTAATTCCATCCATTTGGATGCAAATTGCATGATTTTGTTGTTTCTGATAGCTGAGT
The DNA here is from genome assembly GCA_907164525.1 of Lophiomys imhausi. NCBI lineage: Eukaryota > Metazoa > Chordata > Mammalia > Rodentia > Muridae > Lophiomys > Lophiomys imhausi. The sequence goes on along the minus strand of CAJQZJ010031962.1, from coordinate 9,807,918 downwards.
AGAATTCTGTTGTGTAGATGTACCATAGCTTTTTAATCCATTCTTCAGTTGAGGGACATCTGGGTTGTTTCCAGTTTCTAGCTATTACAAATAAGGCTGCTATGAAAATAGATGAGGAAACTTCCTTGTGATTTGGTGAGGAATCATTTGGGTGTATACCCAGAAGTGGTATGGCTGGGTCCTGAGGCACAGCTATTCCAAGTTTTCTAAGATATTGCCAGACTGATCTCCATAGTGGTCCAATTAAAAGTCAATTAGATACACAAAGAGAATATGATCAACCTTGGGAAAAATGACCAAAGCCAAAATCAATATCAGTGCAAACACCATTAGATGATATACTTAGTGTAGTGAGTTAAGTTGGATAATAGAAATTATACAGAAATAAAGAGCTAATACATAATTAAAATGGAAAAATACATTTATAAATTATAAAATTGAAAGTCACTAAATTAAACACCTCTGACATACTTAGAATGTTGTTGGTCGTACTTAAGGAAGAATTTACCTCACCAAATCATAAGGAAGTTTCCTTATCTATGTTCATAGCAGTCTTATTTATAATAGCTAGAAACTGGAAACAACCCAGATGTCCCTCAACCAAGGAATGGATTAAAAATCTGTGGTACATGTACACAATGGAATACTACTCAGCCATCAGAAACAACGAAATACTGCAATTTGCAGCCAAATGGATGGAACTAGAGAAGCTCATCCTCTGTGAGCTAACCCAGACTCAGAAGGACACACATGGCATCTATTCACTTATAATCTTATTTTAGCCATATAGTTCAGGATAACTATACTACAACCAATGCACCAAGGGGAATAGGAACATAGACTCTTTCCTATCAATGATACCATTTGCCCTAGTGGTGCTGCCTTGTAGGCCCCCAGTCTATGAGGAGGCTCTTGGCCATCACATGACTGCTGAAGTGGGGCAGGGGACTGATATGTAGGGACACTCTACTCTAGAGGAGTGGGATGGAAGGGATGGGGCTAGAGGGTGGGATGGTGTGACTGGGAGGGACAAGAAGAGAACACTGAGATGGAGATATAACCTTAAGTAATAAATAAATATGAAAAAGTATTTACTTATAGGAAAACAGAAATCATGCCTCACATAAATTGTTTTCATAAAATATCAAAATTAAAAATGAAATTCAAGAGAGTGCTCTAGCTAGATGAGAAGAATATATCAGTAGTTAAAGAAAATAATTGAAATGATAAGAGAGTAATAAAGAGACTATAGATAGAAAAGTAAATATTGGCTTCAACTTTGTATTGTTACTTCAGATTATGGGTCAAGGAACTTAACAAACGTACACTGAGTCAACATTCATGTGAAGTGATGATAGAAACACTTAAAAACCTGTGGATGGTCATCTCAAGGAGGGTCTCAAGACTTTCCCCGAGGTTTTCTGATTTGACACCAGGTTCCTGGCCTCACCTTGGCCACTGATCATTTTCCCTAGTCCTTGCAAATATTGTTCTCCCACAAAAACTATTCAGAATGAGAACATTCAACAGTGGATCTTCAGAATGAATACATTTTTGTCTTATGCTGTTTTCACAAAGGACAGGAAGAGGGACCAACTCTGAAAGTACGCATGAGGCTAAGTAAGTGCTGATATTATAATATGAGTAAAGTCTGGAGAGATTGCATAATGGAAAATACATAAAGCTCTAAGTATATCTCATTGTGACAAAGGATATTTTGGGCATGACAGAATTTCATAGAAATTTTGTTTAATCCAAGAAGCCAAGGTCAGTTTAAGATATACAAAGAAACTACCCACAGTAAAAATTAAAATAAAAATTGTAAAGCTTTGTGCATAACTGCTGTGAAACCAAGAGTTTAATAGAAATAAATCACTGATATTTTTTCACATACTCAGATCCAACTTCATATGTATTATCTGCCACAGATGCATTCTAGACACACAAGAAGTCTGATAATTTTTCAGTGTCTATCCCTATTATTGTCCTTTTGAGATTTGTTATAATGGAGAGAGAAGCATTAGCATCATTCCATCAACATTTGTGGGATTTCTTGGAGGTGCAATAAGAAAAAGGAAAAAATTTTGGGGTGGAGGGAAAGAAAAAAAGATAGAGAGAAGGACAGGAGGGAAGAAAAAGAAGGAGGGAGGGTAGAAAGGGAGAAAGGAAGGAAGTACGAAGGAAGGAAGGATGAAAGGACCTTCATATCTGTATTCACAGATAGGATCTTGAACTAAGGCAGTTTCAACAACTCTCAATTAAGAATACATTTAGTGAGCATAAACATGCCCTCAGATAAAATATTATTGAGATCACCTTCCTGAGGGTTTGTTTTAAATGTGTAAAACTTTGAAACAGAAAGTCTGGGTTTTATCCTTATACTTGTTAATAGTTTCCTGGTAAACCCCATACAACAACAAGCTCCAAAAGGTAGAATGTATACCAAAATTATATTTAAATACATAGACAAATGTAAACACACACACACTTTAAGTTGTACCTTCTGTAAGAGTAGCACCAAATACTGAATAAGATCTAACTTAACATATTGGCCACTTTATTATTTTCATAATGAATTATACACACTCCAAAATTATTTATAAATATTTCTATACTCTTATCACACTCTGAAGTGTACCACCAAGAAGGCAAAAATATTACCAAAAGACAAAATTTGTTTTTAGTATTTTAAAATTATTTTATAAACATATATTCATTTAAATTTTAATTTCAACATCTGTATGATATTATATTGAAGTTTTTCATGTACTTAAATACATGAAGTATGAAGTATTTTTATACTCTACAAAAGACATGTTGTGATCATTGTTATTTGCTGAGATTTCTTTCCTGGTTAGTTTGCTATGTAGACTTTTGCCCGTAGGCCCAAAATGGTGGACACAGGACAGAATCTACACAAGGAGAAGAGAATGATAGAGAGCAAGGTGTCTGTAGCAGGGTGTTTGTCTAAGATTAGTGAGACCCTATGTTCCATCCTCAGACTACAATAAAGCTGATTTACATAATAATCAGCTACAGATTCATAGCAATATGTATGTTATTTCACAAACACATTAAGGTATTTAAATCTGAAGTATAAACATTTTGCATGGTATTATATTAATATGTAGTGTGCTCCACTTCAAACTAAAAAAAAAAAAAATTCTGTAGTAATAGAGAAAATGGAACATTATTTCTTCCTTTGCAATAAAGTAGTGTTAGAATGAAATGGATCTATTGCAAGATTCCAATATGAATTGTGACATTTAATCTATGTTTGTGCCTTAGTACAAATTTTATTTTACCTTTTTTGATTTTTATCCTTTTTGTATTTTGAGATAGGCTCTCATTTTCTATCTCAGGCTAGCCTCAAACTGGTAGTCATCCTGCTTGGCCTCCAGAGTTATGAGACTGTTGGCGTACTCCACTGCCCACAACCACAGTAAATACATGTGTTTTAATCTCCATAAATCAGTTTCTGAGCAGTTGAAACTGTATGTGGAAAAATTAGCATTCAAAAACTTTGTTTGCAAATTCAGTGCATCAGTGAAGCAAGTGTCGCAGTGAACACCACGAACTCGGCTTTAGGGACCCCTTGGCCATCATTATCAGCAGCTGCAGTTGGAATTGCCTTAGGAAATACTGGATGTTTTACTAACTCTCCTCTGATGGTCGACAGCACACACTACTAATGAGATACTAGAATAATATACCCATCACATAGAAACAATAGCCTTCAAAAGTTCCCCACAGCATGGCCCACAACTATTGATTTCTAAATGGACACGGAAGCAAGTTGCCTTATAAATACCTAACCTTATACTGCAGATTATTGCATCTCTCAATCTTCATCAGTTTTTAATGCAGAGACCTACAACTGATATAAATACAGAGAAAATTTGACTACGGAGGGCTCAGTCCTAAACTGTACATCTCCAACAGTCCCTCCTCCATCGAACCCTGGCGATCATCAAGAAAGAGGAGTCATAATGAATCTAAGAGGCACAGTTTGGGAAAAAGTACAAAACAGTGTAGTCTGGACAAGACACACCAACTGCACCTATGAACTCACTGTACCTGTGATTATCTGCGCAAGACCAGCTCATCATTGGGCACATCCACAGTTCATCTTGTAAGGACCAAAGGCTGACCATGCCCCACTCCTTCCTTAGGGACTGTGGATAGTTAAAAGCAGCAAGGAAGGGATGTCACTTTGCTCAATGGTGTAGCCACTGATATCTTGCCCATATGTTCAAGTTGCCACCTCTACTTTTGTAGACAACCTGGGACAACCTTATTTAAAAGCAGTTAGTCACACAGAGAAAACAGGAAATTATCAGGGAGAATAGTGGAAAAAAATAATAGTTTCAATATTAGGAGGGAGAATGAGGCAGGGAATAAGGATAAAGAGAATCTAAAATTCCTTAGGTACATGGATAAAATTGTCAAAGGAAAAAAAATGTTAAAATGAAAAGTGATATGCTTTGAAAATCATATGTTATTATATTTGGTCAGTTGCAAATAAACTTTTCCACTTAAAATTTCTCTTTAAGCATTTTTAAATTTAAATTTTTCTTTTTTTTTTTTTTTGGTTTTTCGAGACAGGGTTTCTCTGAATATCTCTGGCTGTCCTGGACTCGCTTTGTAGACCAGGCTGGCCTCGAACTCACAAAGATCCGCCTGCCTCTGCCTCCCAAGTGCTGGGATTAAAGGCGTGCGCCATCACTGCCCGGCTAAATTTAAATTTAAGATAATGTGACATGACTATTTCTCTATATTGTGGCTTTTAATATTACTATTTCAGAAAAATCTCAAAGAATATGTTTCTGACAGGGAACCTCTCAAAAATAAGTAAGCTCATTTCTTTCACTCCTGGTTTTGTAGTGTTGGGAATGGAACCTGGAGTCTTGGGCTTGCTAAGCAATTTTGCCATAACTGAGTTATGCCTTCAACATAGTAAACTAAAAATATACTTTGTTTCTTTATTGTTGTTGTTGCTGCTGTAGCTGTTTTGAAAAAAATTATGACGTGTCTCAGACTAAATTATAATTATAATCTTTCTGTTGTTACCTCTTGAGTGGTGGTCTTAAAAGTCTGGACCACCAGGCCTGCCCAAAATTAATTACCGTTTTGCTTATTCTTTCTTGCAGTGTTTACAAACCTTTTATATGCTCATGCAGTGTTCAAACCATAGTTTATCCCTAGACTAAACCAAATATTCCAGTGGCTAGTCAAATAGAAGTAATTTTTTATAAACTACTGTATCTTTGTATTGACCACTTTTAATGGCATGTTGTATATGATTCATTTCCTCTATGATATCTTAGGATATTATGCAATAAAGCCCTTGAGTATTAACATGGAAATAAACTGAATATAAGATTCCAATTTCTATATACAAATCATAGAATTTCATGTTTTGTATACAAAATATTAAGAATAATTTGGTTAATGTTGGTGTTATCATAAAGAGGTAGACACTGGAACAGATTTATGAAACCATATGCAAAAAATGACTCATGTTTTTACAATTCAAATATACTATGAAGAAAACAAATAAGCTAGAGTGGAAAAAAAATTTTTTTGAGACAGGGTTTCTCTGTGTAACTGCTCTGGCTGTCCTGGACTCACTTTGTGATCTGCCTGCCTCTGCCTCCCAAGTGCTGGGATTAAAGGTGTGCGCCACCACGCCCGGCAGAAAACCTTTTACAAAGACAGAATCAGTAGTCTTTAAAACCACAAACTCAGCTTTTGAATCTGGATGTAAATCCACCTCATTTTCTCTTGATTTTGGTCCAACAAATCTTTTCAATTTCATTTTCATATTCCTCATGAGAAAAGAAAGATTTACACTACCATGATATGTTTCTTGTGAACACTATACACTTAATATTACTAACTTATGCAGTTCCTTTCTACAGTTTATTCTATACAGTCAATGTGTAAAATATATATTCCAAATTTTGAATTGTTAAAAACATATTTTGACTCCTAATAACAAATTAACAAAAGATTTAACTAAGAGTGGAGTCCTAATAAACCTAAATGTTTTTATGTGGAAATAATTACAAGTCATATAATGGCAATGGTCAAAATCACTTAAGGAAACACAAATAGAATATCTATCTTTAAAATGAGTCCTAATTACAAATTAACATTAATATAACATTGCAGTGAGGTTATTTCACTTTTTTGGATTAACCAAAGACGAATTGCAGCCATAATCCTTTTACTGTACAAAGACATGCCAAAAAGGACATCTGAAATCATTTTAGATCATTAAATCTGACATTAAACTCCAATGAAATTTATCTTTAATTTAATAATGCGCATCAATTTGAAATGTCCATCTCTAGTTAGTAATTATTTCCTTTTCACTTCCTATCAGGTAGGTCTTGCCAAACTTATTCCCTTGGTCACATTTTTCACTTACTCATTTCTAGTGTTAAGGTTCAGACTTGATGAACAGCCAGATAAGGGGATCTTCATCTGCAGTAACAATGAACCTTTATATTCTGATTGAATATTATATTCAGCTCACTCATATTTTCATAAATCTTCTATGTGGAAATGATTTTCATATTTAACAAGTGGGCAAGATAGTAAAGACCTAAGTATTTATAAGAAGATCTAAGGAAACATGTTTGTGGGTCTGTTTGAAAGAAATTCTCATCAATATTTTCCAGTTAAATCTTAGCTCTTGAGTACAAAATCAATGACCTTTATGGTTCATCTGGACCATAGAATCCTAGAGCTGCCAGGAGAAGTCCCATTGCAAGATTTTCAGTTCCCTTTATTTTACTTTTTCTTTTCTTTTTTCTTTTTTCCTATGAAATCTCAACATTGAATTTAAACATCTAACAGTGAATTTCATTGTGATTCGAAAATATGTTGGTTCCAATTTATACTGCCTATATACTCGTGGGTGTCTGGTCATCTTCTGGAGTGCAATGGACAAACCAGGAGTCACATCATTGAAGAAATCTGAGTTTACCTATTATAGCAGCTATAAGTTCCTCAGCTTAGAGTTTTTGGTTAACTATCCTTATTCATTGTGATCTAACATTATACACAGGTATGTGTATGTTATTACAATTGCTTGAATTCATATGTACAACTCCTTTGTGTGTGGAAGACACAGTTTTTTGTACTGCACTACCTCTGGGTCTTAGAGTCTTTCAATCCCCTTTTCTTGGTCACTGAGCTAATGGATGAAAGGATACGACATAGATGTCCCCTTTAGTACTGGGGAGTCCACTGTCTCTGTGCTAATCGTTATCTCTTATTAATAGGGTTGAAGATTCATGAAGCTCTAGGTATAGAAAGTTATTAATAGACTTTGTTTTCAGACTGTGTCTGTTTAGCAGAAAAATCATAGTAGGTTTTCCTTTAAAGCCTAAGACACGTCTAGACACAGGTTCTTTCTGTTCAATTGGCATGTGACTCTATTTCTGGTTCTACGTGGTACACCAGGCTTCAGGAAAGATTATAAGGCATAGATTTTCTGGTAAGAAATAAAAAAAAACTATGAGATTCTGTGAAATATATGAGGGGATGTCAAAGCAATTCACATTAACAATCATGATTTATTCATTACATGAGAAAACATGTCTTGTAGGAAATACATATGATTTTCCCCCAATTTATACTGATATAGCTCTTGGTAGTTTATGGCAAAATTCTTGAGGACTCCATCTCATGAGCAATGTTTAGACCTAGCCATAAACAAGTATAAAACCTTTACCTGAAATCCCTCATGAAAGAGAAAGAGCTGCCAGATTATTACTGCCCAATTGGAAGTGTAGCCTAGAGATCAGGATTCTTTCATCCTGCATTCCTAACCACAACATTCTGAGGAATCTTTCTCAGACACTTCTGCTAAGACCTTACTATAGTATGAAAGAGTCCTTAAAGACATGTTTCCCACTAACTCTCAATATTTCTCTGTTCCTAGCCCTTCTGCCCACCCTCATGTTTATAGAATGCCATGGATTTTTAGTGTAGCATCTCTGGGCAGTCACTTGCCTCATTATATATATGTCAATTAATCTGATCCTTAACAATTGCAACTTTTTGTTATAAATTAACAATAGAGATCTTAGCATTAATAGAGTAATTTAGGTTCTTGATTACCGTCCGTATTAAGTCTTCAGTGTTGCATTCATATCAGCTTGATTCTATCAAACAACCATTATTGTACCTGGCACTATATATAGTTCTCTTCAGTTCAGATGAACCACTAAAAGTTTTAGCATTTGAGCATTTCTTGCCTTGAAAACAAGAATAACTCAGAAGGATGGCCTTTACTAATGGAACAGAATAATAGGATGGATCTCAACAGGAAATTTCCATGCAAGCTTGACTCAGAAATCTCAAATACATAAATAATTGTCCAGCTGCTAGCTGGAAAATGCTATAACTGGGAAGCATGAAGTTGTAGTCATGTGCCTAGGACTAAACACTGATCAACTAGGACTGCTTTTGTTTACATAGTAGAGAATTCATAATTGAAAATTAAGTACATGATGACACCCAGATTGAAGATTGGCCAATCTGAAAAATCTGAGAAATTGAACATGACTCACCCCAAGCCAAGGAAGTATTTCTAAAAAATGAAGGCCTCTGCAACACACTAGCTTATGATGTAGGCAATATTATTTTTACTGTTCAGACTACTAACCATTGTCATATAATCAGTAATGCAACTCAAGATGACTCTGACATTCCATCTCACATCTGTCAGAATGGCTAAGATCAAAAACTCAAGTGACAGTACATGCTAGAGAGGTTCTAAAGAAAGGAGAATACTCCTCTACTGATGGTGGGAGTACAAACTTGTACAACCTCTATGGAAATTAGTCTGGCACTATCTTAAAAAACTTGGAATAGCTCTACGTCAAGACCCAGCCATACCACTTCTGGGTATCCACCCAAATAATTCATCACCAAACTATGAGGACATATCCTCATCTATGTTCATAACAGTCTTATTTGTAATAGCTAGAAACTGAAAACAACCCAGATGCCCCTCAACTGATGAATGGATTAAAAAAAATGTGGTATATTTACACAATGAATGCTATTCAGCTATCAGAAACAAGGAAATCATGCAATTCACAGCCAAATGGATGGAACTACAAAAGCTCATCCTGAGTGAGTTAACCCAGAATCAGAAAGAGGCACATGGCATCTACTCACAATTGGATTTTAGCCATATAGTACAGTATAACTTACAACCAACACAACAAAAGGATCAGGAATATAGAATTTGTTACCTATTAATTGGACAATTTGACCTAGAGGTGCTACCATGTAAGCCCCCCAGTGCAAAGAGGAAGCTCTTAGCCCTCATATGAATTTTGAAATGAGAGGGGCTGATATGTAAGGACACTCCACATTGGAGGAGTGGGATGGGTGGGAGAAGGAGGAGAGGGTGGGATGGTGGAACCGGGAGGGATGGAAAGAGGGTAATGTGATAGAGATGTAACTTGAAGTAATAAATGAACATTAAAAAATAATAAAAGTAAAAATAAAAACCACCAGCTATCTCCCTAAAATCTCAACTGATTTTGAGAATAACACCTGAGTATATGCTATGTGTCTTCCTTCAACACAGCAAATTGCAACTGAACTTCCAAAATACCAGAAGGAAATTTTTTAAAGAAAGAAAGAAAAAGAACTGTTCTTTCTTTATACAATTTTCAAAAGAGTGATTTCATTTCCCACCTTTCAGTTTCTTTGTTGATATCATGTAGCCAGTGTACCAGACAGTAACATTTTTCTCCTCACAAGAATAACAGTTATTATATGATAATTCCCTGCTATATAATGAGAGATAAATAATGGTCTCAAAGTCATAATTAGAATTTTCAGTCTGATGAGATAATTAATATTTAATCAAAGCATTGAACAGATGAAGAACATAAATAATTGGGTGGAAATAGACTATATAAGTGTGAGTAATCATTTTATACAAATGTTTTTATAAGATATGCCTTATCTCAAAATAAACACTTTTGTAGAAATTGTATGGTAATTATAACATGACAATAATTCATAGGTTTTTGTTTGTACCATATGACATTGACTTTCTTTGTGTCACTTGGAATAAAACTTTCCTTCTATTTTTAAATCAATATTTAAAATTATAAAATTCATGTTAACAGTAGCCATGTCACATATACTAGCATATGATATGCATCCAGACATTTGAGCTACATTTGTTTATGTTTTTTCCATCATATAAACTTGAGAAAGAAATATATCTTATCAATCAACACTATTTTAAAATATTTGTTCAATAACATGCAAAACTTAGGCAACTTGTGGGAGTCAGTTGTCTCTTTCCACCATGTAGAGTCACACTCACATCATCAGGCTTGGCAGCAAGTGTCTTTATTCACTGGGCTATATTGACAGCTCATAGTGAGTATTTTTAAATACTGGTTCAAAAGTATGGATTTCTGTTGGAATCTTAAAGCAAGTCTTTCTGCAGCAGGTGATTTTGTCCTGTATGGGTCTCCTCAGTAAGAGTTTCACATTTCTACCCTCACAATAATGCCTGTATAAAGAACTCTCATATAATTTTAGAAGTATTCTGTATTTATGTATAAGATCAAAGTTTTAGATGCCTCTTTTTCTTTCAGTTCTCAGGTTCATCTTTCATTTTTGCATCATACATTCAAAATACATATTAAACTACCCTGGTATTTGACATAGTTATGTTTTATTTATTTGACAGCTTAACTCAATTCAATGTGTCATATTGCCTCTTTTGGAAAACAAATTCTGTAACATTTTGAAGACACATTACCAGTAGCAAATTCAACAGTTTATGTGTATATTTAGTATGTTTCAGAAAATAATTTCAAATTTTCTCTTGTATTTGAGTAAATATGGTGACAGAAAAACATTTTAGAGTAAATTTCTGGATCTTTTATGTGGAAATGATAAAAGGCATCTGTACTGCATTTCATTTAATGATACCTTCTGTTTGTATAGGGAAGCTGTAGTTTAATATACAGGATTCATTCTTGGGTACAGCAATATCTGCTCCAGTTTTAACAATAATCCTTATGTTGTCCTTCACATACTAATTACTGTATTTTATAGTGGAAAATTACTCCAGTGCACATTGTGATGATAGTATATTAGGATTGGAATGGACTTTTTCAAAGTCCTAAACCTTTATAAAATTTAAAGGCTAATAGTTCCTTTATTCATAAACCTGTCCATATATACTTTTCTAATCACTTAGTTGTGGCATTCTAACTAGTCTTCTACAGTTACAAGAAATAAATTCTACCCTTTGATTTTATGTCAAGAAAAATATATTTCTATATTATGAAGACTGAGATACAAGGAATACTTTCTTAACAATTATTTTTCATTTTAAAGGAGAAACAAACTGATATATTCCTGGGAAATCATCAGTTGGGTTTATCTAGATTTTTATAATTTATGTAGTAGTTGACACTCAATCTTTTGATTAATAAAACATCCAACCATAGTTAAATATTATGAGCAAATGAACAAGGGAATTTAAAGAGATCAAATGGAATAGGAAAGTCATCCAAGTAAAGGAAATTGGAATTACTGCTGCTGGCCTAGTGCTAAAGATGTGTTTTAACTTAATGTCTCTCATTAACAGTTTTTAGAGTAAATTAAAAACTCAATAAAATTAAGGGAACACTCATATTTCCTTTAAATATATCCGATGTTTGCTTCTAAAAATAATTTTTTACTTACAAATGATAATGCCAATCTATTACAGGTATTCTTTTTTTGAGGTACTCTTTATCCTATATATTGAAGTTGTTATTTACACAAATGAAGATAAATACAATTCATCAAAATCTAAAATTACACAACACAAGATATGCCTTATATACAAACATTTGTTAACTCTGTCAACATTCAAAGATGTTAAGTATTCCAGTTGAATTAATACATTAGATTAACTATCATATTACTGAAAAAATATTGATAATAGAAGAATTTTTTATTGTAGATAACAAGTGTTTTACTGTTGAAGTTATAGTAAAAGCAAAATTCATTTTCCACAATGAAATGTATTTGTTAGTTATGGGATTGTCAGTGTGAATATAAGCTGATGGTAATTACCAGTGATATCTATGGTAAATATGATCTGATTTTAAAAGAGGGAAAAATGCATTTTATATGACATTTTCAATTAACATCTCACATCTTTAACTTTAGTTTACAATCACTCCTATATTAACAAGTTGTTCTAGTGGGGAAAAAAATCATACTTCCTTGAAGTAATTTATTCCTCTCTTTAATTTTAAAAACCACATATAGGAAGAGGAAAAGATATCATAAGTTCCTACATTTCTCCAAGTCCCTGTTAACTGAACAACAAAAATCCATGCAGGAGCCTTTAAGGATGATGACAGCTGTGACTTCTGTCATTTGCCTACTTGGCTTCATCAGTTAACATTGATTACTACGACATGAATACAGGGAAGTGTGATGTAGATAGTCTCCATGCATACACCTCCATAACAAAATAACTGTGATTTTATTCATTTTAAATAAATATGCAACTTTGTCTGCTCATATACAAAGCAAGATAGCATGCATAGAAATTAAGTATGAGTGTTAAAGCGATTGTTTGCCTTCCTACATTAGAAATTATCTATCTTTTTTGATTTTAATAAGGAAAGGTTATTTTTTTATTATAGACTTTATGACTTATTGTAATTGTGATGCAATTAGACATCACAATATACTTTACTTAGAACAAGCACTCTTATAACATAATCTTTTCACATATTTCAAGTGCACAGTATAACACTATTAGCAAGACTCATAGTGTCTTAAAGTGCAAAATTATTTTCCAGAAATTTTCTTAGACAACAGATACTTGGTACCTATTCGCCACATCAATAATTACTTTAAATATAAATTGTAAACTCTAGTAGGATAGGGGTCAGAAAATGCAGTAAATGATGATAACTTTAAATGTTCTGTAAGAGACTTACTCCAAGGTTTGAAAGTTATTCCATGTATGAATTGACTGCTGTTTTCTAAATATAAATACATAGGTAAATAACTAAATATAAGAGACTAATTTTCCTTATCTTACTCTAGACCTTTGCTGATTTGTGTGTGTGTGTGTGTGTGTGTGTGTGTGTGTGTGTGTGTTTCCTTGTGTGATGGTATTCTAAGTGCCTTTACTTACTCTTAGACACAAAAAGTAATATGAATTTCATAGAGTGTAGCGTGTTCCTTCCAAGCACCTGTCCATTTATCCATCTATCATTCTATCACTCATCTAAGAATCAAGCTATACATGCTTTCTTTAAAATGGGAAATTGATAGCCTTTATGATTTAAACCTATCCTTTTTTAAGCATTTATGCTATGTGAAGTATAAATAAATTTTAAAGTTTCATATTATATTATTTCTTCCTCTTTTCTTATTTTTTTTCTTCTCTGGCTTCTGCAAGCTGTGAACTTTTAAAAACAGAAATGATACGTCTTATAGACACAACTTCAAGAAAGCCCATCTGAATGTCTAGAAAAGTATGGGCAGTCATTTTCTAAATTCATTGAGGAAAACCAGGTCCACATGTATGTTTCTCTGATGCAGTGATCTGTTATGTATTCTGGATGTTAATTACTCTGCCCCCAGAGGCCTACTTCCTGTGCCAGGCCATAAGTACACCAAGCGAAGATGTGTTACCTTGCGTGTTCACCATTTTCTCTGATAGGTTGAACAAATGCTGAGGCCTCTGACTTGGCAAAGAGAGGATTAGGAGGAGCTAAGGTGTGGGCTTTTGGAGCAGAAAGGTACATAGAGGGAAAGAAGTGGGGAAGAAGAAGACACAATGGAACAAGATCATTTTAGCCTGTAGAATAACAGCCAATGGGATGTATGTATATATTGGGGTTTTATTGGGGAATAGCATAAGCCACCTTAGATGGGTCAAGATTACTCAATCCAGGCTAAGGTGACTTATTAAAATGATTCAGGGGTTGGTCTGATTGTTACTAATGGAGGGATAAGGATTAACACCACTTACTAATATATGAACACTCATAATAATTAATTAATTATTTCTATCTTTCCCTCCTGTTTTTATTACTTACCTTCTTACATATGATTGAAAAATGAATTGAAATAGTAGTAAAAATCGTTTCACCTAATGAAACTTTATTTAAAATTAAACCAAAAGGTTGCTAGACTCTAACAAATAAAATATTTGATGAATATTTTTAAACAATTATTTTTAAAACAAAGTGTCAATCAAAAGCTTAACAGCACTGAGTAATACATTTGAGAGCTCCCATTGTACCACATATTGTTAGAATAAAGGTTGTAAGATCCTTATTTTTGTCACAATGGTGCTACAATTACAGTCAGAGCCCAATTGTAAAAGTCACTCTTGCAGAACATAGTAAACTTCCAAGAAAAATAATAGTTTAACGATGTTGCAGTAAGGATTGTAGACACTAGACAGACAGCTCATGAAAGGAAACTCAGACAGCAAGAATGTATTTCTTTCTTTAGAGGGAGAGCAAAGTAAGATGAGGAGGCTTTGAAGTGCAGTGACTTAGTAGAAAGAAAGAAAAAAGAAAGAAAGAGTGGGAGGAAGAGAAAGGGAGGGAGGGGAGGGAAGGAGGGAAAGAGGGAGGGAGGAAGAAGTAAGAAACAAGAAAGAAAGAAAGAAAGAAAGAAAGAAAGAAAGAAAGAAAGAAAGAAAAAGAAAGAAAGAAGCTTGCCATAAAAAAACTAAACACAATCAGAAAACCAGGTAAGATTTGTAAGTAAAAAAAAAGAGACAACAGCATGAAGAATTAGTAAAAATCCATATGTTCTTCAGTAAGCTAAATCATTATATTATTCTAATTGATAACATAAGAGGCCAATAGTGTTTCAAAAGAGGAGGTTAAATGGCCACAAACAAATTTTTATTAATAGAAATCTGGTGAACATAATGAATAAATGCAAACAGGGGAGGAAAAATAAGGAATGAGAGGTGAATGGGTCTGGCAGTGGAAACATGACTAGCATGAACTCAAGGCGAGGAGATATATTTGCTCATTTTCTAAAGAAAATGTGTTTTAAAGAAGCACACACCAGGCCTGTTTTCTACTGTCTCTACAATGTTAGAAGTACTGCAAATGAAATAGGTCATGGGATGAAGAGAAGTTTAAAATGCATAAATTCAAAAGAAATAAGAATTCAGAAGAAAAATTTCAGGCATTTCATATATCAATGTAACTTTAGAATTTTTCAGCTTGAACAATACTTACAATTGCTATCATGGGAGTACTTGGTGAAAATATTTTTTAAAAAGTTATTTAGCAAAGGTTTTCATTATAATAGACACAATAAAGGTATGCACTGAATTAATCTTTCTCATGAAGATTTTAATAATTGAATTGTCAACAAATTTGGAAGGTGAACTTAAAATTACTCTTCCACTCTTTCAAACAAACAAACAAAAAAAAGGAGATATATCATACTGAAAATTTAACAACATACATGAATGGTCTAGAATAAAAAGAGGTTATCACACCTAAGATGGACAGACAGCAACAAAAAAGTAAATGGGGGATGGTAGGTGGCTGAAATCAGTAAAATGGAAACAAAGAAATTATAAAGAATCAAAGAAAAAATGAGTTGGTTCTTTGAGAAAAGTAACAAAATAGATAAACCTTCATCCAAACTAACTAAAAGATGGATAGAGAAAGAGTCAAATTAATGAACTCAGAAACAAAAAGGGGGGCATAACAACAGACACAAAGAAATCCAGAGAATAAGAAGGACATACTTTAAAAACCTATACTCCAAAAAATACAAAATACAAAAGAAATGGATACTTTTCTCAATATGTGTCACTTACCAATGTTAAATCAAGATCAGAAAAGCCATGTAAATAGACCTAAAACTTCTAGTTAAATAGAAGCAGTCATTGAAAGTCTTCCAACAAAAAAAAAAAAAAAACAGGGTCAGATTCTTTTAACACAGAATTCCACAAGACTTTCATAAAGAGTTAACACTAATACTCCTCAAGTTGTTCCACAAAATAAAAACAGAATTATCATTGTCCAACTCATTTTATGAGGCCACAGTTACCCTTATACACAAAGGAAATAAAGATCTAAAGAAGAAAGAAAATTATAGACTAATTTCCTTTATTAACAAAGATATGAAAATACTCAATAAAATACTTTCAAACCAAATCCAAAACCAGATAAAAAAAATGTCATCCATCATTATCAAGTAGGCTTCATCCCAGAAATGCAGAGATGGCTGAATACATGAAAATCAATAAATATAACCCCACATATAAACAAACTAAAGGAAAAGACAAACATTATCATCTCATAAATTCACAAGAGGCTTTTGACAAAACACAACACCCATTTCATGATAAAAGTCTTAGTGTTTAGGTATGCAAGGTACACACATAAACATAACAAAGGCAGTTTATAGCAAGATCATAGCCAATATCAACTTAAATGGAGAGATACTTAAGGCAATTTGACTAAAATCAGGAACAAGCCAAGGCTGTCCACTCCACTCTTCCATATCTATTCAATATAGTACTTGAAGTCTGAGCTAAAGCATTAAGACAACTGAAGGAAATCAAGGGTATCCAAAGTGGAAGGGAAGAATTCAAAGTATCTGTATTGTAGATGATATGATAGTTTACACAAGTGACCCTAAAATTTCCACCATGGAAGTCCTATGGCTAATAAACACATTAAGTAAAGTAACTGGATTCAAATTTAACTCACAGGAATCAGTGGTCCTCCCAAATATAAATTACAAATGGACTGAAAAAAATCAGCAAAAAAAAAAAAAAACCCTTCACAATAGCTTCAAATAATATAAAATACCTTGGAGTAACTCTAACCAAGCAAGTGAAAAGTTATATGATAAAACTTCAAGTCTTTGAAGAAAGAATTTGAAAATAATATCAGAAGATGGAAAGATCACCCATTCTCATTTATCAGTAGGTATAAAAATGTCCATCCAAACCAAAAACAATCTACAGATTCAACGCAACCCCCATCAAAATTCCAATAGAATTCTTTACAGACCTTGAAAACACAGTTTTTAACTTCATATGGAAACACAAATATCTCACAGCTGATAAAACATTCTTGAACAAGAAAAGAGCTGCAGGATGTCTCACCATTCATGATTTCAATTTGTACTATACAGCTATAATAATAAAAAAAAATTGTATTGGCATAAAAACAACCAAGTTGATCAATAGAATCAAACTGAGCAACCAGACATAAACCCACACACCTATGGACACCTGATTTTTAATAAAGAAGCTGGACGCACACACTGGTAGAAAGACTGCATATACAACAAGTGGTTCTAGTCAAAACGGATGTATGCATGTAAACAAATACAATTAGATCAACACTTATCACCCTACACAAGACCTCAAGTACAAATGGATTAAAGCCATTAACATAAAACCAAACACACTGAACCTGAAAGAAAAGAAAGTAGTATTTGGCCTTGAACGTTTTGGTACAGGAGAAGACTTCCTGAGCAGAACACTTGAAAGCACAGGAAATAAGATCAACAATTAATAAATGGGACTCCATGAAAAGTCCCATTCAGTGTCATTCAGATAAAATGAGAGCCGACAAAATAAAAGAATTTTACAAACTTTACATTCAATAGAGGACTAATATCTTTAAAAAAACCTAGAAACTAGATACCAAAAAATTACAAATAAACAAGTCAAAATTGGAGTACCGATCTAAACACAGAACTCTCAATAGAGGAAACTCAAGTGGCTGAGAGACACTTGAAATGTTCAACATCCTTAACCACCAGGGAATTGCAAATCAAAACTATTTGAGATCTTATCTTACACCTCTCAGAATGGCTGAAATCAATAACACAAATACAAGTTCATATTGAGGAAGATGTGAAATAAAGCAAACATTTATCCATTTCTGGAGGGAGTACAAACCTGTACACTCACTGTGAAAATCTATATGGTGTTTCCTCAGGAATTTAGGAATCAATATATCTCAAGATCTAGCCATACCATTCTTAGGTATATATCCAAAAGATTCTTCATCTTTCCCTAAGAACACTTGCTCAGCCATGACCATTGCTGCTCTATTCATAATAGCTAGAAACTATTGAGAACTACTGGGCACAGATGTTCCCTAGTAGATGTTCTAGATGATCCTCAACAGAAGAATAGATAAAGACAATGTGGCACATTAATACAATGGAGTATTACTCAGATGTTAATGAAAACATAAAATTTGCAGGCAGATGGATATAACTAGAAAAAAAATATTGAGTGGGATAACCCAGACAAAGAAAGATACATATGGTATATATTCACTTATATGTGGATATTTGCCACTAAATAAATTATAACCAATCTACAATATATAGATGCAGAGATGTTAGGTATGGATGAAGGGACATCGAGGGGCACAATGGGAGGAGACCAAATAGATTTTATGGCTGGATAGAGGGCAGATGGGTTAGAAAGATCAGATGGGAAGGGGGAAAGGAAATACAGATCAGGGAGGGAATTTAGGGAGATAAATTTAGGGATGATGTGGAAATATAGTGCACTTAAAACTTCATAAAATATATGAAGGTGATCCTAATGAGGCTCCCTCATAGTGCAGGAGATGGAATCCCAACTGGATTTCTTCTGTTACCAAATGAGGCTTCTAGTAATGGGATTGGCTTTCATTCAGTTGAATTCTTGGCCAAGGGGTCCTAAGGGAATCCACAAATAACTCATGCTATTGCTAAGACAGTAAGTTGCTCTCAGCTAAATGACAGCAGGATTCTATTTCTGAGAACAGTATCCACACAACCCATTGAACATACAGAAGGTGAGTTGGTATCCACATAGAGCCTTCAGCCAATGTTCTACTATCCTTGGTGTGGGAAGATACTGAAGTCTACCAAAGAGAAGCATAAATACCAACCCAACTACAAACCCTTTGACCTACAATCTATGCTTACCAAGATATGTTAAGTCAAGGGTAGCACAGAATCTGTAGGAGTACTCAACCAATGTCTCATTTGACTTAAAGCCACTCCATGAAAATGGAATCTACACCCAACACTACTTGGCTGACATAGAAACAGAAACTAGATAACCCAGAGACCTAGAGTAACAAGGAACACAAAATAGTATCAGTAACATGACTCCTAATGATATTCTGCTATATTCATATATTAGTGCCTTATTCAGGTGTCATCAGTGAAGCTTCTTCCTTTCGCAGACAGAAGTAGATGCCCAATATCCACAGGATGACACTACACAAAGAAGAGGGTCATTGGAATGCACAACTTCACAAGGGATGTCTCTATGAAATTGCCCCCTCAGAGCTCACAGAAACCCTCATAAGTGGAGGCGGAGAGAATCTAAGAACCAGAGCAGATGGAGGATACTAAGAGAACAAGGTCCTCTGAATCAACTTAACAAGGCTTACATGAGCTCACAGAGATGGCACCAGCAAGCACAGGACATAGATGGATCTACAGTGGGTCCTTTGCATATATATTACAGCTTTCTAAACTGAAAGCTATATATTTCGGACCCCTGTGTGTGTGAGAAAGAGTTGTTTTATTTTGCTTTTGTTTATTTTCTGCTTTTTCGTTTTGATTTATGAGACATGGTTTCATGTACTCTATGCTGATCTTGAACTATGTAACTAAGAATGACTTGGAACTTCTAGTCCCTTTGCCTCTGTCTCTTCAGTGCTGGGCTTACAGGGATGTTCTTTCATGTTCATTAAATACTTGATGATCTACAGAAACAAAATATCATTCTTCTTAGTAAATCACTAGTTTTGATAGTTTCCTATATTAAATAACAGAATGAAAATTCTATGTTAGTTTTTAAGATATTAAAGTGAAATGTTGTTAATTTGCATTTAATTTTTTGCATCATGTTACATCATGTTCAGTTGACATCCCTAGGAGATCTGTCTTTTTCTGAAGGGAAATGGAGGAGATGTAGATCTGGGAGAGACAGGAGGTGTGAGATGGTGCTAAGAGGAGTAGAGGGAGAAGAAGCTGCAGTTGAGATGTATTATATAAGTGTACATTTTAAGAAAAGAATTTTTTAATTAAATATTTATGTTAGTGATATAAATTTTGACTCTGTTACAAAGACCACCATAAAAGACAAAAATCTCTTTTCACATATATATATGAAATTTATATATATATATATAAACTAAAAATGAGATAGACTTAATACATATGTACAAAAACCTAAATAAATATAACAATATATAAACATATATGAATAAAATATATAGCTATATCTCGTTTTTATCTCTTTTTATATATTTTTGAAGGTGAGAATTTAAAAAATTAATTTTCCCCATTTCTCTACTGGGGCAATTGTTGATACGGTAGTGATCATATCAACAATCAACCCCATTTGGGGAGTACATGCAAAACAATTGTAATTACTACCTCAAAAATATATTTATATGCTCATGCACATTTCAGTGTAGCCAAATGTACTGGCTGGTTTTGTGTGTCAACTTGACAGGAGCTAAAGTTATCAGAGAGAAAGGAGCCTCAGCTGAGGTAGTACCTCCATGAGGCCAAGTGTAAGGCATTTTCTCAATTAATGATCAATCAGGGAGGGCCTAGCTAATGGTGGGTGGTGCCATCCCTGGGCTGGTGGTCTTGGGTCCTATAAAAAAGCAATCTGAGAAAGCCATATGACACAAGCCAGGAACCAGCACCCCTCCATCTCCTCTGCATCAGGTCCTGCTTCCAGGATCCTGCCCTGGTTGAGTCCTTCTCCTGACTTCCTTCAGTAATGAAGAGTAATGTGGAAGTGTAAACCAAATAAACACTCTCCTCCCCAACTTGCTTTTCGATCATGGTGTTTTGTTGGAGCAATAGAAAACACTAAGACACCAAGGTAAAGAAACTATTAAGTAGATGAAAGAGAAAAGACACACCATTTTTCATCCTTATAAGCAGAATTGATAAACCTGAAAGTCATTATGCTTAGGGAAATAAGGCAGTCACAAAAAATAATCTACACATGATCCCACTTTATGAGTAAGCTACAAAAATCAAGACCATAAGATTGTATTGGGCTACATAGGCATTGATCTTTGTATATTGATACATAATTAAGAGTATATTTAACCACAATTGAATAGATCTTTGTATATTGATACAAATTTAAAGGTAACGCTTCCTAATGGTATCATACCTAGAGATACTTAAAAATAAAATGTGAAGCTCTGACCTCTTGATACCAACCGTCTAAAACGGTTTAGGATAGTTAAGTAAAACAAACTCCTAGTCATGCAAACATGTCACTTTGTTACCTACTATGACAGTCTATCACAGATATTCTCTAAACTACCCAGTAATCAAGTTGCTAAGAGACAAGCAACATTTGCTTATCTAAATACAAGAGATGGATAGGGCATCTTCAAAAACCCCAAGAGATCTGCAGAATATGGCATTCAAAGGTGTTATCTTAAATCAAGATTTTTTTTGATTTCGAGACATATCAGCGCCTGACAGCACCCCCTATTCTACTCCAAGTGCCCTTATACCTTTGTATATTGATACAAAATTAGTAGTATATTTGGCTAAAGTGGTATTGACCATTGTTTATTGTGCAAAAATAAGATTGTAATGGACTACGTCGGTATTGATATTTGTATATTGATACAAAATTAAGAT